>CM050327.1:9756731-9801381 GCA_027475135.1 Bactrocera correcta | reverse complement strand
GCCCGTTTAAGTACCAACTGTCTAACAAGATGAAAGTTAGAAGGAAAATAATAATGAAACAAAAAAAAAAAAAAAAAGGCAAATAAAAAAGAAATTGAAAAAAAAAAAATAACAGCAATGAGCTATAGAGAATATTGGTAGGTAGGCGTTGTTTGTTTGAGTTCAGTAAGCGCGTCTGCGGTGTTTATCGGTACGCTCCTGTCTTCCAGAATATGCGTGTCGCACTGCGTCACACCGCTATTGTTTCCAGTCAAATACAAGCTCCTATAAAGCCAACATTTAATTGCACATATAGTAGACCATAAGCTGCAGGAGTCACGCTGCAAGTACACAAACTTCACGCGCAGAATGCGTGTCGCCGATGAAGTGCAACGTCTTCAGCACACTCACACACACACACTTTTGCATGCAGTCATTGCCTCTACTGGCAGCTTCATGTTGGGCTGCTCCACATTGTCAACAACAAAACGACAACTAGGCTTGGTTCCACAGCAGCCACATCCTTCACACAATGGCACACTGTAAGCCACGCAGGGCCACTAACTCCATTCGGTTGCAACTACTTT
Source organism: Bactrocera correcta (assembly GCA_027475135.1). Lineage (NCBI taxonomy): Eukaryota > Metazoa > Arthropoda > Insecta > Diptera > Tephritidae > Bactrocera > Bactrocera correcta. The sequence continues at coordinate 9,800,815 of CM050327.1, read as the reverse complement.
CCACTATAAACTCATATATATTTACAAAATGCACACTTACATATATATGGTATATAAGTATGTAGCTAAATTGCATACGTACACGCTACTTGTGCCCCACCATCATTTAGTAAGGCATTTGGCACATATTATTCAGTTTGTGTGGTTTCAGTTGGAGTCAGCGGTCTGTCTGCTTTGCTACGTACAGTTTTCTTTAATATTGTACTCTATGTACTTATACAGGGTTATATAATTCGAGTTTCAAAGTATACGGCTATAAGATACCTGATCCTTGTGCGTTCATTACACATTTCACAATAATAATAATTTTAAAGAAACATGGAACATTTTCGTGCGATCATTTTTCACAACTTTCGACGTGGATTATCACGACAAGAGTGCATCGATGAACTAAAATCTTTGTATGGCTATGAAACACCATCCTATTGCACTGTGAAAAACTGTTACAACGAATTCAATCGTGGCCGACGGTCGCTCAAAGACGAATTCCGTGAAGGTCGTCCAAAAACAGCCGTTGTGCCAGAAAACATCGATGCCGTAAGTGAACTGATAATGCAAGACCGTCATGTAACATACCTTCAGATAGAGGCATGCCTATGCATTTCTCCCACCAGCATACATTCGATATTGCATGAAAACCTGGCCGTAAAAAAGTTTTGTTCTCGTTGGATCCCGCACAATTTGACAATCGCTCAAAAAAAGGCTCGTGTGGATTGGTGTAAAGAAATGCTGAAAAAATACGAACGCGGTGCTTCAAAAGACGTTTATAAGATCGTCACAGGTGACGAATCATGTATCTATGCGTATGAGTCCGAAACAAAACAGCAATCGACCGTGTGGGTCTTCCAAGACGAGCCAAATCCAACGCAAGTTGTTCGTTCGAAGCAAATGGTCGCCTGTTTCTTCGGCAAAACTGGTCATGTGGCGACTGTTCCGCTTGAGCAACGTAGGACGGGCAATTCTGAGTGGTACACCACCATTTGTTTGCCTGAAGTCTTCGGAAAAATTCAAAAAACGAACAAGAGAAGACGAATCATTGTGCACCATGACAATGCGAGCTCTCACATATCGGCTCAAACCAGCGCCTTTTTGACCGGCCAAAACATCGAATTGATGGGTCATCCGCCGTATAGCCCTGACTTGGCACCCAATGACTTCTTTTTATTCCCACACATCAAGAAAATAATGCGTGGTCAACGATTTTCGTTGCCAGAAGATGCTGTTGAAGCATTCAAAAACTATGTTTTGGAGGTGTCTCAATCGGAGTGGAAAGAGTGCTTCGAAAATTGGTTTGAGCGCATGCAAAAGTGTATAAATCTTGATGGAGAATATTTTGAAAAACAATAAAACCATTTTCGTTGATAAATATTCTTATTTTCATTATTAGGCCAGAAATATATATAGCAGCCCTCGTATAACATAAAAAATTTCGAAAAAACACATAGCTTAATATTTTTAAGAAATTATAAAAATAAAAGCACCATAGTTTACAAATTTCATTAAAATTATAATTTCAAACACCAAATGTAGAACTCTTTACATTCTACAGCAACACCACTCGCTCCTCCCAGAGCCCTTCGTTTGTGGCAGGAAAAAATACGAGCGTAGTAGCGGCACGATTTAGATATGCCGCCGAAGCACTTTTGCGTATAGTTACGCCAATTACGCATACCGATACAACACTGCCAAACATACATATACACTACATAGTACATACAGTAAATATATGGGTATATCAATGTGCCCCAAAATACATTTGCGGTAAATGATATACAAAATTTGTGAAAAATTACCATTTTCACTGTTGAGTTTTTGCTGCCAATTTCACTGAATATGTGGAAAGGTATTTTTTGTTGTTATTATATTATGGGTCTACACATAAAAATGTAATTTCAAAGGTACATGTACTATGTGCTGCACTTAACTTTCACAAATTACAATTTTGTACTGAAAAATTTTCCGCTGCTTTGCTTATTCATTATTTTTTGCACTACCATTTATATTTCTTACACTTCTTCGCAAGCAGAATTTGATATATGAAATTTGATTTGCATTGATTTTTCCACGAAACTTTTTTCGCGTACCGCAGATACGCAGCATTAAAGCTGGAAGTGTGTATGTTGTTGTTGTTTTTTTAACACTTTATTTACGAATTATTTGATTTTACGAGAATTTCACCGTTACACGCTTTAATAGCTTACACATCTTTCCCTCACATCACTTCACTTCACATTTTTTTTCAGCCAACATTTAGTCAGTCAGTCAAGGCAGTTTGGAGTAAATGGTATCACTCTCTATGTATACCGTACGTGTATGTACTATATGTGTAAGCATTTTGGGTATTTTCGTTAAAAAATTTTCTGCTGCACAAACCGCAACTTGTACCGAATTGTGCGAGTGCACTCCGTTGAACTGAAACTGACTTCAATCGTTCGTTCGGCGTGGAGTAGGTATCCCAGCTTGAAGTGGATATTTGCAAGGAAAAGCAAAGCAACAACAATAAGTTGAAACATCTACAACAACAAAAAGAGGCAAGCAGCTGACAAATGCACTCAGCAGTGAAAATTATTTTTGTTTTATTTTTTGCAACACACACACACACATCCATCAGTGCCAGGAGTTGGCAGTGTTGGAGCCTAAATATTGAGAAATGAGAGCGAAAGCTGAAACTAGAGAGCCTGTAGTGAGCTCGCGCGACGCTGGCGCACACCGACTTCGCAAATACTCTTCGCCAACAACGCAAGGTAGTTATGGGCAGGAGCAGGCCAACCAACAGCTCAGAAGTTCGTTGGCGGCCGCCTACTGTGCAAGCTTAGGCGGTGATTGTGTGTATCTATCTACCTACTACGTGCAGATGTATGTGTTTATGTATATGCAGTCGTAGGTATCAAAGGTTTTGCGAGTAACCGGCATCGTGGACCAATTATGTCGACAAGTGTGTGTGTGCGCTGTTGCTGCCGCCTAGCCATTCAAGATTTTGAACGACAGTGGGTAGTGTTAAAGGATTTGCGTATCGGTATAATATACGTCGATTTTCCTGAAATACGGAGGACCGCGAAGGTGATCTTTATACCTAAGGTAGGAAAGCAGGACTATTCACTGCAAAATCCTTCGGGCCAATTAGTCTAACTTACTTTTTACTAAAAAGTATGGAAGAGAACGTGGATTACGAAATACGGACGAAGGCGCTGAAAAAAGCGCCCCTGCATATGAACCAGCATGCTTACAAAGCAGGTAGATCAACCAATTCTGCTCTGTACCAGCTAACTTCAGAGATAGAGAGTTCGCGGGAAGCTGAATAAGTTTCCCGATGATACACATGTGTCTCACAAGACCATAGCCAGGGCACTGAAGAAAAGAAACGTGGTAGTACCGGTGCGCAGTTGGATAGAGGCCATAGTGCGCACCAGAAAGCTGAAACCACGGTAGGAGATACAAGGATTCGTCTCGGTATTACAAGACTTTGTCCACAGGGTGGAGTGCTATCCCCCCTGTTATGGAGCCTTGTCTTGGACGACCTACTAGACTAGTACTAGACACTCTCTGCGACTTAATGCAAAGAGGTATAAATCTGACTAAAGGATGGTAAAATGGGGTTCAGTTGAACATCAAACCCTCAAGACCGACCATCGACCCGTTCACGAGACATATGTCCGTCCTCAGGAAGTTTACACTTGGGACAGGGAGGTAGGGACGACCAATATTGCCAAATATTTTGGTCCCACGCTGGATTCTCTTTGACTCTGCGGTGAAAGCAGCATGTTGACCTGACCTTACGCAAGGAAAAAGGTGTAGAGAGAGAGAGAGAGAGAGGTATTGGCAACAATTACAAGGCATGCCAAGTTGCTAATGGAAATCAGTATGCATTGTACTCTGGCCACGCAGGCTGAAGAATCACTTACACAGCATGCGCTTAGTTTCTTTATAATATTTTTAAAAATTGAAGTTCTTACATTTTTTCTTACAATCCCTTCGCATTTTGATCCACTGTGCCTCAAGCTACTCGTTAGTAGCAACATAAAAAAAACTGACGAGGACAACAAGTTTCTTGTTCCACGAAAAACTATATACATACATATATATCTATATCAACTCAAATAAAACCTGTATCCATTATATAGTATTGACCACGACAGTGGTGGCAACTCGTTTTCCCGACTCATACACTCATTCCGCGCATATTCGATCCTTTTAAGGGAACATATAGAGTGGAATTCAGAGAAGGAACAGTGCAAGAGTAATGTGAATTTATAAGAGAGAACTATAAAGAATGACTGGAGCCAGCTATAAATGTATTTATTAAAAAATTTTAATACAGTCGAAAAAATTGTTGGTTCAAAATGAAGGTTGGAAACAAGGAAAACTCAACACAAGCAAACATACAATAAGACAAAAACTTTTGTGCTCGTTTTTATTTAAAAAAGCAATATATCGCAGGAAGATGATAAATTAAACAGAATTAGAACAAAAGTCATACGTAATGTTGACGCTAATGCATTAAGTGTTTTCGTAAACATAACCTTTAATTTCTATATTTACGAGCGACGCTAAAGAAAATAAAATTTTAATGAGTTGCTATATCCTCTGGAGCACCCCAAATCATGTCTTCTTGTCATTACAATGTCTAGTCAACTTTACAAAGCACTTAATAGCTATTATAAGATATTTTAAGGTATTTCACATATCGGCTTATGTCATAATTATGCTGATTTGAACTATTAAGGGTTACTTCGCTTAGTAAAGTCATTAAAGGTTTGCTGCTAGCCTTTTCACACTTCAATACATTAAAACCGCCAAAATACTATATAATAGTTGATGCCCTGAAAAGTACAAAAGTTATTTTAGTCAGCAGCGCGTGTGCCTATTCACATTAGGTAGGAAGATAAGTAGTGGCGACAGGTAAATTTGCTATTGCCAAAAACAATAGTGTGTAAGACGGTCTAATGTAGGTGAGAATCACGAAGGCGCCACTCAACAGAAAGGACGACTAATTGGCCAAAATCAGATTGTCTAAAGAGAATGAGAGTGTATGGAGAAAAGAGAGAACAAGAGCAGAGTCGCGTAAAGATAAATTTATGAAAATGATTGCCAACCGATTTGCAAATAATGCAATAAAAATAATTTACAATGTACATTTTTGTACCCCTTTTTCTTATTATTAATAAACAATATTATTTATTTATTGAACAAAAACAAAAATATGAGGTGGAAGGAACAATGAAAATAAGAATAAGAAAAAAAAAATAATATTATATTTGTTTTATAATGCATATTTTTTGACTTTTTTGAGTTATTTTTGAATATCTTTGGAAAAGGAAAGCTTATTTTTTTAATAACATATTAACATTTAATAGTGCTTTTGTCTTAATTATATTTAATTGCTCTTAAGTATAATTTTTCAGTTAGAAATATTTAAATCCTGATTTTAACTTTTCTGATTTTATCCATTTTTAAATTTTTTTTTAATTTTTTATTATTATTATTAATTATTTAAAATATTTTTTTTATTACGTAAATTTAAATAAAAATACATGTTTTCTCAATTATTATTTCAAAACATTTTAAAAACATTGAAATTTCATTTTTATTTCAAAAATCGAATTAAAATTTTAAAATATAAGTTTTAGCCCAATTTGTTTAGTTATAAATTTCGCAACTCCGATTTTCATTAAAAAGTATATGGTTGGGATGTTTAATTGATCTTTTTCTTATTTCTTTATATTTAGATTTTAAGAATTAATTACAAAATTTACAAGCATATTTTTAAAATTGTACCACAGAGTAAAATTAGTGTTTTGAATTTGAAAGAAAGACTATTTTTAATATTACTTAATGTTTAACCAAACTGATATAAAGAAAATAAAATAAAATAATTATATATTAGCAACTATTTAATATACAAATATGTATGTACACTTCAAAATAAATAATAATATTCATCCCTACAGTATAATAAATATAAAATGCATACAAACCTTGATGGTGTATATCGTACGTAGTTTGAATCTACTTTGTTTTATTTATTTCACTATTTCAATTGGTTTTGAACTGAGGTTTGTGATTACTTTATTACTTTTTAGCTCGTTTTCAAAACACTTTTCCTCTGTTAAAATTCACATTCTGCACTGCGTTGAAGTTAACAACTGAAAGAAATATATTTATATTTACACTGGCTAATTAGAAGATTTCTTATGTACTAAAAACACTTATGCACAACTTCATTTTGTAACTAATGCTTTCTTGCATATTATACTTTTATTTTTATCCTGCTTGAACAGCAAAATTTAAAATACTAAAGCATTACAAGGTTAAAATAAACAAGAGCAGTGGTTGTTTGCCATGGTTTGAAACGTCAAAATTAACACAAACACGCATAGGAGCTACTACAGCCACAAGAAAAACTGCAAATGCAAGGCATGGAGAAAGCGCATCCTTCGCTGCGATTAGTTGCTAAATTTTGTTAAATGCGGATACCGTATACAAATGCCTCTTTGGTTTTGGTTTAATTTGTTCAAAAACTCAATAGGAAGCAGTTTGTTTAAACTCGGCACAAACATACAAAAGAACGGCGATAAGGCATGACAGCGTTGAAGTACGTTGGCAGCGACTGCGCCGCAATCCGGACGAACTCGTCAACTAACTTTGCTTTTTAATTGTACTACACTTTGCTTTTAATGCAATATCATGTGCTTTCGAAACAATTATATTTGACGACTTTGTTTAAACACTCTTCACATTAAATTTTAAACTGATATGTGTAGTAGACAAACACTTTTACTATCTGCTAATCTCTAGCTTAATAGTAGACTTTGTAATTCACACTCACTTACACAATTCTTAGATTTTGTATTTCTTCAATAAATGTTAAGCCATATATTAGTCACACAGTGCATATACGCTTTGTTAGATTTTATTTACACAAACTGGTTCCAACTTTATTGGTTTTTCTATGTCCTAAGCGGCGTACAAAATAAAAACTTTAGCTTTGCTCCAACCGGGCACGTCAAAAATCTATAGAAAACTGTTTAACAAAGCAAAATCAGAAAATTCACTAGGGTTGCGTGTTTATTGTTATTTTGCAGCTACAACGGCAACTCTGAGTGGAAAGCAAAGTCGAATAAAATTGTATTAGCTAGCACTGAAATTACACATATGTACTAATTTACTCACACAGGAGATGTTATACTAAATATTATCATTTATATTAAATAATTTTATTATTTATTTTTAAGTTTTCGGGATACATAATTTTCATTATTAAAAAATATATAAGTACCTACCGATAATATCTTACTAAATTTTTATCTTTTGTTTTTACGGAACACCCGGTATTGAGAGCAACAATTATAGCAAACACAATTAGATTTATATATCAGGATGGTTATGAATTTATAGTTCAGAAATTGTTAATATATAATATTTGCTATATACAGGTTATTAGCCCAATTTTTGACAGAGCACTATCATTAAACTGATTTTTTATTATATTTAATAATAGAAATCTATAAAAATTGTCAGCCTTCATTACATGTCCGTACATCATTTTCCAACACTGCTGGGCCCTTAACACTCAGACTGAACAGCTGATCGGCAAATAAGCATTCCTTGCAAATTTTATCGCATTGTATACGATTGTGTTATATTTGTTAAAAAAGTAATTTATGTTCAAAAATTTTGTTTAAATACTAAAATGACTCTTATTGATAAACCACTGATTACAGTAGATATTGATTTCGTAAGTATATCAAACGCCGAAAGTCATATTTTTAATTTTGGCGGCCTTGTGTCAATGCCAACTTTCACTAATAAACTTGAAATTTTTTCACAGCCTGAGGAGGATGTTCCCTACGAGGAGGAGATTTTGCGAAATGCTTATTCCGTGAAACATTGGCTTCGTTACATTGAACACAAATCCAAGGCGCCCAATTGTGGCGTGAATATTGTATATGAGCGTGCACTCAAGGAGCTGCCGGGTAGCTACAAAATTTGGTACAATTATTTACGTACACGTCGTAAGCAAGTGCGTGGACGCCCACTTAATGATCCCATGTATGATGAAGTGAACAATACTTTCGAAAGAGCACTAGTGTTCATGCACAAAATGCCTCGCATTTGGATGGATTATGGTGTTTTTATGACGACGCAGTGTCGCATTACACGTACAAGGCACGTGTTTGATCGCGCTTTACGTGCATTGCCAATTACGCAGCATCATCGCATTTGGCCGCTTTATTTGAAATTTGTGCGACGTTTCGATATACCAGAAACAGCATTACGCATCTATCGGCGTTACCTGAAACTGTTTCCGGAAGATGCTGAAGAGTATATAGAGTATTTGATTGATGTCGAGCGTTTAGATGAAGCAGCGCAGCAATTGGCTTCAGTGGTGGATAATGAGCATTTCGTATCGAAGCATGGCAAGTCTAACCATCAGTTGTGGAATGAGCTGTGCGATTTGATTTCCAAAAATCCCCACAAAGTGCATTCATTGAATGTTGACGCTATTATACGCAGCGGCCTCAGACGGTTTGTATATGCAAATTTTTATTTTCTTTATTTTTCCATTTGTTTTCTTTTATTAGTTACACTGATCAGCTCGGTCATCTCTGGAATTCTTTAGCTGATTACTATGTGCGTTCGGGTCTCTTCGATCGCGCACGCGATATTTATGAGGAAGCAATACAAACCGTGACCACAGTGCGCGATTTCACGCAAGTGTTCGACGAGTATGCGCAATTCGAGGAGGTGTCCTTGAATAAACGCATGGAAATGGTAGCGAACGATCCACACGCCACCGAAGACGACGACATTGATGTTGAATTGCGCTTGGCACGCTTCGAGTATCTCATGGAGCGACGTCTGCTGCTATTGAACAGCGTGCTCCTACGTCAGAATCCACACAACGTGCATGAGTGGCACAAGCGTGTAAAGTTATATGAAGGCAAGCCGCACGAAATAATCAATACATACACCGAAGCCGTGCAGACAGTGCAACCAAAGTTGGCGGCGGGAAAACTACATACATTATGGGTGGAATTCGCTAAATTTTACGAATCTAATAATCAAGTGGAGGACGCGCGTGTTGTCTTCGAGCGTGGCACTGAAGTGGAGTATGTGAAAGTGGAAGATCTGGCGGCAGTGTGGTGCGAATGGGCAGAAATGGAGATCAGGTGTGTTATAAAGTATATATTATTCCCAGCAAATTTTCTAATTAGATATTTTTCTGTATCTGTTGTTAGACAGGAGAACTTTGAGGGCGCTCTACGCTTGATGCAAAAAGCCACTGCAATGCCGAAACGTAAAGTGGCCTATCATGACGATACCGAGACAGTGCAAATGCGTTTATATCGCTCGCTGAAGGTGTGGTCCATGTACGCCGATTTGGAGGAATCTTTCGGCACTTTCAAAACATGCAAAGCCGTATACGATCGCATAATCGACTTGAAAATCTGCACACCGCAAATTATTATCAACTACGGGCTCTTCTTGGAGGAGCACAACTACTTCGAGGAAGCTTTTCGCGCCTATGAAAAGGGCATTGCGCTCTTCAAATGGCCAAATGTGTATGACATATGGAATTCTTATTTGACAAAGTTTCTCAAGCGCTATGGCGGTACAAAATTGGAGCGTGCGCGCGATCTTTTCGAACAGTGTCTGGAGAATTGTCCGCCTGAGCATGCGAAGTACTTCTATCTGTTGTATGCGAAGTTGGAGGAGGAACACGGTTTGGCGCGTCATGCCATGGCCGTCTATGATCGCGCCACCAGCGCCGTTAAACCCGAAGAAATGTTCGACATGTACAACATATTCATAAAGAAAGCCGCCGAGATCTATGGGCTGCCACGCACGCGTGAAATTTATGAAAAGGCCATCGAGGCATTGCCCGAGGAGAATATGCGCCCGATGTGTGTGCGCTTTGCGGAAATGGAAACGAAGCTGGGCGAGATTGACCGCGCACGCGCCATTTATGCGCATTGCTCACAGGTGACATATTTATTATATTTCATTTAATTGTAATTACATAAACATTTATTCCTTCCCTCTCCACCCACAGGTATGTGATCCACGCATAACCGCCGACTTTTGGCAAACCTGGAAAGAGTTTGAGGTGCGTCATGGCAATGAGGACACTATGCGCGAAATGTTGCGCATCAAGCGCTCCGTGCAGGCCACCTACAACACGCAAGTGAACATGATGGCCGCACAGTTTCTCAATCAACCAACAGCCGGTGGCGCCAATGCCGAGGGCGGTGGCGATGCTATGCGTCTGCTCGAGGCTAAGGCAGCGGCAGAGCAACAGGCGCGGCAACAACAAACGCTTAAGCCGCAAACCAGCAGCAATATTATGTTTGTGCGCGGCGAGACGCAAGGTGGCAACGCTAAGGATAAGGTGGTGAATCCGGATGAAATCGACATTGGCGATAGCGATGAAGATGAGGACGAAGACGGCGACGAGGAGGCTGAGGGCGTTGCAAATGGCACACAGAAGCGTGGCGGCAATGAGGAGAACGTCATTTCGGCGAAGCGTTTGCGCATCGAACAACAAGCCATACCGGCGAAGGTGTTTGGCAGCTTGAAAAAGCCCACCGACGATGATGATGATAATGAACAGGAAGCAGATTGAGTGCCGCACATTTCATTAATTGTAGTAAATAAAATGAAATAAATATTAATTACAAACAAACAAATGTTTCAGTAAATATTTTATACTCTCGCAACGGTACTTACTTCTTCGCATCGTCTGTGTATCGAAGAAAATAATATTTCGGTTTTTGGTTGGACTTCCGTTGTTGTTGTACCGCTTATCTAGACCCTGCTTGGGGGGAAAGCAATATGTTAACTGTTGTTATTGTTGTTATAGTGGCAGAAAACATTTCTGTAGTCATTTTGAGGAATGGTGCAGAGTTGACCCTTGGTCAGTTAAAAGTCTGGTTTCGTGCCGAAGGGAAAGGTGTGTTAAGTAAGTTGGTTTCATTGGGAATGCAAAGAAGTTATTAGTGTTATGCGGGACCAAGGTTTTGTACGGCAGGGTCCAAGGCCCAGCACTCTGAACAATCCCAGGTCCTAGGCTGATGTAATCCCTGTCCACATAGACGGAACCGGGGGCTCTGAGCCTGCTTCTATAAGCTGCTTGGCAATCTAGAGTCAGGTGTTCTGAACGTGGAATCATTCCACTCCACCTTACTGTCGAGAATAACTGCAAACTTCTTTGTAAAGTTTACACTCTTCGTAACGCCGTCTCTTGGAGAAAGAGCAAGTGGTGTGTCTTCCCCTAAGGTCTTCATTTGTTGAGACGACATTATCTTTCATTTGCCTAAGCCCTCTACTGCGATGAGCAGCAGGCGTCTGCATACATATTATATATGCCTTGGAGGCTCTGTACAGTGTTAATTCTACGTGCCTATACCACCGTAAGGTTGAATCTTATGTGAGGCCTAAGAACTTGAACTCTTCGCTTTGTAAAAGGGACGATGGTTGATATTTAACCCTACCATCCCTTTGCTAGACTTAAGCCCCTTTGAACTATGTATGTCGCAGAGAGTGTTCTCAAATTTACCTTGAGCAATTATGACAATGTCATCGGCGTCCCCTGGCTCCGAATCCCATTGGGGTTAGAACTCCACTCTGTGGACAGCCCTCGTAGCACCAAGACAAATATTACTTCCCCCCACAGAGGTTTCAGCTATCCTAGTATGCAGTACAGCCTCTATCCATCTGCATACTCGAGCCGCCACATTCCTTTTCTCCAGTGCCTTGATGACAATAGTCCATTTTCCGGCGAATTCTGAAGTTCAGCCGTGAGTTAGTAAAGAATAAAGTTAGTGGCTCTGCCTGCTCGGTACGCCTTCTGACTGGCATGTAGGGGAACGATTTTCAGCGCCTTCGATCGTATAAAGTTGTCTGCAATCTTTTCCATCCTTTTTAGCATGAAAGAAGTAAGACTAATTGGCCTGAACGATTTTGCCAGCGAGTCGTACCTCCTTCCTATTGTAGATAAGTCGGAATTTAATCTGCTACAATATCCAGAACGAAGCTGCGCTACGTCGTCTCGAACACTTTTGATCTGCTATGGCTGATGTTTGGACCTGCTTTGGAAGAGAGTCAATGAAGTGGTTAATAGTTCCACTGTGTAGGGCGTTCAGTACTCGTCGGTCCCGTTCGAAATTTGGCCGGTATTTGTTCCAGTTCGTCGAAATGCTGAAGGAATGTTCTTCTGATGTTCCTAGGAGGTGGCTCTGCTTCAAGTAGGTGACTGCAGGCTGGGTTCCGTCTCTCTGTTCATTATTAGATTATCACAGTGTGGGTTAGTACCAAAAACTCCACTCTACATATCGATTATTCGGTTGACTTTGTACGGTATCGATGACAATTAAGTAATGAGACTGATTTTATAAAAACCGTATATTTGAAAATTATTCTACAACTCTGCCATCCCCTTCAAAGTAGTCCCCTTGGGCAGCTATGCAGCGATTCCAGCGCATTTTCCATGCTTTTTAACATTTCTGGAACGCTTCGACTGGGATGTCCGCGAGTACCCTCGTCACGGCCGCCTGGATGTCCGTACTCGACTCAAAATGGGTTCCTTTGAGCACCGATTTTGTTTCAGGAAACAAAAAAAGTCACAGGGTGACATGTCGGGCGAATAAGGCGGCTGTTGCAACACGGTGATCCCTTTAGAGGTCAAATACTGGGACACGCTGAGGGCGGTGTGGCACGGCGCGTTGTCGTGATGAAGGATCCAGTTACGAGTGATGTCTGGACGCACCCGGTTGACTCGTTTTTGCAATCTTTCGAGTACTTGGCAATAGTAGACTTGATTCACAGTTTTCCCCGGTGGAACGAATTCTTTGTGGACGATTCCCCGGCTATCAAAAAAGGCAATAATCATCGTTTTCACCTTCGACTTGCTCATACGAGCTTTTTTCGGGCGGGGGGCGCGCGGAGACAACCATTGTAAGCTTTGGCACGACTAAGAGCAATTCAGTCTCATTACTTAATTGTCAAACCTCGTATTACAGAAATCTTAACCAAAATTTTGCCAAAATATTGTTCTTCGCATAAGTTGATTCCGAATCAAAAATTTCAATGATCGGCATATAGTTTTTTGTAGCTTTTGTATAGCCAATACAGTAAGTTTCCTACTTTCTGTTGACTTTATCCATCAATTACTATCAAAACTGAAATAACTTACGATTCTTCATTTTTAGAATTTGCGAGTGTATTTAATTCGGAATTCCGCGCTTACGTACTCTACCTTACTTATTCGAACTAATTTTACTGTTAGAGAGTTGAAATTATTCACAGTGCTGCCACTAATTGAAGCCAAATGAGTGAAAACCCGCTTAATAGCAACAACAATATGCCATTTTTGAGTAGATTCCGACATGAGTACGCGGCGCGATTGCAAGGCATGTGTCCCAGCTGCGAATCACAGACACACACCTCTACCTCCAAACCGGAAATGTACTTCTGGCGATAGCAACCGCTGGAGGCGTTCACCTTCGCACACATATAAGTGATGTTTTGCACTAAAAATGAAGAAGCAGAGTTGCCACAGCGTGAAAGAAAATGCAAAATATATTTGTATAACGGTATAGCCTACCTCCCTTGTTGTAGATGTATGTGTATTTGACGCACGTCTCTCCCGGCACCATGGGGCAACCAAAGGCATTCGGCTGTTTGTAATTGTGACGCCACAAATCGACTGTGTCCGGTATGGCATCATTATCTGCAGATGTCATGGCGTGGAAAAAATTAAAATAAGAAAAAATATTTTCTTGCGTAGCAGCGTAGCTATAATAATACAAAAGATAACTAAAGATAGAACTTAATTTTGATAGTTCAGTTTATATGGCACTAACGGGTAATCCGAGTAGAGGTTAGAGGTGCCGTTCGCACAACTCGGACTGAGGTATGGAACAACTTGGCTCATTTTACGTCGACATATTAAATTGAAAGTGTACAAAATACAGAACTGAAGCCGCTCGACCTTCCCAAGTAATATCGCTTCGCTCTATGGACTCTTGAAAAGTTCCAAGAATGTCCGACGTTTTCGAATCAAATTTTTTTCAGCGATGAGGCCTATTTCTGGGTCAATGGGTATGCAAACAAGCAAAATGTCACATTTAGAACGAAGAACAGCCTGAAGAAATTCAAGAGCTGCTATTTCATCCTGGAAAAAACTACGGTTTGATGTGGTTTGTGGGCCGGTGGAATCATTGGTCCAAATTTCTTCAAAAATCATGCCGGTAACCGTCAATGGCGACCGTTATCGCGCTATTATAACCGACTATTTCATGTCTGAAATTGAAGCTCGTGATTTTGACGATATTGGCTTTCATAAAGACGGCGCTACTTCCCACACATCGCATCAATCAATAGGCTTGTTGAGAGAACACTTCGGTGTGTAGACAATTTCACATTTTGGACCGGTCGATTGGCCACTAAGATCGTGTGATATCACACCGTTAGACTCTTTCCTGTGTGGATATGTAAAGTCTAAAGTCTATGCGGACAATTCCGCTTCGATTCTGGCCTTGGAGAAAAATATCACGCTTGCCATTCGCGAGTATCCAGTCGAAATGGTCGAACGAGTCATCGAAACTTGGACTCAACGGATGAACCATCTGAGATGTGCCGCGGCCAACATTCGAAAGAGATAATCCAAAGAATGTTCTTTCGAATGATAATAAACATTCCCCAATAAAATTTAAGTTTCCGTGGGTTTTCTTTAAAAAGTGAAGAAATCTCGATATGGGTCACCCTTTATAAGTTGGAGGGGCCAGATCTAATAAATTTTTTTGGAGATCATTATGTTACCTTAAATTTCGAAAAGATTTCAGCCGTTTTTTTTAGTTTATATGGCAGCTTTATCAGCAGCCAATATCGGCTGTTCCGACAAATGAGCAGCTTTTTGGGTAGAGCGAGACTTGAGCAAAATTTCAAAAAGATATCGCAAAAACTGAGCGACTCGTTCGCGTATATACAGACAGACAGAAAGACCCACAAAGCTAATTCGAATCGTCAGGCTGATCATTTATAAATATATTTTATAAGGTTTCCGACATTTTCTTCGGGTTTTTACAAACTTCGTAGTAAACTTAAGGAATATTAAGGGTATAAACATCAAAAACAGCAACAGAAGCAATACAAAACAATGTTAAAAAAAACTTCTCAGTATGCGGGTCCAGTCGGAACTATTAACTCTCACATCGCACTCACCTGTCGCCACTAGCGGCCGTCGACACGGCACATTTTTGAAGTCCTCACGCAAGTGCTCACAAGTCAAACCGCCAATGTGCTTCTTATCCTGATAGGGACCGATCCAGGTGAAGCGAAAACAGTATGGATCTGTGGGAACACTTGAATTTATTTACACTTTCGCACTTTTTCGGCCTCCAACTTACACTCAACTTGTGCATCGTCACTAGACACAGCGCCGACAAGGGCCAAGCCGAAGAGTATGCGCAACATTATGGCCTGTTTCTGGTGCGGGTCGGTGTCTACAAACAATTCTCCACTCATTGGAATTTGAACATCACAAATGCTATTGTAATTGCTAACTAATGGCCAAGTGGCAGTCGAGTGCTTGAAATACTTGAAGATTCGCAACGCGCTTTTTGCACTATTATCTTGATTATATATTTATGAAACGAATACAAACTTGTACATATGTATGTCTGATAACTGTCTTATTGCCGTGCGATTCATCATTGATTTTTATCTTATCAAATTTGATGTTGAACGCGAAGTTGGACCTCTCTTTATTTACCACTTATTGATGCGGGATTTATTCAGTGGTTGTTGGTGTTGTTGTTGTTACAACTGTTGACTTTCATTGTCAGTAGACGGTAATGTAGAATGGCTCAAACAGTGCATAGATCATTGCATAGATGATATACAAGCTGCACTCTGAAGTAGCCCGCAACGAGCTTACTTTATACCGTGAAAAGCTAGGTCCTTCTCCACCTGATCTCTAAACGGTGTGGAGGTCTTCCTCGGCTCTCATTGACGGGTATTAAATCTAAAACCTTCGACGAAGAGGTGGTATGTGTCGATCCTCTTTTCACACGTCTTTCCTTTCCTTGGTCAGTTTTTGATTTTCCAAGCCTGAAGCCGACTGATGAAGTTCAATCAGTTGGTTGACGGTGGGCTTTAATCTTTCATACAGTAAGCTCGATAGAACCTTATATGCGATGTTGAGGAGGCTTATTATTAGGCAGAGTACACTTAAATTCTAATCGTCGGGCAAGTTTTCGATCGACTATCTTTTACGCCGCTCCGTTGTTCTTCAGACGGGTAATTGCTTTTTGAACTCCTTCATGGTCAAGCAATGGAGCTTCATTGGGAAATCGGGTTCACCATCTCCCGATGCTATGCTTTTACTGATATTCAGCAGGCTGGAGAAGTGTTTCTTCCATAATTTCAGTATGCTCTTGGCTTCAATCACTATATCCTTTTCTGCTCTGGTCTGGATTACTTCTATTCGCCGCAGCATCTTTTCGTAGATTTTTTGGAGCAATACCCCTGTTCGCCAGCTTGTCAAGCTCTTCGTACTCACATAATCCGGCCTCTTTTTTTCTCTGCAGTATCTATCCCACTCCGCTTGTGTAGTGGTAGGTGAGGTAGGCTGTCTGCTTCCTCACCATTGCGACACGATAGTCCCCATCATACCAGCTGTTATCTCGATTTTTACGAAAACCAATAGTTTCGATTGCAGCTGTATGTAATTAGCTTGCAATGCCGTTCCGCAGTTCCCTTATACCGAGTTGTTGATCAGTGCTCTCAGAGAGCAGAAGTGCAAGTCGAGTAGAAAGCCGTTTCACTGGTTGTGATAGCAACTTCTCGATGTCGTACTTTCACTGTGTATGTTGACGGGTCTGCTTTTCTTTACAGAGTCGGGTGCATATCTTCACCTACAACAAGAGTCGCCGATTGAGTCTTTCCCACCACTAATCCAACACGCCCTTTATAGTGCACCTGTAATAAATGTTACAAGTACCCACTCGTCTCTGTTCTTTTCCTGTCCATTCCATTTCTTGGACTGCGCTGATGTCAGCCTTTAATTTTAGGAAGAAATCAACCAGTTGGGCAGCGGAAACTTCCCAATTAAGGAACCGGACATTCCAGGTGTATGTCCTTAAATTGTGATCCTAAATGCGTTTGCCATAGATGGCGTTGTTTGCTTGTCGAGTCCCAAACCCAGTGCAAAGCTTTGTGGAGGGTGTTCTTTGGCTCCTCAGAGGAGACCTGGTCTAAGACCGGAAAGCGTGAGCTGTTTGAGCTATATGTAAAAGAATCGTTACTGACCACTCCCAAGTGAATTGCGCTCAGAGAACTTTCCTCACTTGTGTGAACTTATACACAAGACTCCATCGTCCTTTTTCATTTAGTTTCTCCAAATCTTTTGGCTTTGGTGGATAAGAACATGGAACTGCATGGTATAGTATGTATCTCTAAACATACTGATTCATCATACTAGAGAATAAAAATTCACACTGTATGGACTTTCTTAAGGGCAAGTAGGATAGTAGATCTCCTACGGTCAAGTCTAGGCCAGAAGGATCAGGTAGTCGCGCAAAAGCTCGTGGTCACCTACGGCTGCTAAGCGCACGATGACAATGGGGAGCTAACTAGTTACCATTCCGTTGCGAGCGAGGGTGCCTCCTCTAGCTAGTCTTTCGGCTATGCAGTTTATAGAGATTCCACTACGACTAGACGTTAGTTATGCTCTGCAGACTACTTCCTAGACTACAACAACTCATTTAACTTTAATTTTTTTTGCAGTCCACAGCGACCTTTTTCTCATACACCATAACTATTTTTCGGTGCAAAAAAGTATACTGATTTACATTTGAGTTTGTGTATAAATGTTAGTTGCATCCCATAAATCTATTTGTGATTTCACTTGCCAGTTCATGAAATTAATCGCCTGTGATGTTTTATTGCCACAATGCCAATATTTTATTGGTAGGTTGCACTTTTTCTGCGGCGGCTTGCAATACTTCCGCCGGTGGATTTCTTGCTTTTTATTCACTTTTAATAAAATTCATTTTTTTCGATTTCGTAGAGTTTTTTTCTTACAGTTTGACTATTCGTCTGACCGCTTTTCACACCACGTGGGTATTTCTAGTTGATTTGCTTTGCCACAAAGTTTTTTATGCACCCACGAATAACGGGACTTACCGCGCCGGACAACAACAAATGTCAAAAATATTTATTTTGGTCTTTCATGATTTTTTATTATTCAGTTTTGAAACGATAAAATACGAGGGTTCATAACGGGTTTTGGGAGTTCGAAATGAAGCTTAAAGGTTTAAAGGAGAAATTAAGTAAAATAAAATTTCCAGTATAGCTAAAGTCTCAAGAATTGTAGAACTACACTGTAAACGATTGAAGAAAAGTCATGTGACCCCACCTCATATAAACTGGAACTAAGTTCTGTGTGGCAGAAATATTTTTGACTAATTTCAGGCTAATCATGTCTTAAATGCTTGGTTGACATTAGTTTAAGGCGTCCTTATTTAGGACAATCTCAAGCTGACTACTGGAGATCTGGTGCAAATCTAAGTATGTATGTATATTCCAAATCGTCTTCGAGGTAATTTCTTTTGTTGCAACTCCGGACATATAGAGTTGTGAAAACGAACAAACCTAAGGAACCATTTTGCCTCCCTATTTTGGTCTGGTGGAATCATCGGCCCATTTTTCTTCGAAAATGAAGAAGGAACCGCCGTAACCATCAATGGTGAGCGATATCGCGCAATGTTAACCGGATTTTTCTTCAAACAAATTGAAGAGGAAGACTTGGACAACATTTGGTTCCAGCAGGACGGCGCTACGTGCCATACAGCAAACGCTACACTCAATCTTTTACGCCCTATCTTCGAAAATCGCATAATCAGCAAAAGAGGTGATGTGAATTGGCCTCCCAGAAGCTGCGATTTAACTCCGTTGGACTATTTTCTGTGAAGAGGTGGTAAGGATAAATGTTACGCCAACCATCTAGAAACAATTCAAGATCTAAAGTACGAGATTCAAGCTGCTGTAGCTGCCATAAGGCCTGAAACCATCGAGAAAGTACTCCAAAATTGGGTGAATCGGATAAGCTACTGTAAGCTCAGCCATGGTGGTCATTTGTTCAAAATTGTTTTCCACAAATAAATTTCATAAAACAACCTTTTAAATAAATATTAGACCTTTGAAAAATATCAAGCCGTTTTTTTATTGACTTTTTAAATTTAAAGTTATGATCTGAAAGTTTTAGAAAAATTTGAGAATCGTGTACTTAGTTTTTAGTACTACACCTTCATAGCTAAGATTTCCCTCTAGAAGATGAAGTGAGTAAAATCGGAAAACTCAGTGCTCTGTACTCAGCCAATTACGGTGCAACATCCTTCAATGTTATCTCACAGTTTCATAACTTGTGATCCAAGTATAGGTACTTTTTTCGTCATAGAAAGCTTTATGTCTGAAGCCGCTTGAGCTTCCCAAGCGACATCGCTCGCTCTATGGGCTCTTAAAAAGTTCCAAGAGGATCCGATGTTTTCAATCCAGTAATTGTTCAGCGATGAGGCCAATTTCTGGCTTAATGGCTACGTAACCAAACAAAATTTCCGCATTTGGGCCGAACAGCAACCTGAAGAGATTCAAGAGTTGCTTTTCATCCAGAAAAAAAAAGGTTTGGTGTGGTTCCACCGCACTCTTAGACTCTTTATTATGAGGATATGTAAAGTCCAAAGTCTATGCGGACAATTCCGCTTCGATTCTAACCTTGGAGAAAAAAATCACACATCTCATTCGCCAGTTAGTAGTCGAAATGGTCGAACGAATCATCGAAAATTGGACTCAATGGATGGTCCATCCATAAAAATTTTTCTCAAAAATAATCAAACTTTAACTATTAATATCTTTTAAACGGTTGGGTTTACGAAAAAATCTTGCGAGACCTATTTTTAGGGCATTCAATTTCCTATAAAATCTAAGGAACAAGATATTTTTTCAAGTAGTTGGAAGCGAGATATAAATTTTTCTATCTGATAATAAGAAAAAATAGAAAACTGTATGTAGGAGGACCTTCCCGTTACAATTGAAAACTCATATTTGGAGAGGCTTTCTTAGAGGTGTCTAGGAACCTATTTTTCCGAGTACCAATCAAAAAAATTTTTTTTTTTGAATCACCCTAATATACATTAGGTTGGGTCAAAAAAGGAATGTTTTTTTCGCTTTGTACTCTGAAAAATTTGTTGATAGACACCTCTAAGAAAGGCCTGATGATCCTGCGGCTAACAG
Source organism: Bactrocera correcta (assembly GCA_027475135.1). Classification (NCBI taxonomy): domain Eukaryota; kingdom Metazoa; phylum Arthropoda; class Insecta; order Diptera; family Tephritidae; genus Bactrocera; species Bactrocera correcta. Next base: position 9,780,523 of record CM050327.1, on the reverse strand, counting down.
TTTTCTGTTTTTTTCTTATCATAAGTTAAAAAATTTGTATTTTGCTTCCAACTACTTGAAAAATATTTCGTTTTGTGGATTTTGCAAGAAATTCTCGGGATTCTACTTTTAGTATTTTTAATATACGCTATTGACGCTTATAAATTATCCATTAATTCCATAAAAAAGAAAAGAAAAAAATTATTGACAAAAAGTGTCGAATACAAAATTTAGGCATTCGAGTTATCAAAAATCGGATCTTTAAGCGGAAATAGTATTATCAACTCTTGGCAAATACCAGCACTATTATCCTTTGACACAACCAATCTCAACCTCTTGCTTCATTTTCACACTCTCTGCTGCTGACTGCCAGATATCTCAATAAATATTTTGGTGTCAATAAATTAGTCTGTCATTTATTGTATTTATTCACATTTTTCTCACAATAAGCCAGCTTGGTGTGGCGTGAAAATTGGTTATTGTCCGAGCTTATTGAATGTCCTGTCGGCGCACTGAACGCCAGCAAAAGTCCGCTTTGTGACCGTGCAAAGAGAATGCATCTCCAATTGACTGCTTGATTTGTGGTGCGAGAGTGTGGTTGACAAATGGCCAAAATTATTAACTACCACAAATGGTTTGGGAGAAAATCAGTATTTTATTATTTTTGAACTGTGTTTCGATTTAAAAACGGGAATAATATTATAGAATTATGAATAAAGGAAAGCAGTATGTAAAGTTCACCGTTGGTTTACAAACATAGATTTTTAAACAAGTCCCTGAAAAGTTATGGAAACGTAGAAACACTGATTTTTAAATAAAACATAAGAGCAAAGTTTTTGAAGAACTTATATGAATCCAATAATCTCCAAAGACTCGTCATCTGGTTTTTTCTCTTGAGACTCTTGCATTTTAAGGCCAAGACATAACCTCGATATGCATTAATTTTTGGAAATAAAAAGGTTGTTCGAGGAAAGGAGGCATTAGACTCCTACAGGTCTCGTTTCGTTAAGATAGTTCCAATTTTAAATCATTGTTTATAAAGATCAAGCAATAGTATTGCAAGGGATCCGAATGTTATGTGTAGATATGGTCTTACAATGGGAGACATCGACGTAATCTTGTTAATTGCTCATAAAGTATAGATCTGATTTGAATACACTTAAAAGTTGTGAAAAATGATGATAATTGTCAAACCACTGGGACTTAAATCACCTCACTCAATTATGTTCCGTTTGAAATATGCTGTGCTGATGAGGGAGTTCATCAATTCGAAAAGTTGTATGCTTGAAACTTCCATTTTTCTTCTACCTCACGCCAGCTTCTACAATAATTATTTTATGATATCCTCAGTCTGCTACAACATCTACCATAATATAGTGACCTGTTAGCATTACTAATATATTTTTTATGTTCCTTTGAATTTTAATGTTGGGTATGTGCGGTCCATATTCCTTCCTTGCCGTTTGATGAGCAAGACATGAAGTGTCTCCATCGAGACTCAGTTATATCTATATCTTGTTTGTCGGTTATATGTATCATACACATATGTATTCCCTTATTATAGTATAGTCTAATCGTAGGGTGGCATCACAGTTGCCAGGAGTATTACAGTGTCCTGGAAACCATTGCAGATTTATTGTAAAAATGTATGTTAGTTCCACTAAGAGATCAAGATCATTGTCTTTAAAGAAACTCTAGGACACTTTAGTGATTTTAAACTATAAATATAATACTTGTTGTAAGCACCCTTTTTGCCACAACAAGTAAGCTTTCTTTAAGTGATGTGATTTGCGTTTGAAAGACACTGCAGTGATCTGCTGTTGGAAGGATAGTTTGAACCCTGTCTGTATAGATGCTTATCCCAGTGTCTTTATTCACCTCACCCCTATTTCACTGCTCCCTGAAAGGGAAGACAGTTTTGAGGAACGAATTTAAGTTCAATTAGGTAAGTTTTAGGGGACTCTTCTCTAACTAGAAATATTCTCAGATCAATAATCAATGGATGTTTGCATGTGAACGAAAGCCTGCCCGACGATTGGAATTTAAGTGAGCTCTGCCTAATTCACAAAAGGCGAGACCCCACAATCTGCGGCAACTACCGTGGGATAAGCCTCCTCAACATCGCGTGTAAGGTTCCATCGAGCGTATTGTGTGAAAGATTAAAGCCCACCATCAACAAAATGATTGAACCTTATCAGTGTGGCTTTAGGCCTGGCAAATCAACAACTGACCGCAAAACAAATACTGCTGTATAAACTGACGTTGAGCAATACCAAAAGCTCCGTCAGCATCGGGAGGATCTCCCTGAGCCATTCAAAACTAAATGTAGTTTCAGGCAAGGAGATTTTTGACCTGCCCTGGAGTGGTCTTTTCGACTAGGGTTCACTTTTGCCACGATGTTGGGCCGATTGATCGTCTGTTTCCGGGTCGGATCCATACTACTGTGTCCAAAATATAGGGTGACATTTGAATTTAAACTGCGCGCGTCGAAGGATTGGGAGAATTATTCTTTTTTTAGGTTGGTAGAATTGTCAGTCACATTTATGTCAGTCAAATCTCGAACATTGAATTTTTTGGAAAAAGGGCTTTGCGTTGAAGTGTGTGAAATGATGCTTTCCGACTACCAGGGTGTCATGAAATGTATTAAAACTGGCGATGAGACTTGGATCTATGCTTACGACCCCGAAACAACCGATCAATCGAGCGAATATCGTGACAAAAGAGAGCCGAAACCAAAAAATCGCGCCAAAGTCGCTCAAAAATTAAGGTCATGTTGACTGTTTTCTTCGATCATCGTGGTGTTGTGCATTATGAATTTCTTACAACCGGTCAAACAGTCAACAAGGAATATTATTTGAAGATATGCGTCATCTGCGTAACGCTAACCGCTTAAAAAGGCCGGAATTGTGGAAAGACAATTCTTGGTTTTTACACCACGATAATGCACCACCCCATACAGCCCTCGTAATTCGTGATCATTTCGCCAAAAACTCAACCCAGATCGTTCCGCAACCACCGTATTCAACTGATCTGGCACCGTGCGACTTCTGGCTGTTCATCAAGCTCAAAAGACCGCTCCAGGGTCACCGTTTTTATACGATAGAGGAGATTCAAGCCGCAGCGAAGACGGAACTGAAGGTCATCCCGGAAAGTGACTACAACCAGTGTCTCGAAGATTGGAAAATCCGTTGGCATAAGTGCATTGCATCGGGAGGGTATTACTTTGAAGGGGATAAAATGAATTTGGAAGAATAAATAAAGAATTTTCAAAATAAATACAATGTCACCTTATATTTTGGGCACAGTAGTAGATCCAAGACTGATCGTAATAATACATTTCATGATCTCCTGGTAGTGGGAAAATAAATGATCTTTTAAAATGCTTTTCACTGATCCTTTCGATTTTCCAAGGATTCCACGATTCTCAAGCATCAATTCCTTTATTTTATTGACGATTGTTAATCATCAGTCGATGTTGATGGCCGTGGTTTATCGTCAACGCGTTCGCGACCCTCTTTTTCTAGTGTCTTCGTTAAGTTTATCACGTTTTGAATAAATCAAAATCAATCACCACTAACTGATGGAGCCATCTATTGACAAACAGCAGGAACTTAGTTACGCACCTAATATAATTTTTTTTTTTATTTACGGACTCTTATTTGGAAGGAACAATGTTTTTGGTCGACTGAATTTTTAATATAAAAATAAAAAAAAAAAACAAAATTGAGTGAAGTAAATGAAAATGCAGTGATTTGAATAATCAGTTTTTCAAATGTCAATATTTTTTTTTACTTATTTCCCAATTGACCGCCGAATGTCAACACAATGACCGCTCATAAATTCACGCAGCTTCCTCTCGGGCAAATTGCATAATTCACCACTGACAACAACAACAATTTACTACTTCCTTGTATTTCAACATCCGCTTCAATATTTCACTCTTCGATGCACGCAACCACACAGACAACTGCACGCAAAGCTCGGCGCTGCTGCTGCTGCGCTGAATCACTCCCAACGGTCTATTTAATTCTAATTGTTTCGATTGTTTGTCAAGGAGACCAAAATATTTACGTTGACGCACAGAAGGGGCAAAACAATTTTGCCCTTTCCAATTGCACATATACACACACACACACACAAACAACTAACAAGTAAAAATAAGTCGAAAAAAAATCTCAGAAAATATTACAAAAATGCAACTCATTTCATCAGCAAACATCAAATGATTACCGGCGTTGCGCACGCACACATACATACATATATATGTATATGTAAATACTCGGTATACTTACAAAGTGAGTACAAGTAACAATTTCAGCTAACGACCGTTATGCGTCGTCGGTAATGCCGTGTGATTGCACAGCGGCATGCAGGCACAGTGGTATTTACCATGCTCGACGAATGGACGAAGCTTTTTGGGCTGTAAAGCGTGATTACATGGCAAAATTTTATGGAAAGTCTAGGTATGCCCCTGGCTCTCAGGAATGGAAGCTTAAACAGGAAAAGGCAGTGGGTGGGAAAAGGGAATGTCTATTACAGCTCTGCTGGTTTCTCTGAATGACAGATCTCATACACTTTTCTGAACCCATTTATCTCTGTTATCACAACACTTCGTTTAACGCAGTCAAACCAAAGAGGTTTAGTAAAACTCCTGGGTTAATAGTTGTAATGTGTTGTTGGAGGATGGAGTCATGTGTAGAAGTTCACGCAAGTTTGGAAAGTTCTCTGATGGCCATTCATTTGGGAGTGGCCAGAAACGATTTTTTTACATATGACTCAAGCAGCTCACGACTTCCGGTCTTTGACCAACTATCCTCTGGGTAGCCGTTTGAAGGCGAACTAAAGTGAGAAGGCGAAACATCCCCTTCGCAGGGTTGCGCGCTGTGTTTGGGACCCGCCACGTAAAAAATCATACTCAATGAAAAGGAATGTGTACTCTCACCGGATTTAATTGGCCGATAGCATGATTCCTTCTTGGGATTGCGTGGCAGTCCATAATTATGTGTCTTGGACCTCAGCTGTTTGGTCACAGAAGGAACGCAGGTCTGTGGAGTAGTAACCTAAACTGTGCAGCGACTTGTATAAAATCCCACAAGCTGCCATAATTTTTTTTTCTGGTAATATCGTCTAGTAACTAGACTGTCCAGCTCTGCCAGAAACAGCCTCGCCTGTCGAGGTTCAGGCACTTGTTGCCAGTGACGTATCTTACTGGCCGTTTCCTCTTTCTGTGGCTACTCTCGTAAAGAGCGTGTAGAACGGTTCCGGTTCTAGCGGACTGGTTGCAGCGCCTTATTTTACCAGAAGATCAGCTAGCTAATTCAGGGATTTATGCTAGTAGGACATTGTTTTAGAAGAATCTCCGCACATCTGTATATGACAAAAACCTCACTTTGAAAAATGCTTGCGAATCTGTTCATGGGCACTGACAGTTTTGTTCGTAGTTCCACTATGCTAGGCTCAATTCCATCTGCTGTTTTCGACAACTCAAGAATAGAGTTCTCTCATTCACTTTTGTCGTGGTAACGTTGTCCCTAGGAAAGAATGCCGACGGTAGATTCTTCTCCAATGATACTCTGTTGTTGTTGTTGTAGTGGCAGAAATCTACCTGGTTGACAATGATCGCCTGGATAAAAACCGGGTCTGTTCCGTTTTCATAGAGCCAACTGTTGTGGGAACGGCTCCAATAACACTCACTTTCTGAGCGCTTATTTCCCCGTTCTTACTTAGTACTAACATTAGCCGACCTTTTCTTCGATTTTTAAATTCTTCATAAGTTTTTTCGTTATCATCACTGTTTGATTTATTTCTCCGTTCTCACAACTGTCGAGTTCTCGTCATCCGAACAAGTCGAGATTTATAGACAGCAAATAGTTTGTCAGCCAAGCCATCAGAGTAACTTGGGTCAATTATGGATTGTGTGATTGGATTCTCAGAAAAGTACTGAGGGGTTTACAGAAGTCAGTTGAAAGTAAAAAAGAGACGAAAGAATGAGCATGGCTGTGACGCCATATGGCTCTCTTATGTGTACTATAAAACTCGGTTTCAACTTTAATTATAAGTTTAATCAATCATAACTAGAACCTGTCGCGTTGTAAATTACTTCTACCAGTGCTTTTGTCATTTTTAACACACAGTGCTACTATGTATTTGACATTCATTCCAGCACTCTGGCTTAATAGCGTCCAAGCGCTCCAATTTCAGCTCCGACAACAGATAATCTCGACAATTTTTTGTAAGCTCCCGCCAATTTGCTTTTCTCGTTTCGGTTTTTATTTATTTATTCATGTTTTTTCCAACTTTTTGCTTTGCTCTACATCATCGCATTTCACTTTGCAATTTTTATTGCCATTTATTTGCTTAACGATGTGGCAATGTAGGGCCAAGTCAATCCACAGCACTTACGCAAGTACAGCAAGGCGTCCTCATAGCGTGTGGCGGTGGCAAAAGTAGTCTTGTTTATGCGCTCTCTTTCGCTTTTTGGCACATCGTTTTTGTTGTTTTATTTATTCGATGCCTTGTCTTGCATTACAAGACATTCTTAACTGTAAATATGACATTGCTAATGATGTGCTACGGTTTGAATGACATTATAAAAACCAAACAGACTTTGATACATTAGGTTTTTTACTGCCTTTGATATTCATTAAATAGTAGACACTTAAAACTTATTTTTTCATTTTTTTATTTGTGTGAAAACTCATCACTATTTCCTGTAGTCTTAACTTATACTTACTTGCAGTGAATCTATAAAATTTTATATTTTTTTTACCATACCAGGAAATACTCAACATTATCACTGGAGGTTAGGCTGGTTAAAATTTTGTCTTTCATTTATTTTTATTTACCAGCTTCAGGAAATAGTCTCTATGCTTACGATTTGCACATTTTTACATTATTGAATTAGGGTGTGTTTAGACTGTGCAAGTAAAATACTTTCAGAAAGTCATTAAAATTCTTCGAAAGTGAAATTTATGTGGATAGTGGAACTGATTTACAAGTTATATACGATAAGAAAATAAGTTAAAGTACACTTGATAAAATACGATATACTACTGTGTCCAAAAAATAAGGTGATATTTGAATTTAAACTGCGCGCGTCGAAGGATTTGGAGAACTATTCTTTTTTTAGGTTGGTAGTACTGTCAGTCACATTTATGTCAAATTTCATGTCAAAATATTCATTAGTGGTTGAGCTACGTGTCGTTTTGTGAGCTGCTAAAAGTGAGTTTTTCGTTTTTTGCGATGTCGAAATTTGTTGAGCAAAGAATTTGCATTAAATTTTGTTTACGGAATCAATTTTCTGCTGCGGATACGTTGAGGTTGGTGCAGAAAGCCTTTGGTGATGAGGCTATGTCTAAAATGTTTACAAGTGGTATAGTGAGTTCCAAGCCGGCCGTGAACGTGTCGAAGACGAAGAGCGTCCAGGGCGACCATCAACCTTAACCGACGAAGCTCACGTTCAACAAATCAAAGATTTTGTGTTGAAAAACCGTCGATTAACAATTAGAGACCTTTCTGATGAAGTTGACATATCGAAAGGCTCAGCCAATACTATTTTGAAGGAACATTGAATTTTTTGGAAAAAAGGCGTCGCGTTGAAGTGTGTGAAACGATGCTTTCCGACTACCAGGGTGCCATGAAATGCATTATAACTGGCGATGAGACTTGGATCTACTGTTTGAGCCATATGTTTCCGACAACTTCCATATGAATGGCTCACTTGTGTGAGATTCTACACATGACTCCATTCTCCTGCAAAACTAATGCGTCTGTTTAAACTGATGTTTAGCAATACCAAAATCTCCCAAACGAGGTTTCAGACAAGGCGACTCCCTATCGTGCGACTTCTTCAATCTACTCCTGGAGAAAAAAATTCGAGCTGCAGAGCTTAATCGAGCAGGTATGATCTTCTATAAGAATATACAGCTGTTAGGGTACGCCGATGATATTGAAATCATCGGTCTCAACATACGCAGCGTTCTGCTTTCTCCAGACTGGATAAGGCAGCGAAGCAAATGGGTCTGGTATTGAACGAGAGCAAGACGAATTATCTCCTGTCATAAAACAGTCGTCACACTCGCGACTTGGCTCCAGGCACTGTTAACAGTCATAATTTCGAAGTCGTAGATAATTTCGTCTACCTTGTGGTTGCTTATGACGTTGTTAATAAGGGGGTCGAGACGCCTTGAAAATAAAATTCAATGTACCTCTGTTGTGAAAGGAGCAGTGAAGACTCGAACTTCGAAAGCGTTAAAACGATCGGTCTTTGAGAGATGCAGAGCCTGCTGGTTCAGTGATAAAAACTAGGCCTATGTCAAAATCAAGCAAGGAGCGGTTGAAGGCGAAGCTATTTACAAAGTAGCCTTCAAATTTCATGAAGGGCTTAGTTGCAAGTCCAACAGGACGAACGAAGAGGAGGACAGGTTGACTTGGGTACTGGAAGAATGAAGAAAGGTGACGCGACGTGATCATATTCCCATCATAAGGCAACAGCAGGGTCGGCTAAACTACCGAAGCGAAAGGACAACCCACGTTAGATCAAGATAAACCCTCAAGGGCGGTAGCAATGATTGCGTGGCGATCATTGATCGGAGCAACTCGCTACAGCAGATTACGCAGGAGCATTGGAAAGCAGTGGAACGAAGCTGCTAGCTTTAGAAACTAAAACGGTAGGCAATGAAATCGGAGATCTCCACGTTTCACCAAATCCTGTTAAGCAGGTAATTTCCAAAAACAAATTTCACTTGCAATATGCGCTCCTACCTTAAGACTACATTTTGCTTCATCTTTGTTATTTGCGCGCGAAACGTTCAGCTCTTCGGTGTCAAACCTCAGATTGCGTACCGAGCAAGCATCTGTTAAAAAGAAAGCAATAACGGTTAGCTCGTGCGACCGCCCAAAGTACGCACCGCACAACACCCTACTCTTCCACCACACTACAAACAGCTCATCACTTACGAATTCTTCGTAGTCTTCTTCGCATGCATTTCACTTTTATTTGCTCTTCATCGCGAATGTGTTTGCTTTGCAGCCATACAAAACTGTGCTGTTAGCGCTGCGAAGTAGAATGAAGTGAATTTCAAGTGGAATAGGGTTGCCAACGCCAGCTCAAAGCGTATGTTTGTATGTAAACAACAACTACAAAGCGCCAAGCGGCACAAACACAAGCAACATCAAGCGTCAGCTGTAATTGTCATGATGCCCGCCAGCGTTCGGTCATTCAGTGACTCCCTTTCAAGTTATGACGTCGTGGATGCCGGCAAAGGAGGTTAAAGGTACGAGCAAAGTGTTGCCAAAGTATGCAAACTACTTTCAACTACTAATTTTTCATTCCACTTTACATGTTTTTTACTTAAGCGGCTTATTTGCACACCCTTTCAGTGCCTAAATGTATGTGCCTGTGTAAGTATGGGTTTACATTTGTCAATATTTGCATTCATAAGTTTTTAGCCCTGTGGCAACACCATTACCGCTGTCGCCGGTATCCATCGTCGTAATCAAGATTTTATGAGTTAGTCTTGAGTTGGTTTTTGTTGTTGTCGCGATCTACTTTATATATTTGTTAAGCTATTAACTGAAATTGAGAATGTTGAGGTGGATTACTGACTGAGTTCCTGTTTTTCTTGGTCAAATATTTGAGTTAATACTTTGAAATGTGTTCGGTTTAAACTTTCGGAAATTCTTCGCTTAAATTTGTTCTTCTTCTTCTTTACTGGCGACAACGCTTACGCATTTTTTATTTTCGCAACTTCGCGCCAATTCAAGACGCCAAGTGTAGCCTCCAAGTTTCCAACGGAGAGAAAGTTTTTTTTTCCCTGCTTCTACCGGCGGGTTCTGCGTCAAATATTTTTAGTGCTGGACGTTATTACCTAGCCAGCGTAGCCGTTGTCTCTTAATTATCATAGAGCTCATCGTTCTATCGACTGCGGTATTCGCCGTTGCCAGGAATTTTCTTCTCAAATGCCTACTCATTACGAAGTACCACTTGTTGGCAAAACTTTTCTGCCTTGGATTCAATATATACGAAATTATCTACAACTTCGAAATTATGGCTGTCAGCAGTGTCGTGGGAGTGAAGTCGCGAGTGCGACGGTTGTTCATTTGATGACTGGATCGTCATAACGAGACCAATACGTTTTGCTTCTTTATCCATTCTGGAGAAGCAGAACTCCAGGCGCGGTTGTTGAGGCCAATGGTATCAACGGTATTTGGCGCAGATCGTAGGGTCATCCTTTTTGTGGTTCGGGCATGCCCTTACCAGTTCTTCTGACGTATTTGAATAGCTCGAGGCGGGTCCTAAAACCTGCGCACAACTCTGAGGAGGGATGGTTCACCTTCTCATTTTAGCTCACCTTTAAATAGATGTTCCCTGGTTACAAAGAGGATACTTGATCTAAGCCCGGAAGTCGTGAGTTGCTTGAGCCATATGTAAATCATCATATCATCTTAAAAGTTGGAAAAGTACCTTGTTGCCAGTATAAATTTGCTTAGGCGTTTAGTTTCTATTTCCGATATTAGAGTGTGTGAGCTCCCAAGTGTTTAAACCTTGATCTCAAATGCGGGACAACAAGAAGGAAGTGTTGAGATATTTACACCTCGTATTGTACTATACAGCTTTTGCAGTTGGCATTCCGTAAGATTCGGAACCTTACAGCGGGGCTCCGATAGGACAAACACTTGTTAGAACTCCCACAACTAGTGAGAGTCTACCATTACTGAGACCAAGGAGATCACTGGATTTATTCGATCGATCTTGGGCCAAAAAGATCTTGCAACAGAGCAAGTACCGATAGTAGTCCAATGCTCCGTTTCCATTTTACTTGAATTTCGCGAACAAAACCATAGACTACTTGATTGGGCCCCAGGAAATAGTTGTCTTGTGACTATATAATCTAAACTAAAGCTGGTATTTCCGATTTGTTTCCGGTAAATGCTCCCGCAGAAGTGCACTAAGCGAGTACCTCGCCCCAACTTATTGTAACGAAAGTGGGCTCACAATCCACATTTTCTATATTTAAGTTGCTACTAAAGATATACTCTAAGAGGGACTCATCTCGTTTGTTGAAGTCCGTACTACCCCATACCGCGAGAAGGGCGATTGCATCAAATGCCAGGACCAGGAAAAGCTTGTGTCGCCTGCAGTGACTCACCAGGCTCTCCACAGCCTCTGGGGGTGCCGTGGATGACTCTCCCTTCCCACGAGGGCCATCGAGCCAGCCTTAATTGCTGGCTGGTGGTAGAGGGGACAATTGTGGATTAGATATTCAGGAATAATCTTCGTGAGACGTCAACCCAAATCCAGAATACAGTAAAATCTAATTGAAACATGGAACTGAGCACCTTCGGAGAATCATTTCTTATCCTCCGAAGTCACTTATAGGAAGAAGAAGACGTATGATCCACGGGTATCACCTTTAGTCACTAAAGTTTTAACTATAGTTTAATATATTAGGTTTAGGTTGGATACGTACTTTCTGGTAAATATTTTCCCCCTAAATATATGAGATTAACGTTAAAATACTGACAACAAAACTTAATGGCTAAGCAAGTCTGCAAAACAAAAAAAAAGTTGTAAAAAATGCTGTCGACAAAAAGCAAGAAAACAACGATTAGAAAAGTGGAAGATAACCAATAAGTGATGATAGCTGCTGGATTCCAAGGCACTTGAAACCCATTGATACCATGTGTCTTTTACCAATTTTATTACATCCGATTTTTAGTGCATTCCTTTCATGTTGCGCTTACTCTTCGGCTATCGAGGCTGGCAAACGATTTGTGTTTCTATGCAATTTAACTCTTAACCGCATGTCCTTGCTGGTGATGCTTGGAGGGTTTTCCTCGGCTTCTTTGTCTTTTTTTTTTTGTTGTCTTGTTCGCTTTTTTATGGCATTGTTTGTGTGGATGCTACAGCGCGCTTCCTTGAACCCTTGCTGCAGTGGACCATATCGTTTTACTCTTCATTTGACTGTCTGCCGCTTAACTCTGGGTACCTTACTCCTTTTTGCGCTGCCGTCTTTTTCCAATGCCTTCTTTTACTGCTGTACCGTTAGTTTGTGTGCCATACCAAATTTGTTGCTATGGTTTTTATTTTAGCAAATCATGTCTACACATGCATATAGTATTTATACCGTTATTCACACATCCTTGCCACCGGCTGCTTGCTCAGACCCGTGCCGTATAAAACTTTTAAATGTCCTTTCGTTGTGTCGCATCCGTTTCGTGCGATTTCTGCTTTATTTCTCATAGCGCCAAACAAATGTTGGCAATTGTTTTGCCATTTCACTTTGCACCCCTGTGCTGCCGTCTTTGTTGCAATAAAATCGGCATTGCCTTGCGGTTCTTCCACTACGAGTACTTTTGTACGTTTTTTTTAATCACACAAGCTCCTTCTGCTGCTGCTGAGGCCGCATCCTTGCGGCTGTCATTCGCCACCGCCACCAATTTTGCATATTCGAGTATGTGGAATTTTCATTATTGCCGCTTTGGGGCAAGGCTTTGCCATTATTGCCTGCCCAGTTGACTGGCAGTGTGCTGCTTGCTGTCTTGCGCTTGCCTACCCTCCATCCGTCCGGCTCTGCAGCTGGCGTTTCCTGCTACTCGAGGCAATTTTCTATGGCATTTGGCTTGGTGTTTCGCTGTCGTTTGATACTCGCCTCAATTGCAAGCCTTCAATGCCACACCAAAGCGTATTTGTTTCTTTTGTTTTTATATATTTTTTATTTTGATTTTCTTCGGCCTCGAGTTGTGTCTCCTGTGATATGGTTGATCTGTGGTGTGGTTGCCGGTAATTTACAATGATTTAAATTTTATGATGATATTATCGCAGTTACTCAGTATGTATGAGTTTCGCACGTCCGGTCCAATTGGTGCGGTTGATAAGTAATGAATTGGTGTGAGCGGTTACGTCCTTAGAAAGTTTCGTTTTCTGCGTTTTGAGGCGGATGAGTATACCGTATTTGGTTCACATTCACCCGAAATTAGTTACAATGATTCTCATATTAAAGCTTGAGGCTTCTGTAAATTGTAATTTTGGCTCTAGTGATGTATGATACATCAAAAAAAAAAAAAAACAGCAGCTTACATAGGTTGCTTCTCTTTCGTTACCTTCAAGTTAATTTTTTCGGCATAATTCTTATGTTAATGAAAACTTTAGATCTCTTTTTGGACGAAGAGTCATTCAAAGCAGGCAAATAAATACATTTAGAATTCCTTAGAATAATATAGAGTATTCCGGTTGTAAAATGGCGATACTGGTAGTAGTCTGGATACTAACTAAGACGTACTTAGCCTCAGGCTTTGGAAACTACGAACCTAATGAACATCTTCCAATATCAGTTTAGATAAAGATCGGAGTTCAGCTGCGCTTAATTGAACTTGTTTTGATATCATAAGACTGGGATTAAGTGACTTCCAGTTTTTTCTTGCTGGGTCTTGTATAGGTGTACCGAATTCTGCCTAACACACTGTATTTGGAAGGTCTTTCTGGCACGCTAGCAATCGCAGCGGTCCAATGAGCCCTTTGCCTTCCGTAAGACTTATCTTTTCCGAGTTGTTTAGAAGAATGAGTTTTGCAATTCATTATTGTTATTTTCGTTTTTGTAAGACTAATATTGGAAAGACTTAGATCTCGTTACCTTAGCTATTGTAAAAGCCGTGGATGAAGACAATTTAGTGTCACTTGTCAAAACTTATCGAAGTGTGATCTTCATATTATTGATTAGTCTTCATATACACTCCCAATCGATGACTATGGAGCAGACGTTCCAATGCCCTACAATGAAGAAGTTCGAATAGTAATTACCCGTCTGAGGAAAAACAAACCGGCGGGGGCCGATGGATTGCCGAAGAGCTGATAAAAATCATGCATCAGCTTGTTTTTAGAATATGGTCGAACGAAAGCGTGTCCGAAGATATGAAATTAACATCTACCGTGGGATAAGTATCCTCATTACCGCATATAAGGTACCATCAAAAGATTTAAGCCCTGTGGCTGTGGCTTTAAGGAAAAATAATCGATACACTTCACCTCTTAGTCGATCATAATGCAGGAAAAGTAGCTACCTTTATGACGCTATGTATGAATTTGGTATCCCAGCAAAACTAAAACGGCCGTGCAAACTGACGTTGGGCAATACCAAAAGCTCCATTAGTATCACGAAGGATCACTCCGAGCCGTTCGCTACCAAACGAGGGTTCAGACAAGGCGACCCTCTACCATTTCTATAAGAGTGTACAACTGTTGGTGTACGCCGATGATATTGATACCATTGGCTCTGTTTTCTTCAAACAGGATAAGGAAGCGAAGCAAATCGTTCTGGTAGTGAACGAAGCAAATCGTTCTGGTAGTCAAGACGAAATATCTTCTCTCATCAAAAAAACAGTCGTCGCATCCGCGATTTGGCTCTCACGTTCCTGTTGGCAGTCCTAACTTCGAAGTCGTAGATAATTTCACCTATCTTGGAACCAGTATTAACACCAACAATAACGCCAGCTTTGAAATCTAAAACAGAATAACTCCTGCTACTTCGGACTGAGTAGGCAATTGAGGAGTAAGGTCGACGAAGAAGGAACAAACTCTATAAGTCACTCATTATTCCCGGGCTGATATATGGTGTAGAGGCATGGAAGATGACAACAACTGATGAGTCGACGTTGCAGGTTTTCGAGAGAAAAATTCTGCGAAAGATTTATGGTCCTTTACGCGTTGACCACGGGGAATATCGCATTCGATGCAACGATGAGCTGTTTGAGTTATACGGCGCCATAGACATAATTCAGCGAATTAGAAGACAGCGGCTACGGTGGCTGCGTCATGTCGTCCGTATGGATGAAAACACCCCAGCTTTGAAAGTATTTGACGCAGTATCCGTCGAAGAAAGTAGAGAAAGACCTTCACTCTATTGGAAAGACCAGGTAGAGAAAGACCTGGCTTCACTTGGCATGTTCAACTGGCGACACGTTGCGAAAATAAGAATTGACTGATGCGCTGCTGTTAATAGCCGCGTAAGCTGTGTCTACGTTATTAGAGAAAAAAAATAAAATATTGTTAAGCATAGACGGACGGTTAGCCGAAGTTTATAAACCTACGTTCTACTGAGGAGACAATCCGTGGACGGATAGGTATGCGGGCTTTCCTGGTTATGCAATCTACACTGTTGCAGGCATATCTGCGCTGGCTCTTACAATTTTTTATTAGCTCCTCAACTGTTAAGAAACGTGGCGTCATTTTACTTATCTTGCTATGCTCTTTCCTCTAACCTCAAATATGTAAAATAAAATTATGTTAATTTTGACAAATTTTGGTATGCAAAGTTGTACACATTGGCAATACTTCATTTCTATCAGGATTAATGTGGCGGCCTTAACGAAAATCGAGCTCAGTTAAGCAAAAAGCTGCGTCCGCGATAAAAAATAGACTTCTACGTGCCACACACTATGTGTATGTGTTATGTGAGGGGCAATGCTGCAAGAAAGTGCGATAAGATGAGGTATACAACTTCGGGAAACAGTGAAACACATTAGGAAGCCACGTTCGTACCTCTTCCAGCTATCCACATAATTTAAACATAATGAGTATGAGTATAAAAAAATCTAATGTTGGGAGAGTAAAGATATTTTCCACACATACATACGTTTGCCATAAATATAGGTACTCTTAAGAATGTACTATAAGAATGTCTTTTACTACAAACACGAATTAAGAATGATAATGAGTGGATGAAAAATCAAAAAAAAAAAAAAACACAACAACAAGTCTTCAACTATTGAAGGAGGAGTGGTGTCCTCAAAAGGCGGTGGGTGTGTCGTTTCAGTGCCGCAGGCTTGTTAGCGTTAGTGGTGATGCTGATGCTGCTGTTGATAGAATAAGCGTGTCTTTAATAACGTCTTAAGTTCAGGAATTTAGCATGAAGCTGCTGCCGTTTTTCGGTCTTCGTTAGTTCGGTGTACTAAGATAATGGCACGTTCTTAATATGAAATTTAAATAATCACCTTTAAGCATGTTTATAATAATATTTGTGGTTGCTGCTAAGGCTATGAAGCATTGCGTTTTATTGCTGCTGGCGATGAGCGAGTGGCATAATTGACAATTACATTTAATTTTGGTGGCTTAAATCAAATTTTACGTTATGAAAATCGCTATAAAATGCGAGAAAAAAAATATAAGGGAATGGGGAGGACTGACTGATACCGAAGACTGCGCGGGAAAATCGGCGGGATGACTACTGACTGCGGGGGAATTTGCATTTAGAATCTTCGGGTATAGCTTAGTGCGTAATGGCGGTTTGTCAAGCATCTACTAAATGATTCCACTCTTCATTTGGCAACGAATGGTTCAAATTAAACAAAGAAAGTGGTGATTGACGTTCAGGTATGTTAGCTACGCGTAACACATTATATTATATGGATGGTAGAAAATATAGGAAGAACTTGGTGCGGGGATGTATTGTCCAGAGTTAGGCATAAGCCATCATTATATTTCAAGCAGAGGTCTTTGCTATTGGGAAAGCCGCGGTGCTGGCTTCTAATTCCTTAGTATGCAACTCCAGAGTCCAAGGCCTTAAGATCGTTTCGCATATCGCTCAAAACTGTATTGGAAAGCAGGGTAGCAGTCCAGAGTGTCGCCAGAAGCAAGCGACTTTATTTGTACTGGGTGCCAGGTCACAAAGGCATGGAGGGCAATGAGAAAGTCGACGACACTATCAATAGTGATTTCACTAAAAATGTGATCGACATTGTTTAACAATGCATTGTTTGTACGATTATATGAAAAAAAGCGTGGCAAGGAAGATCAAATCGCGAGTGTTTTTTTTTGCGGGTTAGAGCGTGGGAAATGCCTTCCGTATCATCAGAACTGTCGCACTGTGTTGCGGCTAGTGGAAAAGTAACTTTTCTCCGATTATTTTTTTCAGTATTTTTAATGATGCAATTTTGTCACAGACATTCCAAGTAAACAAAAAACACATAAAGCTTATTTTTATGTTGGCCTGTTGATTTTTAATTGATTTTAGAAGTCAAATATACAAAATTTTCACGAAAAGAGCGGAGATCAGGGCTTTATTCAAAATTATTTTATTTGATTTTGGTGACAGATATTTTGATTCGGAAAAAAAATCTGCCTTCGGACAAATATCTTCTGTAAAACAAAGGAATGCTGTTTGAGACATTTTCATACGCACCTTTTTTAGAGCGAAAACCCGACTAAAGGTCCATTTTTCCTTTAAATTTAGGTTAGGTAAGCAATATCTTAGAAGTCCCAGAGAGTCCCAGTTCCAAACCACTACAGAAATGTTACATAATTTGTTTTCAACGAACTGTGAAAAAATCAGCTGCCCATACCTGCCCTCCTGGGAGTTATAGCGATTTTAGTACATCACATTCAGTATTTATTCCATAGAAATAGAACGAAAATTCTCGGAATCACTTATTGAATAATTTAATCATATTGGTTTTCGGGTGAATTTCCGTCATCCCACGCAAGGCAGGGGAAACAAAGAGAACTAAGCTCAGTGAAGATGAGAAGATTATTAGAGATCAAAGAAAAAAGGAAGTTAAACAAAATTTGAAAGGTCAGCTCCAAATAACTGTCGATGTTGTGAAACAAGGAAGTGGAACAATTAATGACGGTAACACATCAAGGAAATTCTTTAGTGATCCTGAGGAAACCGCTCTGGCCACAGGAGTAGATACCGAATTTATAAGACGGTTTTCTAGTATTCTTCAAGCTATAACTTCTGGATATAATATAGACTGCGATAAGTTCTCTAAGTACGGAAAAGACACTGCTGGTCTCTATGTAAAGAAATATTCGTGGCATTATATGCCACCAGCTGTCCACATGGTTCTTATTCATGGAGCTGAAATAATTCGATCATTTTTGGTCCCCATTGGGCAACTATCAGAAGAAGCATTGGAAGCGGGAAACAAGGACTTCAGAAACACAAGGTTTTACCATGCGAGGAAAACATTAAGAAAGGACAATTGTGAAGACATATTAGATTATCTGCTCGGCAATTCTGATCCCTCAATCACAAGTAGGAGAATACTGAAGGAGAAGAAACACCTGAAATTATCAGAGGAAGCAATGAACTTATTGTTAGATGACTGATAATTTGTAATTTTTCTGTAGAAAGCAATAAAATATGCCTGTGTTATAAAATAGTAACTTCAATTTTTTTTATTCTACATCTATTCTAGCACTCCACAAAAATGAGCATAACTCTCTTAAAACTGAAGCTATTGACTTCAAACTGGTATCAAATTAAAGCTTTTATTGCCACCTTTCAAATAAGAAATGAAATATATTTTAGTTTTATATAAAATTTGGAGCTTTTCAACAAATATCGAAAAATCATGAAAATTTGACGTTTATAATTGTTGTTCGGACCACCCTATACTTTATTTAAAAAACTAATCATAGGGTATTTATCAGAAATAAAGAATTTTTTTTTGTAAATTTCGAACAACTTTTTTTTTGACTTTTGTTGAAAATTTGACCCAACAATTTTTTTCGGTGTAAATTTTTTTTCACTCATTCTGTTTGGGATTTCATTCTGACCAATCTGTAGAAGTTTCTCATCGATACAATTAAAATTACAGTTTAGGCAATATGATTACCAAAAAATTCCGGTTTCGCAACACTGTGTGGCGTCACAGCAACGGTATGCGCCACATGCAGGTCATTAAAAATCCCCCCTGTAAATAACCGTCGTCCACGATGGAACCGCGTTTATTTTACTTCGGGATGGCGTTGCCACATCTGCGCATCTGGGTCGAGGTCCCGCTTTTTTCGGCGTTTAAAAATTGCTGACTATTTTTGGATATCGCCACCCCCCATTTTTTTCGCTCTCCGGTATGACAACAAATAAAGTGTCCACATTTATTAGGCCGACCAGGTCTTCTACCACGGCTTTTTTCTTTCGTTCTTTAGAAGATCAGTTATGACTAATATTATATTCCTGACACAGGTAAGCTGCTACGACTCTGAGGGATGCGATGTCATCCGCATAGCCGATTAAAGATGATTCGTTTGACCTTTCAAGTTTTTATATTCCGTCATAACTAATGTTCCACAGGTTTGGATCTAAAATGGACCATTGTGCTGCTCCTGACGTAATTTCAGTTTGATCTAGTCTGGTACAGCAGTGTTCTGTTACTAAGATTGATTCATACCACAGCATTGAGATAATCAGAGATCCTAAATTTTTTGCCTGAAGTGTCCGTCTTATCGAATATTCATTTATTGTGATAATTCCTATGTACTGCCCGGAATATGGTCCACTTTTTCGAGTGTGGCCTCTGCACAGAGGCGGCATTATATGAGCTTTCTTTTAATTTCTTACCGGGTTTTTAGCTTCCGCGACTTTCTCTTTTTTTGTAGAGATTAGACCGGCCTTTGGTTTAAGATCGGCGACAGTAGCTGATTCCTGAAAGGTGGTCTTGAGTGCCTTGCAAAAGCTGGCTTTTGAAGTATGTTTGTATGTAAAATGCGATGGAAGAATGTATCTGGATGTAAAACTGCAAAAGCCGTGGGTAAAACGGCAGATCAAAAATATACAAAACTCTTATTGGCACACGATGGAAGAAAACAGTAAGAACATGATTCGAATACACATTGGTTGCAGTCTAGTGGCCAGGTCCCGCACGCAGTGAAGAAAATATAGCAATCATACCTGAGAGTGTACACGAAGACCCTGGAGAGTCGATTTGGCGCCGTTTGCAGCAACTTGGACTGACTTATGGAACGACCTAGCGCATTTTGGGTTAAGATCTTAAATTGCAAGCATACCAAATACATATTGTGCAAGAACTGAAGCCGCCCGACCTTTCCAAGCGATATCTCTTTCCTCTATGGGCTCTTGAAAGATCCAAGAAAATCCGACGTAGTTTGTAAATTCTATCAGAGAAGGTTAACGTCATGAGATAACCAGTTGTGAGTTCATTAACTTAAATATATCATATACTCATGTAGGGTTGCTTTTCACTGAAGTTGCGTGCCAAGTTTCATTCTACCCCAAAAAGCAATTTTGCCAAGCGCCTGTATATATGCAAAGCATTTATTCCGCTTTGTTTTTTTTTTTGCTTTCAGCCCATAAAACTATATTTCCCAGTTTGACCATTTATTTGCGGTCGTCTGGTTCTTAAATACTCTTTCTTTCTTTGCATAAAATAAGAAAAACGCTTATTTATTTATAATTTTTTGCTTTCACACATATATTTCGGACCATCTTTTATGCTTACGATGCATTGTTTGTGTAATTGAAAACGTCAGCACCACCATCGCTTAATGCATTGCATCTGTGGTCACTGGACGGCGGTCAGTGGGGAGTGTCGGTAAGGCGATTGAACTCTTCTTGCACACACACACAAACACACTCACTTGGCAGTAAACAATGAATTTTCATATACCAATACGCAGACGAAGTAACGGTATAGTTTTTGGCTTGCGGCAGAAGCGCAGGAAGGGACAGCAGAGGAAAGAGAGTGGAGGGAAGCTGCGTAGTTTTTTAACACTTCATGAAGAGTGCAGCGCACAGCTTTTCGTTATTGCTATTGTTATTGTTGCTATGGGTGGCAATTATGACTGTTGATTTACTATACTATTGAACCCTTTTGTTATTACATTAAGTGCCGACTTTTTTCGGTTTATTTTTAACCACTTTTTAAGGGTTTATCACGCTTGGCGTTTACTCTTGCCACGTTTTTCCACATTTTTTTCGGCTCTTTTTTCCCCATTGCAATACGACATTTACTCGTTTGTATGTTGGAGTTGCGGAATTTTGTGCGTTTTCACAAGGTTCGCGTTTACATTTGGGAATTGTCGTCCAGCCAATCCATTCAGCGACTGCCGAAAGCCATGAATGCAATCAATGCATTTTAGTCGCGTTGGATTTTTCATATTATTTATGGATTGTAACCGCAGGGTGTCGTAAAGCGGTCATTTCCGGCGTATGTTGTAAAAATTAAAGCAGCCGAAAAGTATGCGCAATTTGTTTTTGGTTTAAAAACTGTTTTCTAACAATTTGCTGGAAATTTGTAACCTGAAATCCAATTTTGCAAAAGAGGTAATCCAGTTTATGTGAAGGTGTTGTACCGAGATACATAAGATCTATTTATTTTTATTCGGTCTTTGAAAACAATTCAAAGAAGTAAGGAAGGGCTGAGTTCAGGTGTCACCGAACATTTTATACTCTCGCATGATAAAGGGATAATCGAGATTTCATTATCCGTCATTTACATATTTTTATATTTTGGTATAAAATTAATTAGATAAGTAGTTCCTGAGATATGGTTTTTGGTCCATAAGTGGGCGACGCCACGCCCATTTTCAGTTTTTAAGAAAAGTCTGGCTGCAGCTTCCTTCTGCCATTTCTTCCGTAAAATTTAGTATTTCTGACGTTTTTTAGTGATTTTCAACATAACCTTTGTATGGGAGGTGGACGTGGTTATTATCCGATTTTTTAACCGTATATGGAAATGCCTGAAGGAAACGACTCTATAGAGTTTGTTGACATAGCTATAGTAGTTTCCGAGATATGTACAAAAAACTTAGTAGGGGGCGGGGCCACGCCCACTTTTCCAAAACAATTACGTCCAAATATGCCCCTCCCTAATGCGATCCTTTGTGCCAAATTTCACTTTAATATCTTTATTTATGGCTTTGTTATGACACTTTATAGGTTTTCGCCATTTTGTGGGCGTGGCAGAGGGCCGATTTTGCCCATCTTCGACACAGGGCACACACAGGGCCCATCTTCGTACAGGGTAGTCTTGCCAATGCGAGAGAAGTGCTCTTGACATTTTCTAAAGTCCTTTCGATAGTTTAGTCGCTTTCTTTAGGCAAGTGTCGCCACAAGACGGTGATCAGTTAGTATTTCCATCATGTTCCTATAGTCTTTTCTATCGAGCGCTAATAGGAATTTTGTGTACGACAGATCTATTGTTTTGTAGATGATTTCCTGGTATCATGCATAGTGCTTTAATACTCAGCCTGAACTGATAATTTAGACTTTGAATGAGATTCCTGCTAATGAAAAGACATTTGAAGTACAAACGACAAATAACACCAGTCACTGAGTTTGATGGGTGTTCAACTGGTAGCAGTAAACGGTACAATCTGACCGGAGACTTAAATCTGGTACCACGGAAAGCAGTTAACCATTGGAGCGAAGTTGATCAGCCTCAACCCATTTGGGGATGTTTCATTGGGGTGGCTGAATTTACCGATAGTTGTGCCAAAGATACCTTCTTTGCCCACCATGGCGTTAAACTCGCCGAGCACGATTTTAACATTGGAGCGCTCCAACTCATAGTTTTCTTTTCCGTCAGGGCGTAGGCACAAAAAAGCGATACGTTGAACAACTTCGCTTTGATGCGGATTGTTGCTGGACGTTCATCCACCGTGCTCGGTGACGGAGTCTCTCTACCACCACGAATCCCACACCGAATTTGAGCTTTTTGATATGACCACTGTAGTAAATGAAACAAGGATCTACTCGTGTCAATCCTCGTTCCGACCATCGCATTTTTCAACCAGCTGGTCATTAATATCTTCCCAATTTAGGGACCGGACTACTCAGGAGCACGCTCTTAAATTGCAATCCTTAATACGAGGTTTGACAATTAAGTAATGAGACTGATTTTATTGCATCGCATGTGGTAAATCTGTGATCTTGAAATTCCCTTTATCGTTTCCGGCATCCCTCCCCTCTTCATTGATATATGTATGTACAATCGCTCTAGCTTGTTTAGTTCGCCTGCTGCGTCAAGCTGAGTAGACGTGTGGTTGTAGTGCTCGTCACGAAAATGAAAAAAACACCATCAAGAGCAACGCGTCGCGATAAAATTTTGCGCCAGATTGGGTGAAACAGTTTCGGAAACGTACGCTAAAATTGTAAGAGTGTATGGTGATAGTGCTCAGGTGTTTCGATGGCGCAAAGAGTTAAGGGAGGGGCGTGAAAGTGTGGAAAACGAGGCGCGGAGTGGGAGACCAGTCGAGGTGCGGACTGACGCGTTTGATAGCCGTGGAATCGTCAACAAAGAATTCGTTCCACTAGGGAAAACTGTGTATCAAGTCTACTGTTGCCAAGTACTCGAAAGATTGCGAAAACGAGTCAACAGGGTGCGCCCAGTACATCACTCGTAACTGGTTCCTACATCACGACAACCCGCCGTGCCACACCGTCCTCAGCGTATCCTAGTATTTGGACTCTAAAGGGATCACCGTGTTGCAACAGCCGCCTTATTCGCCCGACATGTCACTCTGTGACTTTTTTTGTTTCCTGAAACAAAATCGGTGGTCAAAGGAAACCATTTTGAGACATCCAGCCGGCCGTGACGAGGGTACTCGTGGACATCCCAGTCGAAGCGTTCCAGAAACGTTACGAAGCATGCAAAATGCGCTGGAATCGCTCTATAGCTGCCCAAGGGGACTATTTTGAAGGGGATTGCAGAGTTGTAGAATATTTTTCAAATATACGGTTTTTATGGAATCAGTCTCATTACTTAATTGTCATACCTCATACGTTTGCAGTGGTCGCTATCAAAAGGAGGTCTCTCATCTGAGGCTGTTTTCTGTTTTTCATTGGTAGTTTTAGTTTAGTTTTTTTGGGTGGCGGGTCCCAAACTGGGGAGGGGATGTTACGCCATCTCACTTTAGCCCGCTTTCAAAGGGATATTTTTTTGCTAACCAGAGGATACTTGGTCTAAGGCATATTCAGTGGTTTATATCTAACTAACCACAATTTGAAATGTACTTATGATAATGATGTCCATGTTCATCATTAGAAAAATTTTTATTAGTTACTTGTTGTTGT
>CM050327.1:9479205-9756231 GCA_027475135.1 Bactrocera correcta | reverse complement strand
GATACAAAAACCTACCCAATCCAGTCAACTGTCAAAGTTCGGTAGGTTAGCGGTTCTCGCATTTCCAGTGACAGGAGGATTTGGCATCTCTTTATCTCTGACATGTATAGAGTTGGGTCTAAAACAAAGTCCTGTGGTACACCATCCCTTATCTGTCGTTCATCAGACATGAAATCTCCCACTTTTACCACAAATTGTCTTTATTTTAAATAAGACTCCAATGTTTTGTATATCTCTAAAGGAAGTATATTTTTAATATTATATGAAAGGCTTGCCACACCTTACCAAACGCCTGAGCTACATATAGAAATATTGCTGAACAGTACGCCCTGTGTTCAAATGCTTTTCGTATTTCGTTAGTAATTCTATTTACTTGCTTTATTGTGCCATATTTCGCACGAAATTTGAATTGAAGCGTTGGTACTCGTATTGTATTTTTTTCATGGAGGAAAGGATACATCTTTTATATTAACACTTTTTCAAATATTTTAGAGAGACAGTGTAGAAGACTATTTGGTCTGTATCAAGACTGCTGTGTTAAGTCTTTCTCAGGTTTATCAAGATAATCTGCGACCTTTCCATGAAATTGGATAGTATTGAGAACTAAGAATTGCATTGAGGAGCAAAGAGAGCAACTCTACGTCAATAATTGGTAACTCAATTATCATTTGTGGGGAAATATTATCACGTTCTGGCGACTTTTTTAGGTTAAGTTCTTTTATGATTCTAATAATTTCAGAATGTTTAATCTTAAAAGGCTCCATTGACTCGTTAACTGTGTTGATTAAGCTGGACAGCTTAAAGCTAATTTTTGGGTAATAAGGTGATTTGCAAAACAATTAGCCTTTTCATCGTCACTTCGAGCCAAACTTTCACCCATGTCCCGTATAGACATGTTGGAGTCAGTTGGTGGCTTCATGGACTTTTAGGCTTTCCAAAGAGAATTTTGTTTGTTTGAATTTGGACACCGCTTCTTTATATACATTTCGGTGTTGATTTCTTCCACACGTTTAAGGGCTTTTTTAATTTACGATGCTATGGATATATTGATATTTACCTGGGAACAGGAATCTAGCAGTGGTAGACTAAACTGTGGTGTTATCGTGCGCGAACATTGCACCTGTGTGATGATGGCCAATCGGCGACTTGATGTCCCTTTGATAGTCAATTGATACAAAGTCCAATTTTTTCTGCATGGTCGAAAGGTTGAGTGACGTTTATCGACTTAAAACGTTCACAATTAAAAACCTTATGGTTGTTACTGGAGCATAATTGACACAATGTGTTGGAGCAAAAAAACGTATAATCTTTGTTAGACTCCTTGATTTGAATTATTTGTTAGCACCTTGAGCTAACGAAGTACTAACATGTGTGTTATCCAGTGACTCCAGATATTGACAGAGTCTTTATAAAACTGCTATGCAATCTTCTCACGAAGGCAGCGTTCAGAAATCTAGTGACTTCTTCCGCCTTTTTTAGTCTGATCATCAGACATCTGCAAAATTAAATAAATAAGCATAGCTTATTAAATTTGCCTACCACTACCGAGAGATATCAAGGAGCCATAAATAGCTGAAGTCTTATGAATTAAACTTCTAAGTGAATGTCATTATGTTTCATAACTGCTGGTAAATCAAATAATTTATTCCTTTAAAAAAATGAGTATTTTATTGTCATACCGTGCCTTCAACCGTTCTAACGCCTTTGAACAATTTTCATGTATTACTTGAAACGCATTTACAGTTTCTAAGGCTTGACCGACAATTCCGCTAGCGGTTGAATTCAATACTTTTTAAATTAAACTTACGATGAACTATTTGCATGGACGAGGTGATAAAATTTTAATAATTCGAATACTTGCATTCAAACGCGGGAAGCTTAAGTGGTTGACGAACTTAATAGTACCACGCACGTTGTGTCCGAAAGTGAAACGTTGTTATCTTCCGCTAGTTGCGATTTGATAACAAATTTAATTGTGATATAAAGCTTTTCTACGACAAACCGTCTTCCATCTTCAGCGTCTAATCTTTCGATGTCAATTTGTATTGACGGAATCTGCTTAAAATGTGGCTCCAAAATGCCTAAACGTCCAAAGACAGTGCAGAACAGGATTTTGTATGTGCTTTATTGCAACTTTAGAACTTATTTCAAATAATAATAACTCTATTTCATTGGAAGTTAAGTAATAACTGGTTGGTTAATTTAACGCAAATTTACTACAGCGGCCACAAAAATCAAATTCAGAAAAAAACGAAAAATGTCGAAATGCCTGAGTATGAATAGCTTGAGAACCTGGTCGACATGAGCACCGCTCGAAAAAAGAACAGAAGGGTTCAATACCGAAGCATACTCCTAAAGGTCTCAAAATCATGGTGCACCTGCAGATGGCGAACCCGATACTCCATGTTCCGCCCAACACACCACTTCCTCGTCGATTTTAACGCCTTATTCTGTAGCACGAAAAGGAACTGTCTCTGTGCCGCTAATTATGTCTGATCTTGCTACCTCGCAAAGTTAATACGACTGTGTAAGCTCACGTTGGGCAGCACTATCAGCTTTATCAGGATCTGAAAGGAGCTCTCCGAGCCGTTTGGTACCAAATTACCCTATTGTGTGACTTCTTTAATCTATTGTTGGAGAAAATAATACGAGCGCCAGAGCTTAATAGGGAAGGTACAATTTTTATAAGAGTGTACAGCTGCTAGTGGATGTCAAATACTATATAGATATAATTGGTCTCAATAATCGCGCCGTTAGTTCTGCTTTCTCCAGAATTGAAAAGGATGCAAAGCAAATGGCTCTGGTAGTGAACGAGGACAAAACGAAATATCTCCTGTCTTCAAACAAATAGTCGTCGCACTCGCGTCTTGGCTCCCACGTCACTGTTGACAATAACCGGAAAGTTTAACGTACGTAGTTGCTGACGACAGCCTTACCCTACGGTACTCAAAAGTACAACGGATCAAATCAATGCGTTGATCGGCGCCCTGAAAATGCCAGACATTTTCAGTACTAACTGGCAGTGTGGAATGGACACACTAGCCACTTTGGTCGGGTTCGAGGCCCATCTAAAACCTCTGCCGTGCTTTGAGTCCGGCACCCGATTGCAATGCAACTTCACATCAAACTGACAAAATGTCTATTCTACCCGCATTTGGGTAGAAACCACAACCACCACGATACTTCGCGAAGGGCCAGGCTGCATTAGAATGTTGGAGTTAACTCCAAGGGCTCCTGCTCCCCCTGGTACCAGAATTTGGTCTCAGGTCAGACCTCGTAGCCGAAACTACTACCAGTTGAGCTTCGGTTGGACTGGTGGCCAGTATAGAAGGTGGGGTTGGACCCTATTGACACACAAAATATACACAACCCAACACACACCACCCATACTAAAAACTAACAAAAACAACTCAAGCGCATACAACCCTACCAATTCGGTATTCCGACTAGTGGAGATCACACCACCATACCATCCCCATACACCCAAATCCCTAATGTCTGTTTACATCGGCATCTTCATTACATGCAACCAATCCTCTACCCCCGCCCCACAAAAACAACCGGACCTGTCAGACAGGTGCCTCTGATGCAAAAATGCATTCAGAGGCCCATGTTTCGTAAGCAGGAAACCCAGACTCAGACAAAATCTGAAATCTGGGTTATCCACAACAAACCCAACATCCTGAACATACTCGTATGTCACTCGGTCACGTTCTTGCCACCTACACCTAATCCTATCATCTAGAAGCTTCCGGCTTCCTAGATATCCCTCCCTTTCCACATCATCATCGGAGATCAAATCACACCGCAGCCAGGAAAAACTCAAACCCATTCTTAACTTGAATGCAACAGCACGCTGTATGACAATCAGGTCACGAGGGGATGCTCCTAACAAAACTTGTAAAGCCCCGGGCGAAACAGTACGACATACAGGCAGACATGCAAGCATCATACAACGTTGCACCGAGAAAAGTTTTCGGCGACCCGATACCGCCACTGCTGTTTCCCACGATATAGCAGCTCCATAAGTGGCACAATCCACGATATATGGTGCGAAAAGGACGAAGCCCGAGACCCCAATCACCTCCTCCTTTGCCTATGATCGCCAGTATGCGCTCCTTGTGTGGAGTAAAACAAATTCTTTCACTCATAGTCAGCCCCGCATATATCTGATACTGACCTCATTCACACGGACAGTCGGAGGACGAACGGGCGACAATCTACCTTTCAGCAGCATTGCCACCGTTTTTTCCAACGAAATGTCAACCCCCACACCTAAATCCCAAGAATTTACAATTTCCAAAAATTGTCCTCCCGCCCGTTCTAAATCACACCGCGAACCTTCAACCAGAAGAACAAGACCATCCGCATACGCACAACACCTACAAAGTGGCTCGAGCTGCACAATCAGAGAATCCATCATGAGATTCCAAATATATGGACCACAGATGGAAACCTGCGGGCAGCCACGAACCACCTCAATCTCCACACTTCCATTCCAAAGAGCAATTTCCGGACAACCAAGCTCCTCCAGCCGTTGCACCACCGGATCCCAGCTTAGGTAATCAAACGCCCCCTTAAAGTCATCAAATATGCCAAGGACATATTTATTGACATTTTCCCTAACAACATTCTGGACGTACAACCAAGCATCTTCTTCATTGGGTCCTTCCCTTAACCCAAACTGCCTCTCCGACCTCATACCCCTCGTTAGCTCCTGAAGCCGTTCCACCATTACTCTTTCCAGAACTTTTCCAAGTACTGGAAGAAGACTGATGCTACGATAAGAACGAGGATCGCTCCTGATCTTACCAGGGGACTTCAGGAGAGGAACAACCCGCACACTCACTCCACGACGATATCAAAGTGTCACCAACGCGAAAAGAGGTGATATCCTGACTTTTACGACCCCGGCAGATCCTATAGACCTGACCCCAGGGGTCGTTTCTATTTTCCTTAACAAAATTCCTCCACTCATCCTTCTTAATTTTGACTAATATGTCTTTATATTTCCAATGCGCACAACTAAATTCATACCTAAGCTGGAACAACCTATCAAAATTGGAACGTCGGGCGCGTTGAAACTTTCGCCTCAATCGCCTGACGGTCCTCCCCTTCAACGTTAGCTCTCGCGAGTTATGTTACAAAAATAATACTTTGGTAAATAAAACACCTTGTCTCCTTGAAAGTTACACCAATAATAATCTTTATTCTTAAATTAATTTTACATGAAGGTAAATAAGCAAAGAAATTTGATGAGTCAGTAAAACAATAATAATTGTATAAAAGTTGGCAAACAGGAAGTAAGTATCAATTACAATTGTTACAATGTTTAAAATTTAATAAGTCGATAAAAATAACAAAGTACAATAAGAAAATAAATTTAGTAATTTGTTGTTATTGTTTTATTGGTGCCTTCTGGGTTTTGGTGGGGGTTGATGTGACGATATAATTCGCGTCCACCATTTAATTTTCCTGGCCTTACAACACTCATACCTACCGAAAACCCTATCGTTTACACCCCAACCTCTCTTTTAGAGACGAGCAATTTGCCCGTCCACCCCAACTCCTCAAAACCCTAAGCGGTATTTCCAACACCGCATCCCTAACCGAGAGTCCATATTGGTTTCAGTCAGTACCAGTGGTACCCTAGGCCGCAATGGACTCTCATAAGGCGGCGGAACGGATCGAGGGGTAACAATAATTTGAATAAAATTATGGTCACTCAATCCCCACCTCCCACCTAACATCAAAGGCCCTACTTGCTGCCTCATCCATAAACGTCACGTCAATATACTCACACCCCGTGGGCCAATCGAAAGTATACCACTCACTGGGTTCATTCACAACGTGGAGGCCATTAGCCACCACAGTCATAGGTTGGATTATTTACAACTATTGCCCCACACTCACACATTTCGGCATATGACCCCTGGCAGTTGAACTGAACGATCCCTCAATCAATGTCTGGCGAGGGCACGCTCAACAATGCCACAGTAAATCGGGCAGACACCTGACATCATAAGATGTTCAGCTGATCTACCCTTGAAAGCACAGTTGCGACAATGTGGTGCATTGACACAACTGGCAGCTCTGTGGCCTTCCCGACCGCACCTCCGACAGATATCTTATAAAGCCCTACATTGAGCCACCCTTTGATCAAAACCCATACACCGAAAGCAGCCAGCGACGCTCAGTGGGGTATTTGTCCCTGAAACTGTAGATCAATTCAAACCTACATTTCAGTGAACAAATTTGGATTGATTTATAATATTTGCATCGTTTTTACTAAAAAAAAAGTCAATTCCGAAAACAGCTTAGTAGGAATTTTTTTTTTTACGAAGGTTTACATAGTATTACTAAAGAGCAAATAAACTGAAAGTTATGTTGCTATTCTTATATTTTTATGATTATTCATTATTGCTACGGTTTTAAGCATCAGGAATGACAAATTAATAATCATCACTGTCCCTACTACTATAATCATCAGTATCTGTACTATCAGATTCATCATTATCATCATCATCAGGATTTACTGGAGGAGCTGCTGATTTTAAAAGTTCCAAAGCTGTTTGCGACAAGCTCTTAAATTTTTTTTGCGGGTAATTTTGTTTTACTTGAAATTAATGGATCTGAAGTAACTAAAAATCTCTTTTATATATCCTCATTACATTTTGTGCGATTACTTTTGCGAGAAAAATGCTCCCTGTATCCTTTAGAATATTTATTTCGAGCTTCCTGTGCTTCCTCTGATAGTTGGCCAATTGAAAGTAAAGCGTGTGCTATAATTTCCGGCCCGTGGATAAAGAATTTATGTAAAGTTGGAGTTATGTTATACCAGGGATAACATTGTACAAAGTATCAGGCAGTGTTTTGTGCAAAATCACGACACTTCTCTATATCTATTTCCACCACTAATAATGTATGCAGTCTTTTTATCAGCTCCAAGTCAACTTTCGTCATACTTGTAGACAGGTTTTGGTTGATAAATGATTAATCCAGTTTTTTCTCTAAATTCCTTTATTTTTCGATTTTTATTTTACGACTTTTTTATCACTTTCTGATCTGGCTTGCCGTTTCTTTATTGGTAACTTATATGACTAGTGAAGAAGGCATTCGAAAAACCTTATCCATCCGTGTAATGTAGATAGTCCAAATTGTAAATTTTCTATTTTTATCTCCTTTTCGATCATTTTGTCAATTAAATTAAATTCTCCACTCATTCCGCCACACAAGTAGCACTTTTGGGTAGAGGATGTTTCTGCTAAGGCATTGCAAACTTTTCCGTCTACCATTGATAAAATTAAAGTGTGTCTCACTTCTACAAAGATATCGCCATACGGTACAATAAAGCAAGAAAGATCCCTTATCTCCTCTTCTACTCTATTTGTTTCTGCTACTGAAACTCTTGCGGACTCTTTTTCAAATGACATTCTCTAAGGTCTGCAAAATCTGATGGAAGAGGATCGAGGATTTTGCCATATTATTTTTTCCTCACAAACCAATTTAACTGGAACAATGGAAGTCATAAAAAGCGATGAATCGCTTGCTTCTGCTCCATGGAAAGCTTGTTTATACAAACTATGACCTGAACAACCATCAAAGCCCCACTTCGTATACAAGCAGAATTTAGCCAACTTGCTTTTATCTAGAGTGACGATAACTTCATTTTGAAGTAATAATAATCGTTCAACAGTGTAATTAAGCAGGACTTGCAAGTCTACTACTGCTAAGCTTTCGAAAATATGAATGCTCTCAGTTTTAGGATAACATTTCTTCCTTGCAAATTGAACACCAGTGTATGAAGGAAATATTTTTGAAGCGGATTTTTTTAACAACATTGTACTGAGGACGAGTTAACTGAGCTTTAATCAACACAACTAATGCTTCTTCATTACTCATTTTCGTTACTTTCGATTCGTGAAAACTTTGTAGGTATATATTTAGAAGCCTTGATGGAGATGCAGTTTTCAATTTATGGACAAGCTTTGATGTCTCAAGACTTCCTGAAGCTCTTAAATTTACCTGTGTAGCGAAAGCCAACATGGAAAGTGGAATTTTTTCCCGTAGATCTTTAGTTTTTTATATTTAGTGCATTGCTCAGATAATTCAAACGGGTGTCTATTTCCGATCACGTTTATTTCCTCGGCAGCTAATAAAAACAATGCCCGAATCTAACCAACTACGATTTGACCTGAAAAAACGCTCTTCTACTCAGTGTGATCGTGTCCAACGAGACTTAAAGTCCATTCTTACTCGGTTATCAAATTCATCCATATTGTCATCTGTGGGCTTAAATCGTTTTTTCAACTCATCTTTGAAATATTGGAATCTTTCTTGAAAATTTTGACAACTTGAGTTCCACATAATATCATATAGGGTCTGGCGTGTCATAAAAGCGAATTAGAATTTACTCCTAAAATTAAAAACAATTTTTTTAAAGAAAACCCGAATTAAGTTGCATTCCCTTCCACCATCTTTCGTTTGTAAGCACTTCTGTTATCTACGTGACAGGTAGGTTGCTGACAATACGAGTATTCTTACAAGAACAGTCACATACATGCATGTAAAGAAGTTTCGTTCTTTATTACATATGATTCATAAAAAAAAACAAATTACGTGCAATAAGAACAACAACAAATAACATTAAATGACTCCGGTACATACATTTTTCCATACTTTAGTAAGCTTGTTCTTATATTATTGCAATGAGTTTATGATGAAAAGTTGAATATTTTAAAAAAAGGCACAAAAGAGCAACTTTTTTTTTTTTGAATATTAGTCCAATATGCACAGATTATGGTAAATGCAAAATTATAATATACACTCACGCACAAAAACACATATGTATACATAAACATGAAAAATACCAATTTTTTAAGGTTTAAAACAAAAATCAATTAAAAATATAAAAACACTTTTTTTCAAACCCAAATCTACAATATAAACACCTGAACTACCTGAGGTTGAATGTTCCATATTAACTTTAAATCTTTCTTTGGAAATTATTACGAAAAAATACTTTAGTCACCTACGAAATTACACAAATCACCTCTTGCTAACAAACTTGTTATAAATAGTCAACTTTGTGAGCTTAGTGTTGGAAAACGGTTAAGGAAAGAACAAAAATACTTTAAGTTAGTGATGTGAAATATTGTCTAATTTTACGTGGTACCGAATACATTAAACATGTTTCAATTTCATTTTTTGAATTAATTCGTTAAATCAGGGTGAAATAACCCAGTGTGCGACGGGGCTATCCGGTCGCACCTGGAAGGAAAACCACTTGATGTAGCAACTACCTGCCTCCAAGAGGGCGGACATCAACTTGTCCGAACTCTAAACCGCTGGGCTGAAGTCTTGGAGGTTCAATCGGAGTAGCTCCTTCATGAATTCCTTATGGGGGATCTCCGTGTGAACCACCTGGATCCCAATCCGTGGACCGAACTTCCGGGTGACAGTGACGTCCAACCCCACCTCTTCAAATTTTTTATTCTTTACCCCTCTTTCCTTCTCTAAAACACACCTTCATCCCACCCGTGCTTCCTACACTACCATCCCGCCTTATGCCCTTATCCCTAGACTTAGCAGGGTGAGCAACCACTTTTTCAGCGGCGGCACCCTTATAACCCCCACTACCTCTACCGCTCCCTCCCACAGCACCACGCTCCACATCTGGAGACGCCATATGCGCCTTACGCTTTGGTGGCGACACCAAAGGTGATCCCATCCCCTCCTCCCCGGATGACGAGTCCGTCATCACGGTTGCAGACCCCGAATCATCACTGCCAGCGAGGGAATCAATCCTTTTCTTCTGTGGCAGAGGCATACCCACCTTACGAACTTACATACCAAGTAGGCTGATCCGCCGGTAAACAAAAACACTAACGCAGACACCACGAGTACAGGGGAAAACCCGGAACAGCTGCTCGCCGTGCACTTGTGACGGAACACACAGAAAGAACTATCAAACGCGTAAGAATGCTCAGTTGCAGTCTTCACCCGAGCGGTTGACTAACGCGAAAAACGCGAAGGCACACCCCACAACCCAAGCACGAAGCCCGGAAAGGCCACTCAAAACGAGTGCCGGACGGAACTTTGTCCCCGTACCACCCCGAGTCGACCGATGCGGCAATGCACCAAGTCACATCGTAGGCACAAAACTCACTACCACGACCAAACAAGTCGCAAAGTTAGCACTTCCCACACAAGGACAGGCACCAGCACCTGTTAAGCACAAACTAACCAAGTCCCCCTCGTAACACGGGTAACTGAACGTTAGGCGCCCAACACAACTCACACTCGACTGAACGTCACACAGTTTCAGCTCAGCAACTACAACCGTATGGCAGTCCACCCAACCGCAAAAACTACCTGTTACAAAACCACTATGCCCCCACACACTACAAAAAGCCACCTACCTACTACCTCAAAACCACAAAAAATCTACCTACTCCAAAAGCACTTGCGCTTGAAAAATAACACTCTTCTTTTTCTTTACTGGCGTAGACACCGCTTACGCGATTATAGCCGAGTCAACAACAGCGCGCCAGTCGTTTCTTCTCTTCGCTACGTGGCGCCAATTGGATATTCCAAGAGAGGCCAGGTCCTTCTCCACTTGGTCCTTCCAACGGAGTGGAGGTCTTCCTCTTCCTCTGCTTCCCGCGGCGAGTACTGCGTCGAATACTTTCAGAGCTGGAGTGTTTTCATCCATCCGGACAACATGACCTAGCCAGCGTGGCCGCTGTCTTTTAATTCGCTGAACTATGTCAATGTCGTCGTATATCTCGTACAGCTCATCGTTCCATCGAATGCAATATTCGCCGTGGCCAACGCGCAAAGGACCATAAATCTTTCGCAGAATCTTTCTCTCGAAAACTCGCAACGTCGACTCATCCGTTATTGACATCGTCCAAGCCTCTGCACCATATAGCAGGACGGGAATTATGAGCGACTTATAGAGTTTGGTTTTTGTTTGTCGAGAGAGGACTTTGCTTCTCAATTGCCTACTTAGTCCGAAGTAGCACCTGTTGGCAAGAGTTATCCTGCGTTGGATTTCTAGGCTGACATTGTTGGTGGTGTTTACGCTATGACTGTCAACAGTGACGTGAGTGCCAAGTCGCGAGTGCGACGACTGTTTGTTTGATGACAGGAGATATTTCGTCTTGCCCTCGTTCACTGCCAGACCCATTTCTTTTGCTTCCTTGTCCAGTCTGGAGAAAGCAGAACTAACGGCGCAAGTGTTGAGGCCGATGATATCAATATCATCGGCATACGCCAGCATTTGTACACTCTTATAGAAGATGGTACTTTCTCTGTTGAGTTCTGCAGCTCGAACTATTTTCTCCAGAAGCAGGTTGAAAAAGTCGAAACGATAGGGAATCGCCTTGTCTGAAACCTCGTTTGGTATCGAACGGCTCGGAGAGATCCTTCCCGATTCTGACGGAGCTTTTCGTGTTGCTCAACGTCAGCTTACACAGCCGTTTTAGTTTTGCCGGGATACCAAATTCAGACATCGCGGCATAAAGGCAGCTCCTTTTCGTGCTGTCGAAAGCAGCTTTGAAATCGGCGAAGAGGTGGTGTGTGTCGATTCTCCTTTCACGGGTCTTTTCCAAGATTTGGCGCATCGTGAATATCTGGTCGGTTGTTGATTTACCAGGTCTAAAGCCACACTGATAAGGTCCAATCAGTTTGTTGACGGTGGGCTTTAATCTTTCACACAATACGCTCGACAGAACCTTATTATCCCACGATAGTTGACGCAGACTGTGGGGTCTCCTTTTTTATGGATTGGGCATAGCACACTTAAATTCCAATCGTTGGGCATACTTTCGTCCGACCATATTTTGCAAAGAAGCTGATGCATGCACCTTATCAGCTCTTCGCCGCCGTGTTTGAATAGCTCGGCCGGCAATCCATCGGACCCTGCCGGTATGTTGTTTTTCAGGTGGGCAATTGCTATTCGAACTTCTTCATGGTCGAAAAATGGAACGTCTGCTCCATCGTCATCGATTAGGGTATCGGGTTCGTTTTCTCCTGGTGTTGTGAGTTCACTGCCATTCAGCAGGCTGGAGAAGTGTTCCCTCCATAATTTACGTATGCTCTGGGCATCGGTAACTAGGGTCACCTTGGGGGGTTCTACAAGAGTATGCTCCGGTCTTGAAACCTTCTTTAAGCCGCCTCATCTTTTCGTAGAATTTTCGAGCATTTCCCCTGTCGGCCAGCTTATCAAGCTCTTCGTACTCACGCATTTCGGCCTCTTTCTTTGTCTGTCTACAAATGCGTCTCGCTTCCCTCTTCAACTCTCGGTATCTATCCCATCCCGCACGTGTTGTGGTCGATCGTAACGTTGCGAGGTAGGCAGCCTGTTTTCTCTCCGCTGCGACACGGCACTCCTCGTCGTACCAGCTGTTCTTTTGCACCTTCCGAAAACCAATGGTTTTTGGTTGCAGCTGTATGTAAGGAGTTTGAAATGCCGTCCCACAGTTCTCTTATACCGAGTTGTTGACGAGTGCTCTCAGAGAGCAGGTGTGCAAGCCGAGTAGAAAAACGTTCGGCTGTCTGTTGTGATTGCAGCTTCTCGACGTCGAACCATCCTTGTGTTTGTTGGCGTGCGTTTTTTGCTGCACAGAGGCGGGTGCGGATTTTGGCTGCAACAATATAGCGGTCCGAGTCGATGTTAGAACCTCGGAGCGCACGCACATCTAAAACACTGGAGACGTGTCTTCCGTCTATCTCAACATGATCGATCTGGTTGGTGGTTTTTCGATCCGGAGACAGCCAGGTAGCTTGATGTATCTTCTTATGCTGCAATCTAGTACTACAGATAACCATATTTCGGGCCCCGGCGAAGTCGATCAGCCTCAACCCATTTGGGGATGTTTCCTCGTGGAGGCTGAATTTACCGACCGTAGTGCCAAAGATACCTTCTTTGCCCACCCTGGCATTGAAGTCGCCAAGCACGATTTTGACATCGTGGCGGGGGCATCTCTCATAAGTGCGCTTCAAGCACTCATAAAAGGCATCTTTGGTCACATCGTCCTTCTCTTCCGTCGGGGCGTGGGCGCAGATCAGCGATATGTTGAAGAACCTCGCTTTGATGCGGATTGTGGCTAGACGTTCATTCTCCGGAGTGAATTATAGTACTCGGCGACGGAGTCTCTCTCCCACCACAAATCCAACACCAAACTTGCGCTCCTTTATATGGCCACTGTAGTAAATGTCACACGGACCTACTCGTCTGTGTCCTTGTCCCGTCCATCGCATTTCTTGGACGGCGGTGATGTCAGCCTTTATCTTTACGAGGACATCTACCAGCTGGGCAACGGCACCTTCCCAATTAAGGGACCGGACATTCCAGGTGCATGCCCTCAAATCATAGTCCTTAATTCGTTTGCCATGGTCGTCATCAAAAGGGGGGTCTCTCATCCGAGGCTGTTTATGAGTATTCACTGGGGATGTTTTTTTACGTGGCGGGACCCAAACCCAGCGCACAACCCTAAGTAGGGAATGTTTCGCCTTCTCACTTTAGCTCGCCTTCAAAGGGATGTTCTTAGGCTACCCAGAGGATACTTGGTCAAAGACCAGAAGTCGTGAGCTGCTTGAGTCATATGTAAAAGAATCGTTTCTGGCCACTCCCAAGTGAATGGCGATCAGAGAACTTTCCTCACTTGCGTAAAGCTTCTACACATTACTCCATCATGTTCATAGCATAGACACTCTAGTAAAAAATACTTGCCTCATAAATTGTATGCGAGCACACACAACCAAACAAAACTACTTCAGCAATTGAGAAAATTTGTGTATGAACAAACGAGTGTTCATACACACACATAAGCTTTTACTTGTTTTCTCCCAACGCCTACACTTCGATTTCTGAAAAAATTAATAAAAATTAATTCTGAAAACGGCAGAAAACCAAAAATTATGCAAGCCACGGCCTATGCTAATGAAAAACCAATGCCCCTAACACAAAACAACCACAAAGAAGCGTACTTGCATGCAATTCCACGTATGAAATTGAATCCCAATAATTACCAATTATTTCCAAATGTTATTCAAAATAATGCTAGCGCACGTCTGCTCATACTCTCTGTGGAGATCTGTACCTGTTAAAGAAAGTGAAAATACGCTCTCATAATTTAGCAACAAGGAAGGCGTTGATGTAACGTGTCTGTAAATATGACATTTGATATTAGATATTTATTGAACGCCGACCGTGCCGGACGGGAAAGCCGATAGTTATTAATATAATATTACAATTGTAAGTTATTTACATATATAAATTATAATACATCGTGAAATCGCAGACTATTACATTGGCGACGACGCACAGATTCATATCAATACAGGTATTTTGTTTGAATTTGAGTGTAGGGAAATGTAAGAAGAAAATTTTATTCAGCGTTACCTGAATAACGGAATTCATTCCAAATGGAATGAGATTGAAATAAATTGAAAATGAAAATGTTTAAAATGAATTGAGAAATTGAAAATTGAAAATAGTTAAAAAAACGAAAAGAAATAAATACATATGTAAAGAGTCTATTCCAAATGGAATGAGACAAATGCAAATGCATTAAGATATTTAAAAAATTAGAAAATTTGACGATGATTCGAGAAATCTACAAAAAAAATTAAAAGAAAAATAAGTAAAGAGTCTATTACAAATGGAATGACACAAATGCAAATGAATTGAGATATTTAAAAAATAGAAAATTTAAAGATGAATCGAGAAATCTAGGAAAAAACGAAAAGAGTCTATTCCAAATGGAATGAGACAAATGTAAGAGCGAAATGAATGATTGAGAATATGTGTATATTTGTATATTTCATATGAGCTAGAGAAAGGGACTAAATGTAATAAGGTATTGTATAAGGAGACTATATTCCAAATGGAATAACGTTGGGAACAAGGGTAAAGTGATTCATTTGTTTTCTTTATGTGTAACAACAAGGGCATGAGAAAAATTTAACTGTTGAGTTTTTTCTCAATGAATGAAAAATAAGAAAACACAGTTCTCCAAATGTAGTCGAAATTAATTTACATATATGATTTTGTTTTTTTCAATAAAATAAAATGTTGTTTTATGGTAATAGTTTCAGCGAGAAATAAAAATGACGGAACTGAAACCATTTCTATGTCAGGCAATGGACAAGGCGTTATGGCGTACGGAGTGGGAGGCGTG
This sequence comes from Bactrocera correcta, assembly GCA_027475135.1. Classification (NCBI taxonomy): domain Eukaryota; kingdom Metazoa; phylum Arthropoda; class Insecta; order Diptera; family Tephritidae; genus Bactrocera; species Bactrocera correcta. The sequence continues at coordinate 9,741,043 of CM050327.1, read as the reverse complement.
GTTGCGTTCGTTTTATATATATATTGACGCAGAGGAGATAACCTCTATATATAAGAAAAGAAATAAACTCCTACATTTGGGAGGATCCCAGCTCCAGGCAGTGGTATATAGCATTCCTGGTGCTTTAGTACCATATGATGAGCAAGCGAAAAACGATGTGTTTACACCTTTGATAACAAAACTCAATGAGTATTTTTCACCACAACGGTATTCCGCCTTTGAGAGGCTCTTGTTTCGTTCTTTAACACCACTGGAAGGAGAGTATTTTACGGAGTTTTTGATGAGATTACGCCGCCATATAGCAAAATGTTCATTTGGCGAGACCAAAGAACAGATTGAAGAAATATGTTTAAAAGATAAAATCATCGATGTCTGGGCACCGTTAGGTTTAAAAAAAGGTTACTTGAAAACGAACAAACTTTGGATGAGGTTATCAAAACATGTAGTGTTAATGAACAAGTCAACAAACAAACACAGTCTATGACACCCCAAGGTACTCTAAGCGGCATAAACAAAATTGTACAGCAAAGTATAGAAAGCGAGTGTGAAAGATGTGGTAAAAGGGGACATCGCGAAAATGGAATGGCGTGTCCTGCCAGAAATATGAAATGCAGGAAATGCGATAGAATTGGACATTTTTATCGGAAATGCCGCACAAGGTTACGGAAACCCAATTTCAAAGTAGATAAACCGGATAGGAAACGCTGGAGACGAAGAGATACAGTGGTACAGTCCATAAGTAGCGAAATTGGAAATGGACACGACAGTTCGAAGGGAACTGGGTTATTCAGAATGGAAAACGAGTCGTCACAAGAGGGGGAGATCCTGTGTAAAATAGGAGGTTACATAATTACTATGATCATCGCCTCGGGCTCTAAATTGAACCTGATCAGCCATTCAGATTGGCAACGATTATGCGAGGAAAAGGCTATTATGTTTAACTCACGTACTGAATCAGCGAATCATTTTCGGGCACATGCTTCAGATCATCTACTCAAGGTATTACAAGTTTTTGAGGCTCCTCGGTACAAAACGATCCGGAACTGATTACTACATTTTATGTAATCGAAAATGGTAAACAATCTCTATTAGGACGGGACACAGCTATCGATAGCAACATTTTAAGAGTAGGTTTGGACGTGCGTAGAGTTGAGAAAGCAGAACCATTTGCCAAATGGCGGGATGTTTCTGTCAAGTTGTCTATTAACGAATCTGTGGTTCCCGTGCAACAACCCATGAGACGTGTGCCGACGGCGTAGGAGGGCAAAATAACTGAGAAACTGTAAGAGGCTTTAAAGTTGGACATTATCGAACCAGTAACTGGCCCAAGTGCCTGGATATCGCCGGTGGTGATTGCTTTTAAAGATTATGGCGCCGAGCAAATAAAGCAATACAGAGAGAAAATTACCCTTTACCGATTTTTGACAACTTTATGACCAAACTAAGGGGAGCTAAGTATTTCTCTCGACTTGATTTAAAAAATGCCTACCATCAGTTGGAGTTGGCTGAGTCCAGCAGAGAAATTACTACATTTATTACGCACCGGGGTTTGTTTCGTTATAAACGTTTAATGTTTGGGGTGAATTCGGAGATATTTCAGAGGCTAATGGAGAAATTAATATCTCCTTGTCAAAATGCATTGAACTATATTGATGATGTAATCACTTTTGGGAGCAACATTGAAGAACATGATAAGGCACTAGAAATGGTTAAGACAATTTTTAAAACAAATAATGTCTTACTGAATGAAAAGAAATGCATAATAAAAACTCAAAGGCTGAAATTTTTGAGGCACATCCTGTCGGATGAGGGAATTGAAGTTGATCCCGAAAGAGTAAAAGTGATCACAGCCCCAAAAAATTAAGAAGAAGTACGTAGTATTCTTGGTTTAGCTACATTTGTGGGTAAGTTTGTAATTGACTTGGCAGATAGCACTGAGCCTCTAAGGAAATAATGAGGAGCAAGGTGAAATTTGTTTGGGGCAAAGATCAGGACGACGCATTTCAAGGAATTAAGGCGAAAATTGCCGCGGTATCGAAACTCTCATACTTTAACCCGCAGGACAAAACGTGTTTAATTGCAGATGCTAGTCCGGTGGCCCTGGGTGCCGTATTAGTGCAATTTGATAAGGCAAATACTTCGCGGATCATTTCACTTACCAGTAAGAGTCTCTCACCGGTGGAAAAGAGATATTCCCAAACCGAGAAAGAAAGTCTGGCCTTGGTGTGGGCTGTGGAAAAATTCTATTATTATTTGGCAGGGCTACATTTTGATCTAATAACCGATCACAAGCCACTAGAGACCATATTTAAGCACACCTCTCGACCCCCAGTGAGGATCGAAAGAAGGTTGCTAAGGTTACAGTCATATCGTTTCCGAGTGATATATAAACCAGGGAAAGAAAATATTGTGGATTCGCTACCAAGGTTTTCCCAAGAAAACAACGCTGATCCATATGATTGGGCCGGAGAGCAGCATATTTTTTGAGTAGTGTCCACTTTGATACCGAAGTCGCTCTCCATATCACAGACTAAAAAGATGTCTATATTAGACGAAGAAATACAAGATATAATGACGTGTCCAAGTCAGGACTCCTGAAAAATGAATATGTCAAGCCCATATTATCCATTCCATTTAGAGATTCAATAGTTGGTGATATCCTATTACGGGGAACTTAATTAGTAATCCCACGAAGTTGCAAGAAATAATTCTGGGCCTCGCACATGAAGGACATCCAGGAATAAGTGCAATGAAACGGAAATTACGCTCAAAAGTTTGGTAACCTTGTGTGGACAAAGATGCTGAAAAATACGTCAAGACTTGTGAAGATTGCTTTACAGTGTCAATGCCACCAAAACCAGCTCCGATGGAAAGGCACCCTTTCCCGAATGGACCCTGGAAATGTTTAGCGACCGACATTTTGGGTCCCTTACCTAATGGGGATAACATACTGGTACTAATTGATTACTACTCCAGATAAACTCTCGATAACATCTAAAACCGTTATTGATGAAATAGAAGAGATATTTTCAAGATTGGGATTTCGAGAGACATTGACGTCTGACAATGGAAGGCAATTCGTAAGCGTTGAGTCTAAAAGTTTTTGCAGTACCAACAGCATTCGGCTAATGACCACGCCCCCATACTGGCCTCAAGCTAACGGCGAAGTAGAAAATATGAACAGGTCCCTAGTGAAACGTTTAAATATAGCTTTTGCAAACAACAACAACTACAAGAAGGAAATTCAGAAGTTCGTATTGATGTATAATGTTACTTCGCATGGTACCACGGGCGCCCACCGACAGAACTAATGTTTAACAGAGTTATAAGAGACAAAATTCCCTAAATTCAGGACCTTGTGGGGAAATGGCAGAGTCAGAAGAGAAAGATAAGGGCTGACAAGGCCAGGAGTGCGGGAATTGTTAACATTCAAGTTGGAGATACAGTACTTTTAAAGAATGTAATATTTCCACATAAGTTGACACCCACATTTGATACTACCACGTAAGGTAGTAAAGCGAGAAGGAAATGTTGTGCAGATTTCCGCTCGTGGTGGTCCTGGTATACACCAGGAATGTTGGTCATTTGAAAAAGATTCTAACCACAAACCCATTGAGTCCTGCAGCGCCAGTTTTCCTCGATGCCGAGTCATTTCCCCGAACTACCTCAACATCTGAAGATCAGCAGAAGCTAGGCGAGAACCTTAAACTACATCTGGAGAAAAAGGAAGGAATGTGGAGATCCGTACCTGTTAAAGAAAGTGACAATACGCTCTCATAATTTAGCAACAAGGAAGGCGTTGATGTAACGTGTCTGTAAATAAGGCATTTGATATTAGATATTTATTGGACGCCGACCATGCCGAACGGGAAAGCCGACAGTTATTAATATAATATTACAATTGTTAGTTATTTATATAAATTATAATAAATCGTGAAATCGCAGAATATTACACTCTCCATATGAGGCATACGTATGTACATACGTCGTTCCATATATTCGCCGTAGCTTACACGCAAAGGACCATTAATCTTTCGCAGAACCTTTCTCTCGAAAACTTATAACGTCGACTCATCAGATGTTGTCATCGCCCATGCCTCTGCACCATATAGCATGACGGGAATAACGAGAGACTTATAGAGTTTGGTTTTTGTTCGTCGAGAAAGGACTTTACTTCTCCATTTCCTACTCAGTTCAAAGTAGCACCTGTTGGCAAGTGTTATTCTGCGCTGGATTTCGAGGTTGACATTGTTGTTGCTGTTGATACTAGTTCCAAGATAGATAAAATTATCTACAACTTGGAAGTTATGACTGTCAACAGTGACGTGGGTGCCTACTCGTGAGTCGACGACTGTTTGTTTGAAAACTGGAGATATTTCGTATTGCCTTCGTTCGTTGCCAGATCCATCTGCTTCGCTCCCTTATCCAGTTTGGAGAAAGCAGAATGTCATCAGCATACGCCAGCAGCTTTACACTCTTATAGAAGATGATACCTGCTCGATTAAGTTCTGCAGCTCGAATTATTTTCTCCGAAAGCAAAATGAAAAGTCGAACGAACGGGAGTCGCCTTGTTTGGTATCGAACGGCTCGGAGAGGTCTTTTCCTAGTCGGACGGAGCTTTTGGTATTTTCTCGACGTCAGTTTACACAGCCGTATTATTTTTGCCAGAAACGATTCTTTTACATATGTCTCAAGCAGCTCACCACTTCCGGTCTTTGATCAATTATCCTCTGGGTAGCCAGAAAACATCCGTTTTAAGGCGAGATAAAATGAGATGGCCCAACAAAGCGATTCAAAGCTGCGTTTTTCATTTCATCTACCTTTTGCTTCGTAATCGCAGCATCAAAAAACAGTTTTGTTCTTAGTCGGGCTATTTTGCATTTTGTGAGATATCTTACCATAAAAATACAATATATAATTTTTATAACTTAAAAAGCAAAGATTTCAACTGAGGCAAATACAACCGTTTGTTTTAAGAAATTTTTTGATCTGAGAATTGATTGAAAATTGGGGTAAGGGGAATCGATATTAAATTAATGTAAGGAGAAAATAAAATATTTTGAACTAAAAAATCTAGTGTATTCGGGACATAAGAAAATAAATGTATACAAAATGTTTCTACAAGATAAAAATAAAATGGCCAAAAACTTTCTTTATCATTTTTCATATAACTTTTGAAGTTATGCAAAAAGGACTCAAAACTTATCTAACCCTGTCTAAAAATATGTTTACAGTATTAATATATCACTTGCAAAGAAAAATTAAATAATCATAATTGCTCAATATTTTTTAAATGGACTGGGATCTGAACATAATGGATGCCTAACGAAAATATCTACATTTTGCTCCAAAAGCTAATACTGCACTAACCTGGATTGTTTTAGGCCATCTTCATTCTGGAAAATTTTGGTCCTTTGATCATAATAAAAAGCTCAAACAAAAATTTATATTTATAGCAAAGAATTTTTAGTAAACTGTAAGTCCATCGTCCTTTGGGCGCTGAATCCCACAAAGATTGCCATTCCTTTAGACTCTGCTGTTTTTTTTTTCCTTGAGCTCTTTCGTTGGCAGAGGTCTGCCTATATTTTTTTTTTTCATACACCCTCTTTAACTTCAGAGCCATTATTTCAGGTGGTATTATGCCTGAAATCACTCCTGGCTTTGTGGGATACCGTTCGGAAAGCGCTGGCAACTCTACGTAAAATAAGGACTTAGTTGGTTTCGCATATGTTTTCCGCGTTAGCCCACACTGGTGCTGAATACATAACTATTCACTGTGTCAGTTTAACCAGTAATAGTCTTCGGCTCTGACTTGTCCCGCCTGTGTTAGCCATTATTCGGCTTCGGACCATGTTGTTTCAATTATTATGCCCAAGTATTTCAGATACGGATGTGACGTAACTTTGTAAATGTGACGGCTTCCACTTTCTTAATACTAGAAATTAGCACTACTGGTACACTCAATGGCTTTGTCTGCTATTTCCGTAACTTTTTTAACTGCGTCAATGGTCTAACGTCTTCTACGAAAACGTATTGCTTTTGAGAAAAGCTCTCTACTTCTTCTAGATGTTTTTTAGGCCGATCACATATTATTAGAGGTTTTTTCCAATAGTACAAAGTATACATAGGGGCCTGTACGAACTTGGATCTCCTGGCGGCTTCTTTGGTTTTGATAGCAGAACCAACTGCTGTCTTTCCCATATATTTGGAAAAATTCCATCCCTCATTCACTTATTGAACAGTCAGTGAATATTTAGGTTTTAATTTGATAGCAGTAAATAACACCCTATTTGGAATGCCGTCCAAGCTTTTGTATTATCGAAACGTACTACTCATTGTCATGCTCGTACTACCTCATTGTCATTCACTGGCAGCAAAATGGTGGCTTCTAAGCTATTCCTTTGCTTGTGTTTATTGTTTTGGAAACAAGGTTTCTACATACTACTTCCTTAAATAGTAGGGCCTTTGTCCTTTATCACCTCTAACTTTTGTCTCTACCGCTTTATACGGGTTTTCATCCGCTTTATCGCAGAGTTCTTTAAAGCATGCAGCTTTTCTTTTCCTGATTGCTGTTCTAAGCTTTTCCCATATTATTTTAAAAGTTTCACGTAGTCGCTCATATTTCACGTTTCTTCTACTTCTTCGATATTTCCGCCGAACTTTGTGGCAGCACCTTCTGAACATACCAATCTCGCTATTCCTCTAATATACTGGCTTTCGGCGGTGATGGTTCATAACAACATCACAAACTCTACTAACATGAACAGTCAATAGTTTTGCTTGCTCATTCGCGTTATTTGAGTTGCTTAATTTTTCGTCCTTCATAATCTTAAATATGTCCTCATCTATTGATTCGTCTTTCAATCCTCTACTTTGAACTTTTTTCTTTAGGCATTTATTATTTCTGCAAGTGTCCATTATTATTACTTGGTGGTCGCTATGCGAGTATATATCACATACTCCGCCGTTTCTGCTAGGGACCTACGGACAAACGCAATATCAATTATGAAGCCTTATCCACTTTTTCAAATATATTCTTGGTTCCCGAATTTAGCAGTACCACGTCAACTACCGCGAATGCTTTGAACAGAGCATTTCCACGTTGATTCGTCTTTCTACTTCCCCATTCCAAGGCCCAGGCGTTGAAATCTCCAGCAATAAGATTTGGCGTTGTTTTTTGGGCATTTCAAACATCAAAGATTTTTTCATTTATCGATTCTAGCGATAAACTTGGTGGCACGTAGCTACTATAGATGTAGACACCACAAACCTTTGCACTAACATAGGACGACCTATCAGTCAGTGTCCTATCCGCCGTGTTCCTGCATACGCTTCTTTGATACATTTAATCTTACTTGCTCGGCATGGAGTTTTTTTTTAGCTGTGAAAAAACTGCTTGAACTATATCATTCTCTGTAGTCATATCCCGAATTTCTATTGATTTCTTTGGCTATCTCCCAGCCTCGCCATGTAGTTCCTACCATTTTGCATAGTATTCACTGGAGGCGTGCCACCTAGTTGTCGCGAAAGCGCCGACGATCTTGTCCGTACAGCTCTTTCTATGGAACGAATCTTTTTGGCGTTCGAGATTACTTTGACTCTCGTTTGAAAGAGTCTATTATTGCGCTATCAACTAAACTGGTAGCATTATCTTATACGCTGGCCAATTGGACCACCACCATGTCATTGCAGTCATTGGATATCGACGGCCGGGAGCTTGCTTGCACTCTCCTTACAACCGCAGGCACTGGGCTTCATACACCCTGCACCGTAACTTTCACACTTTTTGTATTCCAGGGCATGTTTTATTCGCTCCGGGATCCTACCCTTTTATTCATACTAGAAAGTCCACCCGATCATAGTCTGCCAGTAAGTCGCTCACCCTGACTCAGACGCTTCCGGGATTTAGTTTATTTGACATTTAACATACCCCATAATGTTCATTCACCCCATCACAGAGACTTCGTCGGGCAGATATGGCTTTTTAGGCTACACACTTCATGCTCCCATGATGCTTTGATGGCTGACTAACCTGCTCATATGTAGGCCGTTCAGACATCTGCCAGCTCCTGAACCCCACAGTAGCCCACGCTAGCCCTGTGACAATCTGGGAATATTGGTTAATAGATAATAGTTATTAATAGATTCTCGGAATAACAACTGATTTTAGACGATCTTCACGAGAACGTCATAGAGTAATATATGCATATTCTTGTAGAACCCCCAAAGGTGATCCAGCGACTACTACTAATATTATGGACTACTAAAATTTTGGAGGGAACACTTCTCCAGCCTGCTGAAAGGTAGTGAAAATATAACGCCAGGAGACAGCGAACTCGATTCTCCAATCGATGACGATTTAGCAGATGTTCCATTGTCCGACTATGAAAAATTTCGAAAAGCAATTCCCCGTCTGAATAACAACAAAGCGGCGGGGCAGACGGCTTGCCAGCCAAGATATTCAAACACGGCGGAGAAGAACTGATAACGAGCATGCACCAGCTTTTTTCTAAAATATGATGATTTGGACTCACGAGTAAGTGTGCTCTGCCCAATCCACGAAAAAGGAAGACCCCACAATCTGCGCCAACTACTGTGGGATAAGCCTCCTCAACATCGCACATAAGGTCTAATACGGCTGTGTAAACCGCCATTGAGCAACACAAAAATCTCCGTTAGGATCGGGAATGACCTCTCCAATTCGTTCGAGGTTTCAGACAAGACGACTCGCTTTCGTGTGACTTTTGCAACCTACTTCTGGAGAAAATAATTCGAGCTGCAGAACTAAACAGAGAAGGTACCACTTTCTATAAGAGTTTACTCCTTCTGGCGTACGCCGATGATATTGATATCATTGGCTTCAACATCCGCGATTTTAGTTCTGCTTTCTCCGGAATTGAAATATCTCCTGTCTGCAAACACGTCACTGTCGACAGTCATAACTTCGAAACCGTAAATAATTCCGCCTACAATGGAACAAGTATTAACACCAACAACAATATCAGTCTCGAAATCCAACGCGGAATAATTCTTTCCAATAGCTGCTACTTCGGACCGAGTAGGGAATTGAGAAGATAAATCCTTTCTCGACGAACAAGGACCAAAATTTAACGCCACTAATTATTCTCGTTCTGTCTTGACATTGCGGCTGCCCTTATTAGGTCACGTTGTCCGAATAGAAGGAACACTCCAACTTTGAATGTTTTCGATTCATTACCTGCCGGTGGAAGCAAAAGAAAAGGAAGACTCCCACTCCGCTGGAGAGATCAGGTGGAGAAGAACTTGGTGGTACTCGGTATCTCCAATCGGCGCCAAATGGCGAAAAGAAGAAAGACTGGCCGGCTATAACCGCGTTTGTTGTGCACACCAGTAAAAAAGAAGATCACTGTCTATTACCACACTCATCGCATTTTCCCCCTATGCCAGGAAGACGAATGTACTCGGACGCTGTACTATGTAGAAGTGCTAGGATATTACAAGTGGAATGCGTCATGTTCAACCATGTTGTGAGTGATTATCCAATTTCTTTTTGTTAGTTTGATGGTGTACAATGTCGTCGTGTGGTGACCGCTTGGTAGAGTGTGGTGGTGCGCCAGTTACAGCTTATGAATTGTTGCAACTCTACGCCTGGCTCAGATATGGCAAAAATAGGTGCGTCTTTGAGGTAAGGGCTGTTCGATGGGATCTTGCGAGCTCAGAGTGAATGGCCGTGAATTGAGGTTAATACTGTTACAATATTTTTCATAATTAATTTGAAGCTTTTTACAGCTAATTTCCAATATATGAGAAGCGCTGATGTCGATGCGATAAGAGTGACCTTACTTTTTATAAGTCTAGGAGTATCACAGCATCGCATTAGGCATGTGGTTATCCCTTAAGCTTACTTTTTGAGTTTTCCTATAAACTTGAAATTTATTAGGCAATATGGTATGATAGGTGTCGAATTTTTGGACAATTTTTTCGTGCGTAAGTGTGTATACACACATGCATGGGATGATTTTTCCAACGAGACTACAATAATATTGAGATGTGAATGCACTTTGTATACTAATTTGGTAATAACACATATCTCAAGTCGTGGTAGACTGGCAGTTTCTAGAGGGACATTATTTGATCTCGTAGTTGTGGCTTCAGAAAAGTTTTCACAATACTGGAAATTTTGGATTCCTGATACTCTCATTCCTATAATTTCAATATTTCACTATTAAGTTGTCAATTTTAGCTTATTTTGTGCCTTAGACGCTACAAATGATCGTTGGTTTATTTAGAGGATGGAGGGAGGATGGAGTCATGTGTAGAAGTTCACGCAAGTGAGGAAAGTTCTCTGATCGCCATTCACTTGGGAGGCCAGAAACGATTATTTTACATATGACTCAAGCAGCTCACGACTTCCGGTCTTTGACCAAGTATCCTCTAGGTAGCCTAAAAACATCCGTTTTGAGGCGAGCTAAAGTGAGAAGGCGGAAAACCCCCTGCATAGGGTTGTGCGCTGGGTTTGGGACCCGCCATGTAAAAAACACCCCCAATGAAAAGAAAAAAACAGCCTCGGACGAGAGACCCCCCTTTTGATGATGACCATGGCAAACGAAATAAGGACTATGATTTGAGGGCATGCACCTGGAATGTCCGGTCCCTTAATTGGGAAGGTGCCGCTGCCCTGCTGGTTGATGTCCTCGTAAAGATAAAGGTTGACATCACTGCCGTCCAAGAAGTGCGATGGAAGGGACAAGGACAGAGACAAGTAGGTCCTTGGAGGAGGAGCGTAAGTTTGGTGTTGGATCCGTGGTGGGAGAGAGACTCCGTCGCCGAGTACTATCATTCACTCCGGAGAATGAACGTCTAGCCACAATCCGAATCAAAGCGAGGTTCTTCAACATATCGCTGATTTGCGTCCACGCCCCGACGGAAGAGAAGGACGATGTGACCAAAGATGCCTTTTATGAGTGCTTAGAGCGCACTTATGAGAGATGCCCTCGCCACGATGTCAAAGTCGTGCTTGGCGACTTCAATGCCAGGGTGGGCAAAGAAGGTATCTTTGGCACTACGGTCGGTAAGTTCAGCCTCCACGAGGAAACATCCCCAAATGGATTGAGGCTGATCGACTTCGCCGGGGCCCGAAATATGGTTATCTGTAGTACTAGATTGCAGCATAAGAAGATGCATCAAGCTACCTGGCTGTCTCCGGATCGAAAAACCACCAACCAGATCGATCATGTTGAGATAGACGGAAGACACGTCTCCAGTGTTTTAGATGTGCGTGCGCTCCGAGGTCCTAACATCGACTCGGACCGCTATATTGTTGCAGCCAAAATCCGCACCCGCCTCTGTGCAGCAAAAAACGCACGCCAACAAACACAAGGATGGTTCGACGTCGAGAAGCTGCAATCACAACAGACAGCCGAACGTTTTTCTACTCGGCTTGCACTCCTGCTCTCTGAGAGCACTCGTCAACAACTCGGTATAAGGGAACTGTGGGACGGCATTCAAACTCCTTACGTACAGCTGCAACCGAAACCATTGGTTTTCGGAAAGCGCAAAAGAACAGCTGGTACGACGGGGAGTGCCGTGTCGTAGCGGAGAGAAAACAGGCTGCCTACCTCGCAACGTTACGATCGCCCACAACACGTGCGGGATGGGATAGATACCGAGAGTTGAAGAGGGAAGCGAGACGCATTTGTAGACAGAAAAAGAAAGAGGACGAAATGCGTGAGTACGAAGAGCTTGATAAGCTGGCCGACAGGGGAAATGCTCGAAAATTCTACGAAAAGATGCGGCGGCTTAAAGAAGGTTTCAAGACCGGAGCATACTCTTGTAGAACCCCCAAGGTGATCTAGTTACCGATGCCCAGAGCATACTTAAATTATGGAGGGAACACTTCTCCAGCCTACTGAATGGCAGTGAACTCACAACACCAGGAGAAAACGAACCCGATACCCTAATCGATGACGATTGAGCAGACGTTCCATTGCTCGACCATGAAGAAGTTCGAATAGCAATTGCCCGCCTCAAAAACAACATAGCGACAGGGGCCGATGGATTGCCGGCCGAGCTATTCAAACACGGCGGCGAAGAGCTGATAAGGTGCATGCATCAGCTTCTCTGCAAAATATGGTCGGACGAAAGTATGCCCAACGATTGGCATTTAAGTGTGCTATGCCCAATCTATAAAAACGGAGACCCCACAATCTGCGCCAACTATCGTGGGATTAGCCTCCTCAACATCGCATATAAGGTTCTGTCGAGCGATGATATTGATATCATCGGCCTCAACACCCGCGCTGTTAGTTCTGCTTTCTCCAGACTGGACAAGGAAGCAAAAGAAATGGGTCTGGCAGTGAACGAGGGCAAGACGAAATATCTCCTGTAATCAAACAAACAGTCGTCGCACTCGCGACTTGGCACTCACGTCACTGTTGACAGTCACAACTTTGAAGTTGTAGATAATTTCGTCTATCTTGGAACCAGCGTAAACACCACCAACAATGTCAGCCTAGAAATCCAACGCAGGATAACTCTTGCCAACAGGTGCTACTTCGGACTAAGTAGGTAATTGAGAAGCAAAGTCCTCTCTCGACAAACAAAAACCAAACTCTATAAGTCACTCATAATTCCCGTCCTGCTATATGGAGCAGAGGCTTGGACGATGTCAACAACGGATGAGTCGACGTTGCGAGTTTTAGAGAGAAAGGTTCTGCGAAAGATTTATGGTCCTTTGCGCGTTGGCCACGGCGAATATCGCATTCGATGGAACGATGGGCTGTACGAGACATTGACATAGTTCAGCGAATTAAAAGACAGCGGCTACGCTGGCTAGGTCATGTTGTCCGGATGGATGAAACACTCCAGCTCTGAAAGTATTCGACGCTGTACTCGCCGCGGGAAGCAGAGGAAGAGGAAGAGCTCCACTCCGTTGGAAGGACCAAGTGGAGAAGGACCTGGCTTCGCTTGGAATATCCAATTGGCGCCACGTTGCGAAGAGAAGAAACGACTGGCGCGCTGTTGTTGACTCGGCTATAATCGCGTAAGCGGTGTCTACGCCAGTAAAGAAGAAGAAGTTTATTTAGAGTCTGAGTTTGAACGTTTGAACGACTGCTGAGGGTAGTAGTACCCTATTTTTATTTTCGCTTAGTAGCGTTTATGGATGGCAAACTCGATTCCGATTCTACTCGAGCATCGAGTTTTCTCGTAAAATACTTGAGTTTTCGGAATCGATCTTCAATAGTCGGAGTCGATTAAGAATCGATTCTTGACATTCGACTTTACTATTAATTAAGTGACCAGTTTCAAGTTATAAGCTTAGTATCCAGCTCGCAAGAAATGTAAAAACTTCATATAAAAAACGCTTAAGAAACGGTCAAGAAACTTTCCTACGATAAATTTACTGGTAAATGTTCAGGAGAGCGGCTTTTCCGAAAACGTGCTCCAATTTTCACGGGAAATGTCTTAAAATACTCGTTTTTAGTTCTACTTTACGAATATGTATAGCGCGTACCTTTAAATTCAATATTTTCTTTGTTTTTATCAAAAAACATCGTATATCCCGATATGACAAATTCACTTTTACACTTTACACGTCTTTAGATGTTAAAATTATACTTTCTATAAGTTATATACGCGTAATTATTGATGTTGTTTAGTTAAACAATAACAGAAATTGGTTTTTATGTTATTTTTATAAAAATATGAAAAACTTCACAATCACTTCACTTTAACAAAAATGGCAAGGTTATGTTTGAAATTATGGTATCACTGTTGTAAATTCGAATGGCAACTTCGAGACTAATCGAGAATTTAATAAATAAATTTTTGTCCTTTTAATTTAAAATTGATTAGAATCGCAAGAATCGATTTTTGCCCCCGGATAATCGTTTCTTAGAATCGAAAAATATAGAAAAATAGTCAGAATCAAGAATCGATTCTGTAACCATTTTTGCCATCCCTAGTAGATCGCCATTCACTTGGGAGTGGCCAGAAACTATTATTTTACATATGACTCAAGCAGCTCACGACTTCTGGTCTTTGACCAAGTGTCCTCTGGGTAGGCTAAGAACATCCCTTTGAGGGCGAGGTAAAGTGAAAAGGCGAAACATCCCCTCCGCAGGGTTGTGCGCGGGGTTTGGGACCCGCCACGTAAAACTCACACCAATGAAAAGGAACAACAAGCCTCGGATGAGTGACCCCCCTTTTGACGATGACCATGGCAAACGAAATAAGGACTACGAATTAAGGGCATGCAACTGGAATGTCCGGGTGTTAATTGAAAAGGTGCCGCTGCCCAGCTGGTTGATGTCCTCGTGAAAATAAAGGCTGACATCACCGCCGTCCAAGAAATGCGATGGCGGGACAAGGACAGTGACGAGTAAGTCCTTGTGGCATTTACTACAGTGGACATATAAAGAAGCGCAAGTTTGGTGTGGGATTCGTGGTGGGAGAGAGACTTCATCGCCGAGAACTATCATTCATTCCGGTGAATGAACATCGAGCCACAATCAGCATCAAAGCGAGGTTCTTCAACACATCGCTGATTTGCGCCCACGCCCCGACGGGAGAGAAGGTTCGACGTCGAGAAGCTGCAATCACAACAGACAGCCGAACGATTTTTTACTCGACTTGCACTCCTGCTATCTGAGAGCAGTTGTCAACAACTCGGTATAAGGAAATTGGGGGACGGAATTTCAAACTCCTTACGTACAGCTGCAACCGAAACCATTGGTTTTCGGAAAATGTAAAGAACAGCTGGTACGACGAGGAATGTCATGTCGCAGCGGAAATAAAACAGACTGCCTACTTCGAAACGTTACGATCATCCACAACACGTGCGGGATGGGATAGATACCGAGAGTTGAAGAGGGAATCGAAACGTATTTGCAGAAAGGAAAAGAAAAAGGCCGAAATGCGTGAGTATGAAGAGCTTGATAAGCTGGCCGAAAGGGGTAATGCCCGAAAATTCTACGAAAAAATGCGGCGGTTTACAGAAGTTTTCACGACCGGAGCATACTCTTGTAGAAAACTCAAAGGTGATTTAGTCACCGATGCCCAGAGCATACTTAAATTATAGAGGGAACACTTCTCCAGCCTGCTGAATGGCAGTGAACGTACAACGCTAGGAGAAGGCGAACCCGATTCCGCAATCGAAAACGATGGAGCAGACATTCCATTGCCCGACCATGAAGAAGTTCGAATAGCAATTACCCGCCTGAAGAACAACAAAGCGGCGGGGCCGATGGATTGCTGGCCGAGCTATTCAAACAAGGCCGCTGGTAAGGAGCTTGCATCAGCTTCTTTGTAGAGTATGATCGGACGAAAGCATGCCCAACGATTGGAATTTAAGTGTGCTATGCCCAACCCATAAAAAGGGAGACTCCATAATCTGCGCCAACTACCGTGGGATAAGCCTCCTCAACATCGCATATAAGGTTCTGTCGAGCGTATTGTGTCAAAGATTAAAGCCCACCGTCAACAAACTGATTGGACCTTATCAGTGTGGCTTTAGACCTGGTAAATCAACAACCGACCAGATATTCACGATGTGCCAAATCTTGGAAAAGACCCGTGAAAGGAGAATCGACACACACCACCTCTTCGTCGATTTCAAAGCTGCTTTCGACAGCACGAAAAGGAGCTGCCTTTATGCCACGATGTCTGAATTTGGTATCTCCGCAAAACTAATACGCCTGTGTAAACTGACGTTGAGCAACACCAAAAGCTCCGTCAGGATCGGGATAGACCCCTCCGAGCCGTTCGATATCAAACGAGGTTTCAGACATCGCGATTGATATTGATATCATCGGCGTCAACACCAGCGCCGCTAGTTCTGCTTTCTCCAGACTGGACAAGGAAGCAAAGCAAATAGATCTGGCAGTGAACGAGAGCAAGACGAAATATCTCCTGTCATCAAACAAACAGTCGTCGCACTCGCGGCTTGGCCCTCACGTCACTGTTGACAGTCATAACTTTGAAGTTGTAGATAATCTCGTTTATTTAGCAACCAGTATTAACACCACCAACAATGTCAACCTGGAAATCCAACGCAGGATTGCTCTTGGCAACTGGTGCTACTTCGGACTGAGTAGGCAATTGAAAAATAAAGTCCTCTATCGACGAACAAAAGCCAAACTGTATAAGTAGCTCATAATTCCCTACCTGCTGTACGTTGCAGAAGCTTGTACGATGACAATAACCCATGAGTTGACGTTAAGAGTTTTCGAGAGAAAGCAATGAGCTGTACGAGACATAGGACGACATTGACATAATTCATCGAATTAAAAGACAGCGGCTACGCTGGCTTGGTCATGTTGTCCGAATGAACGAGAACACTCCAGCTCAGAAATTATTCGACGCAGTACCCGCCGGGGAAGCAGAGGAAGAGGAAGACCTCCACTCCGATGGAAGGTGGAGTGGAGAAGGACATGGCTTCGCTTGGGATATCCAAGTGGCGCCACTTAGCGAAAAGAAGTAACGTCTGGCGTGCTGTTGCTAACTCGGCTATAATCGCGTAAGCGGTATGTACGCCAGTAAAGAAGAAGAAGGAACCCGCATACCAAGTTTCATTAAGATAATTTTCACTCAAGTTACAGCTTGCACGAATGGACAGACAGAGAGTCAACCGGATTTCAACTTTTCTCGTCATCCTGATCATTTACATATACCCGGTTGTTCAATAAGTTTTGTCGTTTGATAAGACAAACACAATTTTATGATTCAAAAGGCACTCTATTAGTTAGTATAATCTCCCTGAAAATTAAATTTCTTTCTCCAATGATCCTCCAATCTTCCATCCCTAAAGTGAGAGTCCGGCATCCCAAAAAACAAGAACTCGTTTCGAACCCGAACAACCAGGTTCACACCACTTTTTAGCCTCCTATTTAAATTCAGGATCAAGATGATAGACCAAAATCTCATCCTTATCCTGTTTAAAATAAGGAGCTGCACCCATTGTGCACCCAGTTTTCTAAAACCCAAAATTTCACTTAAAATATGATTCGACCTCCTAACGAGATGTGTAGAGCCTTTACTAAATCTCTCTCAGTCAGTATTTCGTCTATGATTTGTGGTGTTGAAGCGCTTTTTGGGCGTTCTTCAGGTGGATCGTCTTCAAGGCTTGTAAGCCCACGTTTAAATTCAGCGACCCAGCTTTCTACCATTCTAATTTTAGGGGAACAATCATTATACACTTTCAACATTCGCTCGTAAGTTTCTTTTCGTGCTACACCTAAGAATTTTGTCGCTGCACGATTTTCATTGTTGCCCATTGTAAAAAAATACTGTGACACGGCGACACTAAACTTCACATACGTTCATATGAAGTGTATAGCAACAAAACAAATAAAAATTTGGGTTAGTAGCATCGCCTTCTCTTATCGAACGACAAAACTTATTAAACAACCTGTTATAAATATAGGCCAATATCTACCTCGCTTAGTTTTGGGTAATACGCATAACCGCTAAGTGAACAAAACGATATTACTCTGTAGCAACTGGTTGCAAGAGAATAAAAACAAAGTAATAGTTCACTTAGGATTGGATGAAATATATTTTTCCGAAAATTCTAAGTTAAAAGTACCGAAAAGTCCTAAAATATCCAATATTATAAAAATTTGTAAAAAAGGTACAACCTTCAAAGATCGCAACGTGCGCCAGTTGGAGATTCCAAGCGAAACCTGGTCCCTCTCCACCTGGTCTTTCCAACAGAATGGAGGTTTTCCTCTTCCTCTGCTTCCCCCAGCGGGTACTGCGCCGAATACTTTCAGAGCTGGAGTGATCAGTCCAGAGGACGCACTGTCTCTTCATTCGATGAACTATGTATGTCAGTGTCGTCATATATCTCATCGTTCCTTCGATTGCGGTATTCGCCGTGGCAAACGCGCAAAGAACCATAAATCATTCGAAGAACCTTTCTCTCGAAAACTCATAAGGCCGACTCAACAGATGTTGTCATCGTTCATGCCTCTGCACCATTTATCAGGACGGGAATAATGAATGACTTGTAAAGTTTGGTTTTGTTCGTCAAGAAAACAATTTACTTCTGAATTGGCTACTTAGTCCAAAGTAGGGTCTGTTGGCAAGAGTTATCCTGCGATGGATTTTGTCGTTCTTGCTGTTAATGCTGGTTACAGGATAGACGGAATTATCTGCAACTTCGAGGTTACATATGTCGGCCAAAAGTGATGGGTGAACGTAGTCCCGAGTGCGAAGACTGTTTTTTTATGACAAGAGTTATTACGTCTTGCCCTTGTTCACTGCCAGACTCATTTACTTACTCCACGGTAGTTGGCGCGGATTGTAGGGTCTCTCTTTTAGTAGGTTGTTCAGAGCACAAAGTATAAATTCCAATCATTGGGCATGCTTTCGTCCGATCACATTTTACAAAGAAGCTGATGCATGCTTCTTATCAGCTCTTTACCGCCGTGTTTGAATAGCTGGGTCGGCAATTCATCGTCTCCCGCCACTTTGTTGTTCTTACGTAGAGCTGCAACCGAAACCATTGGTTTTGGGAAAATTCAATAGAAAACTGGTACGATAAGGATTGCCATGTCGTAGCGGAGAGAAAACAGACTACCTACCTCGAAGCCTACTGAATGGCAGTTAAAGTGTAACATCAGGAGAAAGCGAACCCGATTCCCCAATCATTGAAGATAGAGACGACGTTGATGATGACCATGATGAATCCCTACAGACACTTAAAGTTGTTAAAAGTTGAAAACAATTAAATGAATACAGATTTTTCCTGGAACCGTATCGCTATAATTTTTCTGTCGGCCATTATTATGAAAATAGTTGTAATACAAAAATTCTGCATAAAACCGAAAGAAAAACTAATCCTTCAAATTGACACAAATAATGAATATAAGAATCAATTTTTCTAGATCCGTACAACCACAATATATCAACATACCATACATTTAAAGACTACTTGAGAACAAGTATGAATTTGCGGAGTGAGAGTTAACGCAACAAATGTTCATTGCAACAACGTATCAAAACTAATTGCAACATTATTAAAGTTCAACAGCACAAATAAATTTTTTGAAACAGACATCCGCTACAACTCTCGGAATCAATCGATATTTTTGCTGATCAGTTAAAATATACAAACATTCACTTCAAGTATTATAAATATCAACAACGCATAAATTATAAATTCTGCTGACCATGGAATGTCCATTAAACTCTGCCGCTGATAATTCCGACGCTGCTTCTGACCCACAGCTAGCTTAGAATATTTTTAATTATTGTCAGTTGCATTTTAGAATTCAATGACATAAAACTTTTTTTCAGTATTATTTTATTTATTGGATCTGCTTTTTAAGCCTAACAATAAGTTATAAAATTTTAAATCTATTTAAAATCTAGACAGGCTCAAGCAAGTGATTGAACTGTTTTGGTGATACGTTGCTCTTTAATACGCAGGCATATCTCTTCTTTTAAGGCATATTTGATGGCAGGAATGTACCAAAGCATTAACCGAAATGTCTGGGTGATTTCAGAGTTTAGATATATATTTAAGCATTTTTGCTTAGGACCTTCGTATTATATCAATATTAGTTGCACAGGTCGCACCCCACAGTTGAATTCCATACATCCAAATCGGCTTTACCCTTTGTTGTCTAGGCTAAGTTTGGCAATTTAAATTTGCAGCTCTTATCTTCATGCAAATTATTTTAATAGACATACTTATGTTTTCTCAACATAAGTCTTCTATCTGGGAGAATACCAAGATATGTTACTTCGTTCGTTTGGGATACTAAAATATTGTTTATTTTTACTGGCGGGCACATTTTTGGTCTTAGCGAAAACGTAACATGCTTACTCTTTTGTTCATTCACATTTATACGCCAGATGGCTAGCCATTCTTCGACAGACCTTAAATGCTCGGCTAATATTCTTGATGCTATTATGTGGCATTTGTTGCGGCTCACTATAGCTGTGTCGTCCGCAAAAGTTGAAGTTAATACATTGTTAGCTGTTGGAGGATCTGTTGTATATATGATGTATAATAGTTGGGCTTAAAACACTGCCCTATGTTACACCAGCCCTTATCTCTCATTCAATAGATATAAAATCTTCCACTTTTAACATAAATTGTCTATTTTTTAAATAAGACTCCAATGTTTTATACAGTTCTAAAGGTAGAATGCTTTAATCTTATATGAAACTTTGTGCCACACTTTGTCAAACGTCTAGAAATATTGCTGAACAGTACCCCCTGTGCTCAAATGCTTTCCTTATCTCGTTAGTAATTCTATTACCTTGCTCTATTGTGCCATGTTTTGCACGAAACCCGAATTGATGCATTGGAGTTGTATTATTTTCGTGGAGGAAAGGAGGCATCTTTGATAGTAATACTTTTTCAAATACTATTGAAAGACAGGGTAGAAAACTGATTGGTCTGTATGAAGACGGCTGTGTTAAGTCTTTCCAAGGTTTATCTATCAAGATAATCTGAGACTTTTTCCATGAATTAAGACAGTATCCGAGAATAAGAATTGCATTTAAGAGCAAAAATAGTACTTCTACAATAATATTTGTTCTGGTTTTGGGGTAATATTATCATGTCCTGGTGACTTTTTTGGGTTAATTTCTTTTAATATTCTAATAATTTCAGAAGGTGAAGCCTTAAAAGACACGAATGACTCGTTAACTGTGTTGGGTAAGCTGGACAGCTTAAAGTCGTTCTTTGGGTAATTACCTTTTCTAGGAGATTTGCAAAACAATTCGCCATTTCATCGTCACTTCGAGCCAAGTTCTCACCCATGTCCCGGATAGGCATGTTGGAGTTAGTTGGTGGCTTCAAGAACTTTTGGGCTTTCCAAAGGGAATTTTGTTTGTTTGAATTTGGATCCTCACATTTATAGGCTTTTTTTCATTTACGTACAACTGATTTTAATTAAAGCTGAGTGGAAGGGGCCGATTTATTTGCCATTCTCGTCTTGCACGCCCTTTTTCATTTACAAGCTTTTCTATTTCTCTTATAGCTTCGGTTTGGTGTTGCTAAGACAGCTGCGTTAGTTATTATATCATTGAGTTTTCTTATGCTTTCGTCAATATCTATTCCTTTATTTATTTTGTGCTCAATAATAATGTTGCTACTCACGTATTTTTTATATTTTAGCCAATTCGTTTTATAAGATGTTAGACCCACATTGGATCAACGAATGCAGTCTGGTATTTTTTTTCTATCACTAGGCCAACATGTCGGCTTACCAAGAGATATTATATCCACCTTATTATGCTTATTCATAATAGTGTAGTAGGGCTGTCGCCCTTCCGGATTAATAAGACGTGAGCCCCAGTACGTGTGTTTTGCGTTGTAATATCCACCTTTGCTAGAAACCTTTGACCTAATGTTCCAAAAAATCTTTAAATTCGTTATCGGTAATTTTAAAACGAGGTGAAAAGTATATAGCCGCAAGGTTTAAGTCACAACCCCGATTTTTTAGTGATATTATAGCTGTGGTGTAGTGAGATTCTAGAGCATAGTGATTTAAACGAGATCTAATCAACATTGCCGTGCCACCATGCGCTTTTCCAATCGGATGATTTGTAATATAGGGTCTAAATCCCGATATATTGAAATTATTGTTATTTGTTAGATGAGTTTCTGATGAATAATCTATAATTGATGTTGGTTAACACCGTTACATTCCATATACAGATATTTAGTAAGCTAATTTTTTACTTAATAAATTTTGCAGCATTTGATTTTGTGATTTTATTAAATCTTGGATCATGTTTTGCATGGTAGACATAAATTGTGTCATACACTGCGTAAGATTTATAATCATGGTTTCAATACCATCACTTTGAGAATTTTGCAGCAGTTGCATTTGTACATTTCACCACATTTGCTTAGCTTCCTTGCATATTATTATTGCTAGAAGTAAAAGGAATTGAATTTTTCTCCGAGGTTGCATAATTTCATTATGGGATGTTTGTAACATTTGGTTACGACGTGCTTGAATACCCTGTGACAACTTCGATTTCAAATCTTTATACACAGAACAACATCTGTATTTAGAAATGTGATTTCCTCCACAATTGCTGCATTTTTTTTTATTTAATTCGTCTTTCCTAAGGGTGCATTTAGAAGTGGGATGTAAATCACCACATAGCACACAAATACCCCGTAGAGTGCAGTATGATTTGGTATGCCTATACTTTTGGCTGTTATTACATTGTACCGGACCGTTTCTTTTATGTGGTTCTTCAACAGTTATTTTACGTTGCAGTAAATATTTCAGATTGTATATATAATGGGGTTCATTTTTTTAAGTTGATTAGAATTTGGCAACCAATCAATTTTTAATACATACATATTTACGCTGGTTTGTTGGGGAAGCTGTTACAGCGGCAAGTGAAGCCTTGGCAATTGGCGATCGGTCGCTTGTGTTTTCGGCACAGCTCGGATTTTCTACCAACAACACAATGTTGTGACGCTTTGTCGTCGCGTCAATTCTTCGACACATTGACTCTTCGACAAAACGGGAGCTTCAGTCATTGGTTGCCCGTGACAATGGCGATTTAGCATGAAGCAATAAGTGTACACATTGACATGCAAAGTTGTGTGTAGACAAAATTACAACCCTGCCAACCACGGCTACCCGCTTGTGACAAATATTCCAATACAACTACACGTTTTTTCTCTATACACTAACACCAACGCACATTTTCGGGTTATTTTTTGTTTACCTAAATGCGATGAAAAAAAGTTTGTTTCATTTCTTGATTTATTTGAAAGAGTGCGAAGGAAAAAAACATAATTGTCAATAGTGACAATAGAAAATCCCAAAAAGGGTAATAAAAAAAACACGATTGAAATACGCATGTCGTTCGTGATCATACCATCGTAAAGGAGGCTCGTACAACAAGAAGGTAAGTAAATGAATGAATTTATGCGATTTTTTAACAATATTTTGAAAATATTTACTTCATTTATTTTTACAGCATTGGAAATCAGAACTGAATTGGAAATAGCAGCGGCAGCTATGTATATCATCAGAAGCGGCAAATATCAATTGTTAAGTAAGTATGTGAAAGTGTGTGTACTTTGAAATTGAACTGCGCAGTCCAATATAATACATATGTACATATGTATGTATGTATTTTATGCGTTTAAGGTGGCCTGGGCAATCCAATATAATATGTGAAAACAAATGTTTGTTTTATATTTTAAATGATCAAATAATATTTATCTTTTCTTTCAGATGTTGTTATTATTTTTATTTAATAAATCTTTGTTTGCAGAGTAAATTCTATTTGTATTTAATATATTTTATTTTATAATATTAATCTTCATTATATACAATTAATCTTTGTTTTTCTTGTTAGATATTACAAATTCAATGAAATTATTATTTATTTTCAGGTTTTGTCTTTTAGAATCTTTTTCGACTCTTTTATTTTCAGGTATTTGTCTTTTATAGTATTTTATCACTCTTTTATTTTCAGCAATTAATAATCCTTTCTTTAATTAATCTCTTTTCTGATCGCCATTCACTTGGGAGTGGCCAGAAACGATTCTTTTACATATGACTCAAGCAGCTCACGACTTCCGGTCTTTGACCAAGTACCCTCTAGGTAGCCTAAGAACATCCGTTTGAAGGCGAGCTAAAGTGAGAAGGCGAAATACTCCCTACTTAGGGTTGTGCGCTGGGTTTGGGACCCGCCACGTAAAAAAACACCCCCAATGAAAAGCAAACGACAGCCTCGGATAAGTGACCCCCCTTCTGATGACGACCATGGCAAACGAATTAGGGACTATGATTTGAGGGCATGCACTTGGAATGTCCGGTCCCTTAATTGGGAAGGTGCCGCTGCCCAGCTGGTAGATGTCCTCGTAAAGATAAAGGCTGACATCACCGCCGTCCAAGAAATGCGATGGACGGGACAAGGACAGAGACGAGTAGGTCCTTGGAGGAGGAGCGCAAGTTTGGTGTTGGATCCGTGGTGGGAGAGAGACTCCGTCGCCGAGTACTATCATTCACTCCGGAGAATGAACGTCTAGCCACAATCCAAATCAAAGCGAGGTTCTTCAACATATCGCTGATTTGCGTCCACGCCCCGACGGAAGAGAAGGACGATGTGACCAAAGATGCCTTTTATGAGTGCTTAGAGCGCACTTATGAGAGATGCCCTCGCCACGATGTCAAAGTCGTGCTTGGCGACTTCAATGCCAGCCAAAATCCGCACCCACCTCTGCGCAGCAAAAAACGCACGCCAACAAACACAAGGATGGTTCGACGTCGAGAAGCTGCAATCACAACAGACAGCCGAACGTTTTTCTACTCGGCTTGCACTCCTGCTCTCTGAGAGCACTCGTCAACAACTCGGTATAAGGGGACTGTGGGACGGCATTTCAAACTCCTTACGTACAGCTGCAACCGAAACCATTGGTTTTCGGAAGGTGCAAAAGAACAGCTGGTACGACGAGGAGTGCCGTGTCGCAGCGGAGAGAAAACAGGCTGCCTACCTGGCAACGTTAGGATCGACCACAACACGTGCGGGATGGGATAGATACCGAGAGTTGAAGAGGGAAGCGAGACGCATTTGTAGACAGAAAAAGAAAGAGGCCGAAATGCGTGAGTACGAAGAGCTTGATAAGCTGGCCGACAGGGGTAATGCTCGAAAATTCTACAAAAAGATGCGGCATCTTGCAGAAGGTTTCAAGATCGGAGCATACTCTTGTAGAACCCCCCAAGGTGATCTAGCCACCGATGCCCGGAGCATACTTAAATTATGGAGGGAACACTTCTCCAGCCTACTGAATGGCAGTGAACTCACAACACCAGGAGAAAACGAACCCGATACCCCAATCGATGACGATGGAGCAGACGTTCCATTGCCGGACCATGAAGAAGTTCGAATAGCAATTGCCCGCCTGAAAAACAACAAAGCAGCAGGGGCCGATGGATTGCCGGCCGAGCTATTCAAACACGGCGGCGAAGAGCTGTTAAGGTGCATGCATCAGCTTCTTTGCAAAATATGGTCGGACGAAAGTATGCACAACAGTTGGAATTTAAGTGTGCTATGCCCAATCCATAAAAAAGGAGACCCCACAATCTTCGCCAACTACCGTGGGATTAGCCTCCTCAACATCGCATATAAGGTTCTGTCGAGCGTATTGTGTGAAATAATAAAGCCCACCGTCAACAAACTGATTGGACCTTATCAGTGTGGCTTTAGACCTGGTAAATCAACAACCGACCAGATATTCACGATGCGCCAAATCTTGGAAAAGACCCGTGAAAAGAGAATCGACATACACCACCTCTTCGTCGATTTCAAAGCTGCTTTCGACAGCACGGAAAGGAGCTGCCTTTATGCCGCGATGTCTGAATTTGGTATCCCCACAAAACTAATACGGCTGTATAAGCTGACGTTGAGCAACACGAAAAGCTCCGTCAGAATCGGGAAGGATCTCTCCGAGCCGTTCGATACCAAACGAGGTTTCAGACAAGGCGATTCCCTATCGTGCGATTTTTTCAACCTGCTTCTCGAGAAAATAGTTCGAGCTGGAGAACTCAACAGAGAAGGTACCATCTTCTATAAGAGTGTACAACTGCTAGCGTATGCCGATGATATTGATATCATCGGCCTCAACACCCGCGCCGTTAGTTCTGCTTTCTCCAGACTGGACAAGAAAGCAAAAGAAATGGGTTTGGCATTGAACGAGGACAAGACGAAATATCTCCTGTCATCAAACAAACAGTCGTCGCACTCGCGACTTGGCACTCACGTCACTGTTGACAGTCATAACTTTGAAGTTGTAGATAATTTCGTCTATCTTGGAACCAGCGTAAACAACACCAACAATGTCAGCCTAGAAATCCAACGCAGGATAACTCTTGCCAACAGGTGCTACTTCGGACTAAGTAGGTAATTGAGAAGCAAGGTCCTCTCTCGACAAACAAAAACCAAACTCTATAAGTCACTCATAATTCCCGTCCTGCTATATGGTGCAGAGGCTTGGACGATGTCAACAACGAATGAGTCGACGTTGCGAGTTTTCGAGAGAAAGGTTCTGCGAAAGATTTATGGTCCTTTGCACGTTGGCCACGGCGAATATCGCATTCGATGGAACGATGAGCTGTACGAGACATTGACATAGTTCAGCGAATTAAAAGACAGCGGCCACGCTGGCTAGGTCATGTTGTCCGGATGGATGAAAACACTCCAGCTCTGAAAGTATTCGACGCAGTACCCGCCGCGGGAAGCAGAGGAAGAGGAAGACCTCCACTCCATTGGAAAGACCAAGTGGAGAAGGACCTTCCCTCGCTTGGAATATCCAATTGGCGCCACGTAGCGAAGAGAAGAAACGGCTGGCGCGCTGTTGTTGACTCGGCTATAATCGCGTAAGCGGTGTCTGCGCCAGTAAAGAAGAATAAATATAAATGTAAATATCTTTAGAAATAATAAAATTAATAATTTAAAAATTTTAAAGTTTTCTTTGAAATTTTAATAAATTTTTAAAGCAGGAATCAAAAATGCAACCCTGCATCATCTGTTTAAAATACAACCCTGCATCAGCTGTCGATTGGGGATATTAGAGCAGGACAGATATCCTTTTTTATATGACACTGCTGAATGAGCGCAATAGAGATGTATGATCACATGTATACGTACGTGTGAGTGGAAAAAACGGTAGGATATTCGCTCGGCCTAAGACAAACTCTATATGTTTACCCCCACGTTTACAACCATGTTACCCACTGATTATCTGGATTTTTACCCGCTGATGGTTGGCAGGGATATAGAAAATATACACACATATGTATGTATATAAATTATATGCAAAGTCGTTTGCGCATTTTAAATATGCGAATCTGTAAGCGCACATTCATTAACATTGGAAATAGCATAACTTTTCTTATTTAACATTGAAAATGCTCAATTCTGCTATTTTCGTGTCCCCTGATGTTAAATGTGCTGAAACACGCTAATAATTTTTCTGTGGTGTGGTGAACTACGCTCATCCAAAACAGTAAATATCCCAACAGTGAAATATCCCTAATCGTAAACCTTCTCCAGTGAACGTTTAACATAGAGAAGGTTCACGGCGCCGAGAACGTAAAAATATTTTTGGCTAACTCGGTCGAAATGAGGTAGTTTCACCACTGCCAGCTTGGCAGGAGAAATCTTAATAGTTGAGCTTGAACAGAACTGGGCTAGAGAACCTAAAGCATAGAGAAGGTGCAGGTTCGACAGCGAACATTCGTTAAAATTTTTGTAAGGAATTCACCTCACAACCACAGAATTCACGCTGTGTAATGTTAACATTTACACTTCTCTCACATGCTTTGATATTTTCATGCTTCATGTTAGCTTTCAACCAGAGGATCGCTTGCATGTGCAATGTATGCAAATACATATGTATGTATGTATGTATGCTTTTGTGTTTTGCCAGCAGCAATTCCATATTGACATGTAAAAATAATTATGATATGAGTATAATTTTGTATGAATGCATGCATAATAATATTTACAGTCAATTTGGACTTGCATATTTAATAATTTTATTTGATTTTTACATAAATACTATATATAATATATGTAAATAAATACTATATATGTATATACTATACTATAAATATTTTTGTATTATACTTCTTACTAATATAAATTAAATTTATCACAACAGTATATACATATGTATGTATATATGTACATCTTCTATCATATTAATCTTATGTCTCTGCACATGCTCATATGAATATATACGCATTAGAAACTCAACTCACGATTTATCACTTATCAATACATTAAATGTGCGCGAGTTAATTTTTACATTGAGTAAAAATGAGTCAAAACAATATATATTTTGAGCTGCACCGAAATGTGTACTCTTTATTTATACTCTTAAGACTAACTTATTACATCGTTCTTACTTCTATTTATAACGGGTGATTTTTTTGAGGTTAGGATTTTCATGCAGTAGTATTTGACAGATCACGTGGGATGTCAGACATGGTGTCAAAGAGAAAGATGCTCAGTATGCTTTGACATTTCATCATGAATAGACTTACTAACGAGCAACGCTTGCAAATCATTGAATTTTATTACCAAAATCAGTGTTCGGTTCGAAATGTGTTTCGCGTCCGTGTCCGATGAGCGATGAGGCTCATTTCTGGTTGAATGGCTACGTAAATAAGCAAAATTGCCGCATTTGGGGTGAAGAGCAACCAGAAGCCGTTCAAGAACTGCCCATGCATCCCGAAAAATGCACTGTTTGGTGTGGTTTGTACGCTGGTGGAATCATTGGACCGTATTTTTTCAAAGATGCTGTTGGACGCAACGTTACGGTGAATGGCGATCGCTATCGTTCGATGCTAACAAACTTTTTGTTGCCAAAAATGGAAGAACTGAACTTGGTTGACATGTGGTTTCAACAAGATGGCGCTACATGCCACACAGCTCGCGATTCTATGGCCATTTTGAGGGAAAACTTCGGACAACAATTCATCTCAAGAAATGGACCCGTAAGTTGGCCACCAAGATCATGCGATTTAACGCCTTTAGACTATTTTTTGTGGGGCTACGTCAAGTCTAAAGTCTACAGAAATAAGAAACAGCAAACAAATTTTCAGCTTTGGACTGCAACATTTAATAAATTTGGTTTAATTACTGTCAAATTTTGAAATAAAAAAAGTTATACCAAAATTTTGATTTTCCTAATGGACCACCTAATTACGAAAGCAGTGTAACATTTAAAATGAAATTTTAAATCTTCTATCAATTAAATGTCTCTGAACCAATGATAAACGCATTAGAAATAAAGAACCTTATGAAAAATTTTCCCAAATTTTTAATTGCGTAAATTTTTTTTTGAAAAAGTTATCAATACTCTTAAAAAATTTTTCACCCTTTTTAACTAACTAGTATGTTTACTTATTACTGGCTGATAGTTTTTTTAGATATAGATTATATTATTTGTTTAGGTTTCTTTACATATATCTTAGTGCCACTTGTACTATTGAGATGCTGGTTGTTTACTAGTAAATAACTATTTGGGTTGTTATTGTTTGTTGTACTGATAGTGCAGTTCTATTGTTCCAAGATAAGGTTGTTTTGATGTTTGCTTGTTTAGGATTGTTTATTGTAGTGATAGTGCACTTCAGTTTTTCCAACTCAGTGTTGTCTTGATGCATTCTGTTTACTGAAACTACAAGTATTGTTTATTACTACAAGTATTATAAGGAATATGTTCCTTAACTCTCCTCTTTGTTGAAATTAAATGTAGTCATTTCTAAACATCTAGGCATGAAGTCGGCTTATAATAATTAATTATTGTATGTGTTTCATATTATATAAAAAACTAGCTGCCCCCGCAGCCGTTTCCCTGCGTGAATTTATGTGTTTTGAAATGAAAAGAAAGTTGAATTTACGTTGTGCTAAAAATCTTTTATTTTCGATTTTTTTAAATTTTTTTCAATGTAACGCAGTTTGATAAACAACATTTTTTAGTTTCTATTTCGGTGCGTAAATGTACAGAGAAGATGGTTTTCCAACTCGGGAAAACGCCACGTATAATTGGCGCGCACCCATGCAATCGTAGTTACGATAATTTTGCCAATTTAGCATAAACATTCGTGATGAGTTCATATTTCGTTGAAGTAAATTTACAAACAGCAGGTGGAATTGATATCAAACCACTCGAACCGAAATTTGCCTATTTCCAATTCTTATCGAATACGATGTAAGATGTCTTTTTTGTAATTTTGTTCGTATTCCAAAATTGACGTGGATTTGAAGGCTGATATGTCGAAATGACCATCGCGAAAAGTGTGCGAACTTCAGTGGCATGCGAAGTGGTTATCGAATCGTTCACCGTTTCTATTGATTATCATGTTCCAGCAATTATAATTGCTTGCATGCTTCTCAAAAAGTTACACACACTCTGCTACTCACAGTGCGCAATGATTCATATGAAATTGAACTACGTACATTTATCAATAGCAACCGGAGGTATTAGCAACCGTCGCTTTTCGGGTGAATTATGTAAATTCGTCCTCAGGAATTAGGTGATAAGACACATGGATGTCAATCTACTGGTTGGCCTTGCTTTCTGCGTAACTATTTCTTCGACGATGCATTCCATGTATAATATCAAGGCATTTCTGCATAGAGCAGTGTTCTCGCAAACGAATCATTGACTCAAGTTGAGAAAAAACTCGTCAATGTCAATGTCGATGTTGTTGGAAGTGTTTCCGCTGGCTGTACTGTATTCTCTGGGTTAAAAAACACTCTTTAGCCATTCTGCAAATGAACTGCGAGACGCACAACAGTCGAGAAACGTTCATGAATTGCAAAAGTAAATATCCTACAAAGCGCTTTATTGCAGTTCACGTATCGACCGTATCGTTCAAGAGCAATAACCGCCATATTGGTTCCTTTGGTGACGTACTTACAAACGTATTTTATAGATTACACCAAACTGCAATACTAAACATTGATATGAGTTTTGAATGTGAATTAGACAACAGTGGAGAATAAAGTACGATCCACATGTTGTCAACTTCGATATCCTCTACTCTAAGTTGTATAGTCGTCAGATGAGCTACGACGATAGAGTGGATATCCATCATTTCCAGTTTGCGATTCCGAAATAAAAGCACATGTATAGTG
Source organism: Bactrocera correcta (assembly GCA_027475135.1). Lineage (NCBI taxonomy): Eukaryota > Metazoa > Arthropoda > Insecta > Diptera > Tephritidae > Bactrocera > Bactrocera correcta. The sequence goes on along the minus strand of CM050327.1, from coordinate 9,710,422 downwards.
TTTCGTGCATTTATTCTCAGACAAACAAAACGAAGTGAGATTGTGGTGGCTGCAAGGTCTATGAAACATGAGGTTGGTTTTGGTTTTCATCACATTGTTTGATACTGGCTCTTTCTCTGCATCAGGAATTTCCGCAGAAATGATTTCATAAATTTGATCTGGTGGAACCACTATCCACCATCCAAAGAAGAACATCGTAACTGTTGTTTGAAAAGTCGTGCTGTGACAACGTGACGATCGCTTGCTGATTGACCCCGATCCATAATTCCACACGCATGTCATCGCATGGCATCCACCGACCTATATTAGTGGGACCTCTTCGTGGCTTCGTAACAAATTTCAATCTGTAATTGATCACTTCGTTTGAAACACACAAAGTTTTCACTGAATAAATTTCAAATTTTTTTTTTTAAATAGCCCGAATAAAAGAGCAAGCGACCGAAATTGAACGATTCAAATAATTTACAAATCAGAATATTGAAAAACAAAAGAAAAAATAATTGTATGAAAAAAGTCAATTTTTGGAAATTTAAAATTTTTCGACTTTTTCTTATGAAAAGTTTTTTTTTTATTTCTGAACCTTTCCAGACCCTTCTGAAAATTTCATGAAGATTGGTTTCGCCAATCGAGCCTTAGCGTTACTAACAAACACACATTCATTTTTACTTACATACATATGTATATACAAAATAAAACGTTTGTATAGGAAAAAGGACTGTTTTTGGGCGTTTTCCGGCAACTTTTGTAATTTTTTTTTTTTCATAAGAACCTTCTCCTAATAATAACAAATACAACAAAAAAAATATTAGTGAAATCGGTTCAGGCATTCACGCGTGATGCCGTGACAACGAAAACGGGTTTCTTTTTATATATGTATAAGATTTTATATAATTTTTTTAGCCGAACCTTGAACTAAGACGAATATATATGCAAGGTTTCATCAAATTCGATTCAGCCGTTTATGAGTGATAAAATTACAAAGAAAGTGGCATTGATTTTTATATATGTATATAGATTGTTAGTTTTGCATTTTTCTTATGATGATTTCTTTTCTTTTACAATTTCGTTTTTAATTAGTGTCAATTTTCTAGAACTCAACAAACATTTTCCTTTTTGGCTTGCCTTGTTTTCGGAGCCTTTTTTTGGAATTATTGGCTGTGTTTGTGGAAACTTAACAACAATTTTCCTTCTTGGCTTACCTTGTTTTCGGTGCCTTTTTTGGAATTATTGTCTGTGTTATTCCGTCATTTAATAATTGCTGAATTTTTTTTTTTTGGCAAATTCGTTCCATGTCCATTGGAACTGATGGAGGTTGTCGCTGTTGAGATTGATCTTAAAGTTTTCTTTTTTGGTATTTGTTTACTCTTTCCCATACTTTAATTTTGTATGTAGTGATGCTGGTGTCTCCTCTTGGTGGGAATATTTTTTGTAATATCTTTCAGGATTCAACATTGTCCGCTGTTTCAGAGTCTATTGCGAATCTTGGTGAAAGTATTATCCACTATTTTAGGACTTATATTTTTTTAGCTTGTTCCACTTTTTCAGGAATTGTCGCTGTAAGCTGTTCCAGGGTCTGTTGTGGATCTAGCTGAATTCATCGCTGTCCGTTTTTTCAGGATCTGCTGTTGATTCTATCTGGAATGCCATTGCCATTTGTTTATGCACTCTTTTCAGGATTTTACTGCTGGAAGTCCTACTTCCCGTGGAATTTTTTGATTTATTCCTTTCGGAATAAAATCTGGCTTATTGGATAGCAAATAAATTTGCTATCCCGGTTGAGCCCCCAGTTAATTCTTACATTGAGTAAAAATGAGTCAAAAGAATATATTTTGAGCTGCACCGAAATGTGTACTCCTTTTTTATAATCTTAAAACTCACTTATTACATCGTTCTTACTTCTAATTATACTAACTAGTATGGTTACTTATTACTAGCTGATAGTTTTTTTTAGATATAGATTATATTATTTGTTTAGGTTTCTTTACATATATCTTAGTGCCACTTGTACTATTGAGATGCTGGTTGTTTACTAGTAAATAACTATTTGGGTTGTTATTGTTTGTTTTACTGATAGTGCACTTCTATTGTTCCAAGATAAGGTTGTTTTGATGTTTGCTTGTGTAGGATTGTTTATTGTAGTGATAGTGCACTTCAGTTTTTCCAACTCAGTGTTGTCTTGATACATTTTGTTTACTAAAGCAAAAGGTTGTTTTGATGTTTATTACTAGAAGTATTATAAGGAATATGTTCCTTAACTCGCGAGTTGTGTGTACACTATCATACCAACCAGACACCACACAACAAAATATTGTAAATTGGACAAAATAAAAGATTAAAGAAAACCAAGTAAACATTACAAAAAAATAAGATAACAACTAGAGATAAGGAACATAATGCAAATGCATACAAACATGTTTTTGGTCTTTATGTTTGACTGTAATGATAACCCAGACATTATCGGGTAAACCACACAATCATGTTCGTTTGCATTCAATAGAAGATAAGATTATAAGCAGAACATAATTTGAAAAAGAAAGAGAATAAAATATAATGTCACAGAAGTAACATCGTCGGCATTTTTATTTTTTCCTCCGCTCGAACACTAAAACTGGCGCAGTCGGTAAAAACAAACTGCAAAGTTGAGCGATACTAAAAACTGAAGTTTTTTAAGTTTCGTAGGCTTTAGCAAGGGGAAGCAAATCCTAAGATTAGCTCCCATTTTAAAAATCTCTTATATATATATAAATATATAAGTCGGTCGGCACAGATAGCCAAGTTTAAGACTTAAGTTTCTACACAAGTTATCTGGAACGTCGGCGAGCGACTCCGAGGATTACAATTTGTGAAGGCGAAGAATAGTTTCATTCCACCCGTCAACATTACCAGGAAAAGTGGGACTAAAGATTAATGTCCCACACACAGAAGACGCAGAGAGAGCGAAGTGCACCATACAAAGCAACAACAACAAGTTCAGTTGTATTAAAAGGGGATACATCAGCAATGAATCCAGGCGAGCAACAACCACTTCAGATGACAGAATCGCAAGTTTTGAAGAAAGCTTCAAGAATCATGGACTTTGACGGCAGAGATTTATCATCACTCATCAGTGAAATTTACATGATCCTTCCTTTATTCAACCCCAACCCATCAATGTTGGAATTTGTAACGCAGCAACACGCCAAAACAAAAATTAAAGGAGAAGCAGCAAGTGTCATCCGGCCTTTGGAACCTACACCAACATGGCAGCAAATGAGAGAATAACTCATAAAGAATTTTGGAGTAAAGGAGTCGTATCACACCCTTTACAATCAGGTGATTGTACCACGAAACTATAACGTAAGTCAATATTTTCAAAATTTAAAAGATATTTTAGATAAACTAAATTTAAAACATGATTTAGATAAGATAAAGATAAATGGGATACACCCCAACTTAAGCAGTGTAGTGATTAGTAGCACCATTAGAGAGGCTTTTAGCGTTCTTCAAGAGACAGGTTTGCTAATACAATTTGATTAAAGACAAAACTATTATCAAAGAAATAATTATAGAAATTTTTCAAAGAGAAATTCTTTGGCTCATAATTTCATTCAATAATAAACAGTATATGCAAAATTCCAATAATTTTTAATTTGAACAAAATCAGCAGAGAGAATTTCATAACAATTCTAACCAAAATGACAATTATCAACATTTTAACTTTGGACAAAGAAGACAAAATAATTCTGAGCAATTTAGCTTTGGACAAAATAGGCAAAATAATTCTCAACAATCTAGAAAATATAATTCAGTCTAAAAAAAACAAAACCCCCCCCCCCGAACCGATGGAAATAGATCGCGTACAAGCACAAGCAAATTTTCGGTTGCCAGCCCAAAACAATCGTTACCGATAATAGAAGTGACCATAAAAAATTCAAAAATTAAAAGTTTTATTGACACAGGGTCTACAACATCATTATTGAAATATAATGTGGTAAAAGATTATGAATGAATTGAACTTGATAAACCAATACACTTTAGCACCATTAAAGAAAAATTTTCCCTAAATAAAGAGTTAATCCCCCCAACCTCAAATGAATTCAATGAAAAAAGTTATTTACATTGGAAACTAACCAACATAAAAAATATTAACTTTGATGCTATAATAGGACAGAATATTTTAAAACCTATTAAAGCAATAATTAATTTAGAAAAGGAGTATGTAGAAATAAACGGCAACAACATTCAATTTACAAACTTATGCCCTTACAAAAAAAAACTAGGTAACACGAAGAAAATTTTTATTAGCGCAGAAGATATAAAAAATAATAATTTCATAGATCTTTGTCGTAGGCACATAAATAGTGGAAAAGTAGGTATTTTTTTCTTATTTAACCGATAATCGGTACAATATAGTTCAGCAAAAGCTTATTCAAATATTTAATAGACAGGTAAAGTTTTTTAGATGTGAATTCCATGCTAAAGATATGAAAAATGAACAAGTTTATAAACAAATTGCTCAATATCATAAAAATTAAACAGGCCGTGCTGGTATTAATGAAAAATTTAAAAAACTAATATACTGGAAAAATTTGAAAGTTTTGATTTAAAAATATATGAATAATTGCGATGTTTGCAATAGAGCAAAATACGATAAAAAAACCTTTAAAACCAAATTTTCAATTAACGAAAACACCCACATATAGAAGTGAAATAGTTCACGCAGATATATACATAAATAAAAAATGTTACTTCTTTACTTTTATAGACAAATTTGCGAGATTTGCTATGATATTTCAGCTAGAAGATAGAAACAGCATAACTATCATCGAATAGCTTAGATTATTCTTTTCTATCAAAGGAAGACCCAGAAAGTTAATATTAGATAATGAATTCAACTCAACATAAAAGATTTTTTTAGGAAAGAAGAAATAGAAGTTTCTTTTAAAAAACCAAACAGTCTTACTGGGAATTCAGATATCGAAAGATTTCATAATACTCTCTCCGAAAGAATTAGAGTCCTAGAAATTGAAAAACCAAGCCTTTCGATAGCGGAAAAAGTATTTCAAAGCATAGAATGGTATAACAAATCTTATCATTCTACAATTAAAACCACACATCTTGAGGTTATAAATGGAAAAACTGATAAAAATTTGATTAAAGACACTATTCAGAAGACTAAAGAAAAATGCATAGGAAACTAAATAAAAATACAGAAGAGTTTAATAACACTCAAAAAGAAGGTTACGTAAAAAATTATAAAGCGGTTCGGTACAAATACGAACCAAGGTATAGAAAATTGCCATTAGATAATATTCACCCGACAAATATTAAAAGTCCAAACAAATTTTTTAGGTCAAATACATCTTCAAAATAACACTGATGATAGCAATTGTAATAATTAGTAATGCAGCCAAACTGGAAGTACATCAAATACATATCGACAATGGATACGCAGAAATTACTCATATCACCAACACAGAACAGATTGTTACATCATCTGACCTCGTAATTCACATAATTGACCCTAGTGAAATTCTTTACATACTAAATAATATTCACATTTACATTAATACACCATATCTAATGAAATTGAAATCTTGAAAGGTAACATCAAAACTTTAATCCCAAGAAAAGAAGTTAGTAGAAAAAAGAGAGGTTTAATTAACGGTATGGGTTCTGTACATAAATTTCTGTTTGGAACGATAGATGATGGAGATAGGATAGACATTGGAAATGACCTTAAGAAAGTAGATGAAAATTTACATTGTTCAATTACAGCTCTCAACCACCAAATAAAAATTAATAATTTCATTTCGAACACGTTCACAAAATTAAAACAAATTATTGGAGACGAAAGAAAGAATTCTTCAATGTATCAAGAGAGAACAGACAAAATATTGATTCTTCATGAACAAACAATAAAGATAAACATTCTCAAAGGCGCAGTAAACCAGACTCAGGAAAACATTATTTCAGCAAAAAGTGGTATTTTTCACCCAAGCATTCTAACAAATGAAGAAATTTATAATTACAACATAGACCTCAACAAATTTCAATATATAAAATTATGCACCTTGGAATAAAAAGAAAATTTGATAATGTTCGTGGTCAAAATCCCAAAAGAATTTCAATCGGTACAATTAAAAACTATTATTCCCATACTAAATACAGCAGGCAAAGAAATAACAGCAGAAATTGAAAATGTTTTTGAATACAAAAATGTCACTTATAAATTCGAAGAAGCTAAACACTCAATGAACTACAAATTTCTAAACATTGCATCTACTTATTAAATTGTGAACTTATCAAAAATAGCATTACAGAAATTTTTCAAATTGGTGAAGAAACTATTTTAATAAAAAATGCAAATGGCATAGAACTAAACCAGAACTGCGACAACAGAAAAATTAAGTTGAAAAACGCTACATTGATTCATTATAATAACTGCACAATTAAAAATTCCAAAAATGTCACTTATAAATTCGAAGAAGCTAAACACTCAATGAACCACAAATTTCTAAACATTGCATCTACTTATTAAATTGTGAACTTATAAAAAATAGCATTACAGAAATTTTTCAAATTGGTGAAGAAACTATTTTAATAAAAAATGCAAATGGCATAGAACTAAACCAGAATTGCGACAACAGAAAAATTAAGTTGGAAGAAACTAAATTGATTCATTATAATAACTGCACAATTAAGATCCTATACCAAATATCCCAAACATTCCAAAAATGTCACTTATAAATTCGAAGAAGCTAAACACTCAATAAACTACAAATTTCTAAACATTGCATCTACTTATTAAATTGTGAACTTATCAAAAATAGCATTACAGAAATTTTTCAAATTGGTGAAGAAACTATTTTAATAAAAAATGCAAATGGCATAGAACTAAACCAGAACTGCGACAACAGAAAAATTAAGTTGAAAAACACTACATTGATTCATTATAACGGGTGATTTTTTAAGAGCTTGATAACTTTTTTAAAAAAAAAAACGCATAAAATTTGCAAAATCTCATCGGTTCTTTATTTGAAACGTTAGATTGGTTCATGACATTTACTTTTTGAAGATAATTTCATTTAAATGTTGACCGCGGCTGCGTCTTAGGTGGTCCATTCGGAAAGTCCAATTTTGGGCAACTTTTTCGAGCATTTCGGCCGGAATAGCCCGAATTTCTTCGGAAATGTTGTCTTCCAAAGCTGGAATAGTTGCTGGCTTATTTCTGTAGACTTTAGACTTGACGTAGCCCCACAAAAAATAGTCTAAAGGCGTTAAATCGCATGATCTTGGTGGCCAACTTACGGGTCCATTTCTTGAGATGAATTGTTGTCCGAAGTTTTCCCTCAAAATGGCCATAGAATCGCGAGCTGTGTGGCATGTAGCGCCATCTTGTTGAAACCACATGTCAACCAAGTTCAGTTCTTCCATTTTTGGCAACAAAAAGTTTGTTAGCATCGAACGATAGCGATCGCCATTCACCGTAACGTTGCGTCCAACAGCATCTTTGAAAAAATACGGTCCAATGATTCCACCAGCGTACAAACCACACCAAACAGTGCATTTTTCGGGATGCATGGGCAGTTCTTGAACGGCTTCTGGTTGCTCTTCACCCCAAATGCGGCAATTTTGCTTATTTACGTAGCCATTCAACCAGAAATGAGCCTCATCGCTCATCGGACACGGACGCGAAACACATTTCGAACCGAACACTGATTTTGGTAATAAAATTCAATGATTTGCAAGCGTTGCTCGTTAGTAAGTCTATTCATGATGAAATGTCAAAGCATACTGAGCATCTTTCTCTTTGACACCATGTCTGACATCCCACGTGATCTGTCAAATACTACTGCATGAAAATCCTAACCTCAAAAAAATCACCCGTTAATAACTGCACAATTAAGATCCTATACCAAACATTCTCAAATACTAAAATATCATACAATCAAAGATTTTATTATCCAAACTATGATACTGACGATTTCACTAACAAAATTACAATTAACGACCTTGTATTTAAAAACGAAGAAAATTCAAAAGAAATTAATGAATTAAAATATCAAAAAAATACCTCTCATATTAGAATATCAGTTTTAAGTTTTATTGTGATTATAATAATAACTTTAATATGTCGTAAAATTAAAGAAAAGAAGAAAAACAATACTATTCAAACTCAGGAGAGTTTTCCATTAAGGGAGGGAGGAGTTATGTGTACACTTTCATCTCAACCAGACCCCACACAACAAAATATTGTAAATTGGACAAAATAAAAGATTAAAGAAAACCAAGTAAACATTATAAAAAATAATATAACAAGTAGAGATAAAGAGCATAATGCAAGTGCATACAAACATGTTTTGGTCCTTATGTTTAACTGTAATGATAACCCAGACATTATCGGGTAAACCACACAAACATGTTTGTTTGCATTCAATAGAAAATAAGATTACATTAAACAAATATTGTATTTCATAAGAAAATAAAAAAATAAAAAAACAAAGAAATAGATTAAAAAAATTGTAATCACTTTATTATACTTAGTTATATAAGCAGAACATAATTTGAAAAAGAAACAGAATAAAATATAATGTCACAGAAGTAACATCGTCGCCATTTTTATTTTTCCCTCCGCTCGAAACACTAAAACTCGCGCATTGATCCGCATGTTCATACATTCATATATACTTATATGTACATAATTTGTATACACTTCCAAACAAACATTTCACAAGCATAAAAACATACATTTGCGTACACATGTGAGTATGTCATCAACTAACAATTGAAACATTGCTCTACATAAACAAAAATTGTCTCAAATAGCAGAAGCGTCACAAGTCAATATGGCAGCCAAATTGGCGAGGCCTAATTGTAGTAAATTTTACAACAAAAACGATTTCATTCATAAACGCATGCCAAATTCCACAAGCGACCTGGCTTCATTCATAAAAATATAAAACTAAACGCTGTAACATCTCCCCGAACATGCCTTTGCCAACTAGCGTCTTTTCGCGACGATGGTAAAAGCTAATCATAAATTGAACACCTTTCTGGTGTTTGTTCTAAAGAAAAAATGAGAAAAGTGGCAACATAGCTGTTGTCGATTTACAATATTTGTCAATTTTAAAATATTTTTCCGTGGCTCGTAAAAATCAGCGTCGATATGTATGCATTCAAAAATATACATATTTACGCCAGCTTGTTGACGAAGCTGTTCGAGCAGCAAGGGAAGCGGTAACAATCGGCGATCGTTTGTTAGTTTCTTTTGGCACAGCTCGGATTTTCCATGAGCAACGCAATGTTCTGACGCTTTGTCTTCGCGACAGTGCTTCGACAGATTGACTCTTTGACAAAACGTCAGTTTCGGCCTTCGGTTGACCGTGACCTCGGAGATGAGAAAGATGCCTGCGTCACTTGTTATTATGAATGAATATACATATGAACATAGGTGGCTCGTATTTTCTCTCGTAAATCGACAGACAAATGTGCCAAAGAAACAATATACATATGTACTATATATGTATGCCATAGAAATTGATGATAACGAAATAATGCGAAATATGTGAAGGTCATTAATTTTTTTGAAGTGGAAACTTCTTATGACGCGTTGGGCACTTTTGTGGGTGAGCATTTTCAGCCGTTCTCGCGACAGATGAGATTTTACACAGATATACTCCGCGTGTATTCTTGTAAAATATGTATGTATACTATACACGCTTTGCATGGGCATTTGTTCGTGCTCTCGCGACAGACGAGATTACATACCTATATGTATACTCAGAGTGTATAGGTATGCGAGAGCGCTACAAACTATACGTGTTAATGGGTAGCAAGTACTCAATCCGAAAAAAAGTGATTGCCAATTTTATACAAACAAGAATCAAAAGCAAAAGATTAACTCTATTTTATAATTAAAATAGCAATAAATTAATTATTTTTTGAACAATTTAACATCGAAAATATGTGAAAAACAAACGGATATGTCATTTCAATGAGTGTTGCCAATCAGTAAAAATCTAAATGTCAAATTGTAGCTACTCAGCGTATCATTACGATTGAGCGGTTTCAAATAGCTGTTTATTGCATACAATTTATTTAGCAGATGTAAGCAGCCACCCTAACTAAAAGTAAATTGCTAATATTTTAATTAAATTATGCATATCGCAATAAATTCTAAACAGCCGCAACGGAAAACAGTGTGGTCAATACAAATAACGTAACAGCTTATGTTTCACCATGACCTTTCTATATGGCCACACTGTAGTATGGCAACACAAACATGGTGAGTAAATCACGAAATAGAAAACGCTATGTCATTTCAATGAGTGTTGCCAATCAATAAATATCTAAATGTCAAATTGTAGCTACTCAGCGCATCATTACAATTGAGCGGCTTCAAGCAGCTGTTTATTGCATACAATTTAAGGTTGAATTGCGTGTAACAAAGTGCAAATAGAATAAAGACCACGGCACAAAAGTTTGTGTTCAGGTGTTGAATTTATAGACATGTGGGCATTTGTAAATGTATATTAATTGACAAAACGAAAATTAGTCAACAGGCAATTTGCAATTGGCATTTTTAAGTGAGTTATAGTCTCGTGTCGCCTGCAATTCGAATATACTAATGTGTATACATACTTACACACGTATAATTTTGAATTTGCACAGAAATTAAGTTGTTTATGTGTTTTAAAACCTGATACAAATGAGTTATACCGTGTGGAGGAAAGGAAAACATCGAGTGATAAGTTGGCGATTGTGGAAATTTATAAGAGAAAAAAAGGGGAGGCAAGTACTCAATCCAAAAACAAAGTTTTTGTCAAATTTATAAGTAATCAATCCGAAAAAAGTTATTGTCAATTTTATACAAACAAAAATCAAAAGCAAAAGATTATTTCTATTTTAAAATTAAAATAGCAATAAATTAATTATTTTTTGAAAAATTTAACTTCGAAAATATGTGAAAAATATCCAATGATCGCAATCTTAGCACAACAAAATACAAAACTACTATTGATGCAGTATTCACAAGATATATAAATAGATTTAAATCAAAATTGTTCATTTCATACCTTAGTTACCATAGACCTATTGTTTCAGTTTAAGAATTTAATGAAAATCTTGATAATAGTGATGAAAATGCTGATAATGATGATGTAAGAGTTGTTGAAATTATGGATGCTAAATTTTGTACCTACTATTTACTAATATTTAATCATTTAAATAAAACCATTTCCTCCGAATATTGATTCTATATTATTATACTTCATGTCCATTCGAAAAGTGCCCACATTGCTTTGATAAACTTGATTTTTTATGTACAATTTCTCATGCCGCGAGCGCACCTAAAAATGCTCACCCAAGAAAGTGCCCAACGCGCTATAAGTTTAAGTTTTCACTTCTGCCTGCACTCCCGGAGTGCAACCTCCCTGGGTTTTGAAGAAATGAAAAGAATGTCCCAAGACGTGTTTATATGAGCACATTTAAGTTCATTTGGAACATCTTCATTTTGTAATAGTTGAAATAAATATAATTTATTTGAAACATTAATTTATTTTAAAATTTTTTTTTATCTAATTTTTTCCGATTTTGTAAAAAAATTAAAACTTGTACCATTTTTCGTAAAAAAAATGGTTCATATGATACAAAACAATCACGCATATGTGACTTTGTATATATGTATTTTCTTCAAAGCATTTCTCTTTATTTATTCTCGCGTGAGATCAGTTGTTTTACATATATATCTGCCAGAGAACGTGCTCATTTCTGCTAAATAGCAGCGAGAAAGGTGAATTCCTTACTTCAATTCTATCAGAATTAAATTCGCACTTTCTCTATGCGCACAACAAAGCGCCACTACATTGTGTTGTTGGTAGAAAATCCGAGCTGTGCCGAAAGTAACTAACATCGCCGATAGTTACCGCTTCCCTTGCTGCTCGAACAGCTTCGCCAATAAGCTAACGTAAATATGTATGTTTTTGTATGAGCTTGCACACATATCGACGCTGATTTTTGCAAGCTACTGAAAAATATTTTAGAATTGACAAATATTATAAATCGAAAACAGCTATGTTGCCACTTTTGTCACTCCGTATTTTCTTTGTGTTTTACGAGTTTGCATCAGAAAGTTGTTCAATTTATTATTTTTAGCTTTTGCCATCGTCGGGAAAAGTCGCTTGTAGTCAAAGGCATGCTCGGGGAGATGTTACGGCGTCTGTTTTTATGAATGAAGCGAGGTCGCTTGTGGAATATGCGCATGCATTTATGAATGAAATCGTTTTTGTTGTAAAATTTACTACATTTGGGCTTCGCCAATTTGGCTGCCATATTGATTTGCCATGCTTATGGTATTTGAGACGATTGTTGTTTTTGTAGAACCATATTTAAATTTTTTGTTGGTGACATATTTATATGTGTACGCATATGTGTGTTTGTATGCTTGTGCATTATTCGTTCGGAAGTGTATACAAATTATGTACATATAAGTATATATGAATGTGTGAACATGCAGACCAATGCGCCCACATGAAATATATTGATAAGTGACAAAATCATGATTTGAATTTCTGAATGGAATGGCACATGTGTATACATAAGTATGTACATTTTTATGAGCAGATAACAAGATTAATATGATAGACCATGTATTTTTACAAATTCGAGTTGTATTAGTAAGAAACATAATATATATATTTTTTTAAGTTCAGCAAACTGTCGACGCAATTTAGAATATTTTGAATAGTCAGCAACTAAACCAGTTTTTTTAAAATTTTATAAGGACGATATTTTCTATTTTTTAATTTACATAATTCTTTCGAAACCCATAAATAATAACTCATTTTTTGAGCAACAACACACTTCGGAACATATTTTTAAAATAAGTTTAATATAGTTTCATTAAAGTGGGAAGCACTAAATTCAATATTGCCGCTGTAATCTGGCCAAGTTATTTTAGAAAGTTCGTTATTAATCTTCTTTAAATTAGCTTTCGCAAAGTTGACCCGAAACCAAAGGTCTTGTGTATTATTATGAATAAAGTTAGCTATAATTTCGATGTCAATTTTCAAAGCAGGATGATACGGGTCCTCTGGCCGAACCAAAGGATCACATCGGACAACGGGGAACATTGAAGCGTTATCAGCATAAACTAGATCTAAGAACTTACCAATTCGATTAAAATTAAATTAATTTGGTTAAGACCCAACTCCGACATTTCATCTAAGAACTCGTTAAAAGCGAGTACTAATAGGAATGGTGTAATTATCAATAGATATCCATGATACGCACGGTCAATTAAAATCTCCCAAAACAATCACGGAATCAGTATTATTAGCCATTGTGAAAATATTATTTATTAATGAAGCGTGCTGCATATACATACACAGATATATCCGAGTGAGGTGGTATATAAGATAAAGTTAAGTAGATATGGCCACTATTAGCGTAAATACGTATGCACTTAAATTCTAAGAAGTCTGCATGCGGAACATCGACTTCTTCAGATGGAATTGAAGAATGAACAGCAAACAAGACACCACCTCCTTTTCTGTTCAGCTGGTCATATCTAAAGATTTCGAATTCGCTGTTGAATATTTCATTATCAAAAATGTGAGGCTTTAGCCAAGTTTCTGTGAAAGCAATGATATTAAAGTTGCAATGAGCGCTATTTAAATACAAATCAGCAAGTTTTGTATTAAGACCTCTAACATTTTGATAATAAACATTCAGCGAATTACTGTTAATTAGTTTTTTGTAATCACGGGATTTCTTGGCATTTTAGAGATAACTACAGGGGGCTTATAACGTTTGTGCTCGAATTCGCGCAGAAAGATAAATTGTGATAAATTTAATTTCTATTAGGAAACATAATACAAAGTATTTATTAGTATATTGGAGTATATAATGTAAAAATCAAATAAAATTTTTAAATATGCATATCCAAATTGACTATAAATATTACTACGCATGCACTCATACAAAATTGTACTCATATTATAATTATTTTTACATGCCAATATGGAAATGCCATATTTGAATACATACATATTAACATTTCACAGCGTGAATTCTGTGGTTGTGTGGTGAATTCCTAATTTAAATTTTAACAAATGTTCGCTGTCAAACTTGTTTTAAGTTCTCTGGCTGGATGGCTTTCGCCTCAGTTACAGCATTTTGGTTTTTCTAAGTTTGGTTTTTGGCACTCGATGGACTTGTGCTTTCCACCGCTTTTGCAATGCACTGCGATATTTTGCCACAGAAGTTCTTGGTGTGTTCAAGCAGACCCGTAAAACATAGAGAAGGTGCAGGTTCGACAGCGAACATTTGTTAAAATTGAAGTAAGGAATTCATCTCACAACCACAGAATTCACGTTGTGAAATGTTAAAATTTTTAACAGTTCAAATACGCATTAATTTTTATGAACAAATGAAAGGAATGACCCAAGACGTGTATATATGAGCACATTTAAGTTTATTTGGCACGTCTGCATTTTGTAATAGACGAAATTAATACAATTTATTTCAAAAGATAATTTACTTAAAATTATTTTTTATCTAAATTTTTCCGATTTTGTAAAAAAAATTAATGTTTTACCATTTTGTTGAGAAAAAAATGATTTATATGATACAAAACAATCATGCATATGTGACTTTGTATATTTTTTCTTCAAAGCATTTCTCTTTATTCATTCTCGCGTGAGATCAGTCATTTTACTTATATAGTTTATCCGCCGGAAAACGTGCTAATTTCTGCTAAATGGCTGCGAGAGTGGTGAATTCCTTACTTCAATTAGCCGATTAGATAATCTCGAAAATAATAAATATGAAACAAATTCTAAGGCATGAATGGCGCTCTCCGAGTTATGACATAGATTTTAAATGGATTATTAAAGCACAAAGAAAAGTTTCGACTACTTGTACAAAAAGAGAAAATATATGTATGTCTTATATCCGATACTCATTTTACGAGATACAGCCACATAACTTTCAAAACCGTTATTGTTTAAAACAGTATGAAACATTATGAGGAAAAGAAAATTAGTACGCCGCAAAGGACTATAAATTTCTCGCAGAACCGCTCTCTCGAATACTCGATACGTCGACTTATCAGATGTTGTCATTGTTCGTACCTCGGCACCATGCAGTAGGACGGGAATAATGAGTGACTTATACAGCTTTTGTAGCCGAAATTATCAACGACTTCAAAGTTATGATTGTCAACGGTGACTTGGGAGCCTAGTTGCCAGTGCGACGACTGTTTTTTTATGTACTCGTACACTCTTATAGAAGATGGTCAATTCTCTGTATAGTTCTGCTGCTCGAATTACTTATTTTCTCCAGAAGTAGGTTGATGAACTCAAACGAAAGGGAGTCGTGCTGCTCAACGTCAGTTTACACTAAAATATTAGTTTTGCGGGGATACTGAAATCGAATATCGTGGCATAAAGGCAGCTCTTTTTCGTGCTGTAGAAAGCAGCTTTGAAATCAACGAAGAGTGGTGGGTGTCGATTCTCCTTTCACGGGTCTTTTCCAAGATTTGGCGCATGGTGAACATCTGGGCGGTTGTTGATTTTCCAGGTCTAACGCCACACTGCTAAGATCCAATAAGTTTGTTGACGGTGGGCATTAATCTTTCACACAATACGCTCCATAGAACCTTATACGCGATGTTGAGGAGGCTTATCCTACGGTAGTTGGCGCAGATTGTGGGGTCTCCTTTTTTGTGGATTGGGGAGAACACACCTAAATTCCAATCGTTGGGCATGCTTTCGTCCGATCATATTCTACAAAGAAGCTGATGCATGCTCCTTTTCAGTTCTTCGCCGCCATGTTTAAAATTTTGGCCGGCAATCCATCGGCCCCCGCCGCTTTGTTATTGGTCGGGCAATGGAACGTCTGCTCCATCGTCTTCGATTGGGGAATTGGGTTCGCCTTCTCCTGGCGTTATAATTTCACTGCCAGTCTGCAGGTTAGGGAAATATTCTTTCCATAATTTTAGTGTGCTTTTGGCATCAGTCACTGGATCACCTTTGGGGGTTCTACAAGAGTATCCTCCGGTCTTGAAACTTTCTGTTAGTCGCCGCATTTTCTCGTAGAATTTTAGAGCATTACCCTTATCGGCCAGCTTGTTAAGCTCTTCATACTCAGGCATTTCGGCCTCTATCTTTTGCTGTCTGCAAATCTCGCTTCCCTCTTTAAATTTTGGTGTCTATCCCATCCGCGTTGTGGTCGATCGTAATATTACGAGGTAGGCAGTCTGTTTTCTCTCCACAGTGACACGGCACACCTCATCATACCAGCTTTTCTTTTGTTTTTTCCGAATACTTTCCATTTCGGTTTCAGCTGTACGTAAGGAGCTTGAAATGCAGCTTCTCGACGTCCAGCCTTCTTTGTGTTTGTTGACGTGCGTTTTTTGCTGCATAGAGCGTATGATGGCTGAGACAAGATAGTGGTCCGAGTCGTTGTTTGGACCTCGGAGGGTGCGCACGTCTAGAACTCTGGAGAGTGTCTTCTGTATATCACAAGATGATAGATCTGGTTGGCGGCTTTTTAATCTGGAGATAGCCAGGTAGCTTGAGAAATTTTTCCATGCTTAAATCTAGTACTACAGATAATCATATTTCAGACCTCGGGGAAGGTGATCAGCCTCAAGTATTTGGGGATGTTTCCCTGTGGAGGCTAAAGTTACCAACTGTTGTGCCAAAGATACCTTCTTTGCCCACCCTGGCGTTAAGGTCGCCAAGCACGTTTTGACATCGTAGGGAGGCAGCTCTCATAGCTGCGCTCCAAGCGCTCATAGAAGGCATCTTTGTCACATCGTTCTTCTTTTCTGTCGGGGAGGGGGCACAAATCAGCGATATGTTAAAGAACTTCGCTTTAATGCGGATTGTAGCTAGACGTTCATCCACTGGAGTGAATGACAGTACTCGGCGGCGGAGTCTCTCTCACACCAAAATTGCGCTCTTGCTCTGCGGCGGTGATGTAAGCCTTTTATTTACATCAACCAGCGACAGCGGCACCTTCCATTCAAATCATAATTCTTAGTTCGTTTGCCATAGTCGTCATCAAAAGGAGGGTCTCTCATCCAAGGCTGATTATGCTTTTTCATTGGTAGTATTTTTTACGTGGCGGGTCCCATACCCAGCGCACAACCCTGTGGAAAAGATGTTTCGTCTTCTCCCTTTAGCTCGCCTTCAAGCCGATATTTTCTGGCTACCCAAATGATACTTGGTCAAATGCCGGAAGTCATGAGGTGCTTTTGTCATATGTAAAAGAATCATTTCTGACCACTCCAAAGTGAATGGCGATCAGAGAACTTTCCTTACTTGCTTGAACTTCTACACATGACTTCATCCTCCAGCTCTGATCACAATCCCCTATATTTAACACTAAGTGTAACAGTTATTAAAAGAGATCTTATTTTGAAGCTATATAAAAAAGGCAGATATTGTTATGGTTCCTAAGCCAAGAAAGGATCCTCATGTAGTCTCGTCATATAAACCAATTTCACTACTTCCACAAATCTCAAAACTTTTTGAAAAATTAATTTATCTAAGATTAAAATCTATAATCGACGAAAAGCGGTTAGTCTCATCGCATCAGTTCGGTTTTAGAAATAAGCATTCAACAATAGGACAAATTCATAAGATAACATCTGACATTGAAAAATCCCTGAAGAAGGGAAACGTATGCTCAGATGTATTCCTTTACGTTGCGCAAGCGTTCGACAAGGTGTGGCACGAAGGACAAATTGTGCTCTTCTATAATCGTATGTCACCGAGAGATTTTTCCGTGTAAAAAAAGTAAATGAATTCAAACTAAAAGAAATTGGAGCAGGAGTTCCTCAGGGAAACACCTTAGGTCCACTGTTATATATTCCGTATACAACAGACTTACCAGCCGGAATGTTTAACGTAGGTACCTGCTGACGACAGCCTTACTCCACTGTACTCAAAAGTACAACGGATCAAATCAAAGCGTTGCCTGGCATTTTCAGTACCAATTGGCAGTGTGGAATGAACACACTAACCACCTTGGTAGGGTTCGAGGCCCATCTAAAACCTCTGCCGTACTTTTGGTTCGGAACCCGTTTGCAATACAACTCCACAATCGTACTGACTAAATGTCAATTCTACCCGCATTTGAGTATAAACCACAACCACCACGATACTCCCCGAGGGGCCAGTCCGCATGATCAGGTTGGAGTTACCTCCAAGGGCTCCTGCTCCCCGTGGTACCAAAATTAAGTCTCCGGTCAGACCTCGTAGCCGAAACTACTACCGGTTGAGCTTCCATACAACAACAATGTAAGGTGTTTTACGTAGAATCCTACTGTCAAACAGTTTAATTCTACGGTGCTCAGAAGCACAA
Organism: Bactrocera correcta; assembly: GCA_027475135.1. NCBI lineage: Eukaryota > Metazoa > Arthropoda > Insecta > Diptera > Tephritidae > Bactrocera > Bactrocera correcta. Next base: position 9,692,068 of record CM050327.1, on the reverse strand, counting down.
CGGATCAATACAATGCGTCGATCAGCTCCCTTGAAAACTGGGTAAACATTTTCAGTACCAATCGGCAGTGTGGCATGGACACACTAACCACCTTGGTAGTGTTCGAGGCCCATCTAAAACTTCTACCGTACTATGTGCATGGCGCCAGGTTGCAATGCAACTCCACATTTGAACTGACAAAGTCAGTTCTTCCCGCGATTTCTGTTTTAACCACAGCCACCACAAATCTCCACAAAGGGCCAAACCCAATGAGCAGATTGGAGTTACCTCCAAGGGCTACTGCTCCCCGTGGTACCAGGTTAAAGTCTTTGGTATAACCTTGTAACCGAAGTTACTACCAGTTGAGTTTCCACACAACTCTGGACTGGTGGCCAGGATCTTAGTCGCCTCTTACGACAGGCATGCCTTACCGCGGGTATATTCGGTATTCCCCCCCCAACCCTGAGGGGGTCCCCCCTACCCGCAGGGGGAGAGCTTCCATACAGTATGACTTCCATTTTTGCTGATGACACTGAAGTGCCATGCGTCGAAAAAACAGCACAAAAAATCTGTGCTAAACCTGCAACACACCATCAACTCTGAAGTGCGTTGGACTAAAAAATGGAAAATAAAACTAAACGGTGGCAAATCGGTTCATGTAATCTTCTCTTAGACTCTTCTATGCCTCTCTAGTTGATTATGTCGAGAAAAACTCATAGTTTAGTTTGAAGCTAAAATTTAACGAAGTTAATTATATACCATATATATAAATATAGGAATATTATTACTAACTTCTGTGTAATTTGTTTTTAAGTTATTCAAATCAAACTGCTCGCTAGTTTTTGAAATAAGTTGTAGTGATATTAAACATTGTTAAACATCGTAATCGAGAATGCTCATTGACCATTTTTATTCGTTTAGGCAAAAATTCGCAAGATAACGTAGACAACTACTCTTCCTGATTTTGACGCTTCTAGCGTAGGAAATTTTAAATGATTCTGTTATACTCTTCAATAAGTTTTACCCAATGTTCTGCAATATCAGTATAGAGGATACACTAAATCGATCACAAGATTCTAGCTCTATATTTTAATAAACGTTAAATCCTGATGATCTACTTTGGATAGATTAACGAAATTAAAGCTTGACAAAAAATCGAGTGATTGAAGCATATACATCGGCCAAAACAATATCTTCTTATTCTGTTAGCATGTTCCCACAAATATAGTGGTCATTTTCAGTAATTCTCTTTAGTCGTCCCTAATTCTTTTATTTTTAAATCTTCTTTGTATGCCTAAATAGTCCAGTGTTAGGCCCCTTGTACCCCCGGAAGGTAACCTATTTAAGCCTTATCCAGCAACTCTGTCGATTTGGTAAAATACGTGATTCTCTTTCATTTCGGCAGCCCAATGTCTCTTAAGTTAGAGCTATGGGATATGTCCCTTCTCAACCGACTGAAGGCTGCGCAATCGCTTGGGTAATGTTCCAGCGTCTCTTTATGCTCTGCGCATGTCCTGCATTCCGCCGAATCCATTTTTCCCATTTTCTGAAAGTGTTATTAAGGTGTTACTCTTGGTCCGCAGATTTTCTCCATACTTGTTACTAGGATGTTAGAGCACCGTTCTGTATTACAGCGGGAAATATACCATTCGTATCGGCTGCTTTAAAAGGTTTAAAACTATTAAACGCTTTGATAACCATTTCTTAGATGAACATGAAACCGTCATTCTGCTTGGGTTGTATGACAGCTTGAAAATGTATCGCATGAGCATCTAATAGTATCTTTACAGAATCGTCCATGTTATGTGCCTTGCACCCTTGGCGGTCAACTATTAGTGCTGTCTTCAAGTGGTCTTTCGATAAATTTTTTTTAATTTTTGACGTACCACTTACGCTGTCTATTTAACAGCAGAGTAAAAGCTATGAATTGCGTATTGCTATTCTGAGTTTGCGTTTGTATTCACGGAATGTACTTTGGTATCCATCTCAACATTCGTCGTTATTGAATTGCCTGAGCTCAATGATATGGACTTAGACAATATGTGGTTTCAACAGGACGGTGTCACAAGGCTCACAGCGAATATCGCAATCGATCGGGGCTACGTCAAGTCTATGGCATATGCCAACAAAGCAGCGATGATTGCTGAACTTCAAACGAATTTTGAACGTGAAATCACAGCAGAATCGACCGATATTTACTTGAAATCCGTGAAAAATTGGGCTCAGTGTATGGGCTTCTGCAAGCATGTGTGTGTTAGCCATGCAAAATAAATCGAGTTCCATATATAATGGCATCGAGTGTACTTTCACAGGAAAAAAGAATTTCATTCATACTTCAAACCGTTTTTGTTTTATTTAAAAAAAAAAAAACTTTTATTGAAACTTCTTCTAAACATGTCACTTTACATCGGAGTGTTCTAAAGAACTGGCCAATGTGGTACTAGGCCTACCGCACCTCTATTGCATATGATTAAGTTTAAGACTTCCCTTCTACACCATTTTATGAGGGTTGATGTGTTACCTATATTTAAGGTTATTAGGTATTTAGAGTTAAATTAATCGAATACATACAGTCCGAGCTACCCCAGGCTATATAATGGGTGTTAGCATTTGTTCCAAAATGGGCTACTGGATTAGAGCAATTTCAAGCTTATCTTTTACTAGCTTGTCTATGAGGTTTGTGGACGCTACACTCAAGAGTGTGTCCTCCTGAGAAATAGTCAATCCTGACCCAAAGACCATTTCGTCGTCAGCCTCAGTTTCTTGTCCATCCCCCTCCTTCTGCGAACTTGACGACATGGCTCTACGGTGTAGTCCGGTGAACATCTTTGACGATGGCGGTTCCACTTGCGTCCTCTCAAACGCTTTTCCAGAGTCGGCAACGACTGGAGGGGAAAGTAAATACAGTATTTTGCTTAAGTTTGTCTTTCGAACAATTTTGGAGCCCCATTAATTATACCCGTGTTTGTCGAAGTTGTATCAAAGCTACAATGTGTCTTCCCAATTTCATTCAAATAAAATTTTGGAGCTCTTTTTAATTGTTCACAGTGTTTATACTCTTGCAGCCAGTGGCTACAGAGTATTATAGTTTTGTTCACCTAACGGTTGCACGTATCACCTAAAACCAATCGAGACAGATAAAGGGTTATATAAATATAAATGATCAGGGGGACGAGAAAAGTTGAAATCTGGTCAACTGTCTATCTGTCCGTCCGTCGTCCGTGCAAGTTTTTACTTCAGTAAAAATTGAGATATCTCGGTGAAACTTGGTATGTCGGTTAGTACAAAAAAATATTCGAGTTCGTAGATGGGCGTAATCAGACCACTGCCACGCCCACAAATCACCTTTAACCGAAAACATATAAAACGCCATAACTAAGCACTGAATTAAGATATAAAGCTGTAATTTGGTACAGAGAATTACAGTAGCAAAAGGCACATATGGGCAAAATTTTTTGAAAAAATGGGCGTGGCTCCGGCCTTTAACAAGTTTAATGTAAATATATACAACAACCAAATTTGCTGGGTACAAATCTTATAAGAACTTTTACCGGCAACGTAAAAAAGGATGAAATCGGACGATAACTCCTCCCACTCCTCATATAACGATAATGTTAAAAACTACTAAAAGGGCGATAAATCAATACCTAAATACGACTGAGACATTAAGTTTCACCGCGAGAGCGCCCACTTTTTGGTGAAAAGCCATATCTCCGGACCAGACCAAACCGTTTTCGACAAAATTGGTACCTGGAATTCCTTTCATATTTCTATATCACATTGTGAAAATGTACGAAATTGGACAGAAACTACACCTACTTCCCATATAACACAATTTTAAATTCCACTTGATTCAGTCAGTTTCCAGTACACAAATGAAGAAGCGTTTAATATAACGGGATAAAACTTTGCACGAAAAATATCTTTAGTATGTGCCACCTTATGACCAAAAAATTTTCAAATCCAATAAAAACTGTTCAATGTGTGATATGTATAACTGAATTTAAGGGATAATCTTGTTATAACGATAAGTCAAAAATGGGTTGAATCGGATCAATACTTCCCTTAATCCCCATAAATTTAATATAAAGATTTTCGAAGTTCGGGGTTACTTGGACAATATAATGGTTTCTGTTGCTCGGATTTCGATCCTCAGCTTTGATTCTTGTAAGCTGCATGAATATAGAATGTTCGGATGCACCCGAACTTAGCTCTTCCTTACTTGTTATAATTAACAATAAGCGATTCGGCAACAGAAGAATGAAGAATCCCTTACTTTGCATTTATCCAATGTATTTACAACCCTTTCATTACAAGCAGATTTTATTTCCCGTTTGGTAATAATGTAGAATTGGAGCACATTGGATGAGTCTGTACTTGAATTTCGCTTTCTGAAGTTGTTTACCCGTTATCACTGCTTAAAGAAAAAGCCCCTGCTTTAAAGTTAAGTTACTTATAGTAAATTTATCCTTATGCTTGAAAAGATTAATCGCACAGCATATCTGAACCACTCAGGTACCGTATTTTGCAATAATCTGCAATTACTGGCGTATGCCGATGATATCGACAATTATCAATTGCACGGACGGATAAGGTTAAATCAATTTCTCATATCGTCCTGATTAATTATATAAATATAAGTCTATATATATTTCGATACCTTTACAGTGTTACAAACAAATGTTAGGTAAACAAAATTAATATAAACTTGTACTAGCAGAGTACAAAATTAGAAAGATAAGGTAGTAACCTACAAACATAACTTGTATGTTGTCTACCTCCCTAACACTGTGTATGCTAGTTTTTTTTTTTTTTCTTTTCTGCTTCCAAACATATTGCCTCTTTTTATGTTGGAACGGTTGGTTATAAACGAACCACATAGTTTATTAATTGTACGTATAGGGTGTCTCCGGAAAGTAATTGGACTAATTTTCTTCCGGCGCGATAGTGCTTCAGAGCGTGCACCAACGGGATTCCGTAGAGGGCGTTCATAGCTAACGAACGAGCGTCTAATCAGTTATGTTGTTCACATAACTTTGTTAGTACAGGAAATGATCAGAAGATAGATCAGTACATGTATCAGCTGTTATGGGCGATTTATCTATATTTTTGATTACAGCAAACTCAATTAAATCTGGTATTTTGTTACGATCACTACGCCATTATGTCGGCTTACCAGGAGGTGTTATTTATTTCAAGGTTATTGTGCCTATTTATAACAGTTTTATACAGCTGTCGTCCTTTTTGATTAATCAGTCGTGAGCCCCAGTACATGTGTTTTGCATTGTAATGTCCACCTGCTATAAATCTATGACCTAGCATTCCAAAAAACTCTTTAAATTGGTTGTCTGTAATTTTAAACCGAGGTGGAATGTGTAGATAGCGTTGTAGCTCGTAACTGCGCTATAGCATTAGATTCTAATGCGTGGTAATTTAATCATTTTCTGACCAACACTGCTGTTCCATCAAGTGCCATTCCATCTGGGTGGCTTGCAACATAGTCTTAATCCCAGTATAAAGAAATTGTTTTTATTCCTAAGATGGGTTTCTGACATTATATCAATATTATGTTCATCCAGAAATCTAATAAGTTCCAATTCATGTTGGTTTACACCGTTAGCTTTCCATATACAAATGTTCAATACGTTCATTTTTCACTTAAAAAAGTTTGCAACATTTGATTTTGTGCTTTGAATCATATTTTGAATTGAAGACATAAATTGTGTAATACATTGGGTAAGGTTTAAAATTATAGTTTCATCGCTTCCTGTTGGTTGGTTTTGGGGCAATTACATTTGTGCAGTGTTGTCTTTCACCACGTTTGTATAGCTCTCTTGGGTAGCATTGTCTTTAAGACTTAATGGTTTTGAAATATGGCGAAAATTTTAATATTATACATATATTCAATAGGATACATATTTAAAATTTCGTTACAACGTGCTTGAATTCCGCTAGAAAATTTCGTTTTTAAGTCTTTATATGCAGGACAACCACTATAGTTTGTAGTGTGATTTCCCCCACAATTAATACATTTTTTATTTAAATTCTTTTTTTTTTTAAGAATACATTTGGAAGTGATATGTAAATCACCATAAACCACGCAGACACTGCGTAGGTTGCAGTATGATTTCGTGTGTCCATACTTATGACGGTTTGTCCATTTTACTGGATTATTTCTTTTATATGGTTCCTCAACTAATATCCTGGTATGGAACAGATATTTTAGATTGTAAATCGGATGTGTTTCGTTTTTCTTTGGTTGATTAGAATTTGACATCAATTCTATTTTAAACATTGGTTGTGGAACTTTGTTCCTTTTAAAAAATATTTACTTCTGGTTTTATACTAAAACAACTTCTTCTCTATACCTTTTCTGTCAACAACTAGACCTTTTGAGCTCTTCAGTTGGTAAGAGTAGTAATTCTTGTTATTATTTGATAACAATTTTACAACGTCCATGAAACTATTTTTAGTGTATATTTGAATTTTTGTTTCATCTATATTACTGCTCACGCAAATAGATTGGATATTCACGACTGTGGAAGTACCCTTTGCATCGTCCGTAGGCTCTTTGCTCAGTAAGGCAAACCTGTTATCGTTAAGAATTTCGGGATTTTTTACCATTTAGCGTGCCTGGTGGAAATTTTTTAGTATTGACCGCTGATTTTATAGGATATTTGACCAAGACAATATGAAATTTTCCTTAAGTGGTAATATGATGTTAATAATGCACATGTTTATATATGAATATACATATGTATGTATATACGCATGCAAACTAGGAATGCATTACAGTAGTAAAAAATAAATATTAATTTTTGTAAATTCAAAAACAAATATATGTACATATAAAATATTAAAGCTATAACAACAGCATATTATAATATACTAGCGGCCTGGTACGTGCTTCGCTACGTTTAATGTGAAATAATAAAAAAAAAAATATGCTAGCTAACTAAAATTAAATGGTACATCAGTATCAACAAATTTTTTCGTTTTGATTTAGCAGTCAGTCATCGACTAACTCTCTTGCAGATTAGACGTTTGTTTTTGCGCGTACGGAGTTTTTTGATTTCTTTCTTTCTCAGCTCAGCCTATCCGCTTTTTCTCTTTTTTTCTATTTCTGTGTATACGCATACTTTTGTTTACGTGAACTTTAAAAACACGTGCACCATGGCTCCGGGGCCACCAAACATTAACGCAAATCGATTTGCGTTATTAGATACTGGACCAAAAAGAAAGAAAAACAAAAGTGATTCAAGTGCTCTTCAAACCGATTTTCCCTTTCTGCCTGAAACTAAAGTGAATGATCCAAAATTTGTCGTGATTGAATCAACTGATCCCTCCAAGCCTATTTCATCTTACTCGTGCTTTGCAATTCATCGTGGTATCAAACAAATTAGTAGTGAGGTTCACTCCATTTCTACTCTTCGTGATGGAAAACTACTTATCCTTGTAAAGAGCAATAAAATCGCCGAAAAGTTTATAAAAGCAAAACAACTCGAAAATGTGTGCTCTATCTCAGCCAAGCTACACGAATCGCTAAACTACGTGAAAGGAACAGTGTTTGCCCCATTTCTTAACAATGTAGCTGAAGAAGAAATTGTTAAGGAATTAAGCTCCCAAGGAGTTGTAGCAGCATACAAGTTTAAAAAAACTTTCGACGGTAACCTTCACCCCTCCGGAGTAGTGTTACTCACATTTAATCTTTACCGTCTTCCCAGTAAGATCGACATTGCGTGGTGCAAAGTTTTGGTTCGCGAATATATACCACTCCCCATGCGCTGCAAATCTTGCCAGCTCCTTGGGCATACGAAAAACAATTGTAAACGGTCACCTCTTTGTGCAAATTGTTCCCTACCTCCCCATTCCCCATCTGACTGTGAACGCACTTTCTGTGCTAACTGCGCACAGCCACATCCCTCCTTTTCCAAAGAATGTCCAAAATTTCTACAAGCCAAAGAGATAATAAAAATAAAAACGATAGACAAATGCTCAATGGGAGAAGCTATAAAAAAGCACAAACAACAACTAAATATAACAAATTCACCCAGTTACTCCTACGCCGGCATTGCATCGAGCGCAAATACTAGCAAAACAAATATAATAATGACAGCAGCTACAACAAACAATAAAAGCTCTCCCACTTACTCACAGAGCATTAAAAACTCAAATAGTATCAACAACAAAAACTACGAAGAAGCAACCATAGATACGAGTACTGAAAATTCCAATTCCTCTTCCAACCAAACTGCCCCCATTGAACAAATTAATTATTCTGACTCCCATATAGTTAAATCAAACAAGACAGCAAAAGCAAACGACAATATTCCCACAACACAAAATACTAACAAACACAACTTAACTTTTAACTCTCCGACTTCCGAATTCCAACGTAATCTCACTGATCGTATCGAGACAGACACTAACTACAATAGCAATCATTTCTCTTCATCCAATTCACATTCCTTTTCCCCACAATTCCAGTCACTCTTCCAACCTCTCCCTTCACTCTCCCAAGTATTAGCTGCTACTATAAACCAGAATACGTCTGATAACGAAATGGAATAAAAAGAAAAACAACAACTAATAAACACTAATAAATACATATTTGCCTCTCCTTTTACTTTGATTTAAGTTTTATGACGTTAAAAATTCTCCAGTGGAATATAAACGGGTATTCCAACAACTATCACGAGCTGCAATTGCTTATCAAAGAGAAAAGCCCAGACGTAATATGTATGCAAGAGACACATATCCCACTAACACCAATATCCAATCCCTTTTATCCCAAACAGTACTTAGGCTATTTCTCTAACTTAAATAACATCCAAACTAACAAACAAGGTGTTGGTATCCTAATAAAAAGATACATTCCACATGAAGTTATAAATATAACTTCATCTCTATCAACCATAGCACTAAAATTAAATCTGAACTTGCCATTTGGTATAGCAAGTACATACATCCACCCCCAGCAAGTTTTCAGTGAAACCGACTTAAGAAACTTATTTCAGCAATTACCCACCCCCATTTTGTGGACTGGCGACTTTAATGCCTGGAACCATCTGTGGGGCTCACGAAAATCTAATGCCAGAGGATCAATAATTGAAAATTTCATATTAAATCATCACTTGGTGTTATTAAATAATGGATCCCCTACTCATTTTTCAACCCATTCAACATTAACTCACGTCGACTTGTCTTTAGCTTCCCCTCAACTTTCTCCCAGAATTAAATGGGATATTTCCACTGATCTGAAAGGCAGCGACCATTTCCCCATCTCTATCACTGTTCAAACCAACCTCCACCCTATCAAATATAACCACCGCCCCATATTCAAAACAGACTTCGCTAAGTGGGATGTATTTCAAGCAGAGATCACAAAAAATATAAAAAGCTCGCCAATCGACAATATCAATCAAGAAAGTGCCTCTATTGCCAAAATCATACGCTCTGCAGCCAACAAATCGATACCCCAATCTAAAAAGAAGCTTGCTAAGGACTTTCCAATTTGGTGGAACGCCGATCTTAAATATCTTCGTGACCAGAAAAATAAGTATTGGAAGGTTTTCAAAAATTCTATGTCCGACACTAACCTTATCAACTACAAAAAGTCTAACGCGTGTTTTAAAAGAGCTGTTAAGGCTGCTAAGAGGAGAAGTTTCGAAGCTTTTACCTCACAAATTAATCCTTCTTCAACCCCAAAAAGGATTTGGTCTGACATAAAACGTATAACTGGCATTCCCCACACTCCTGTCACAGCTATTCAAACAAATAATAAAGTCCTGACCAACTCTGAAGAAATCGCTGATACATTCGCTCAACTTTGGGCTCGCTACTCCAACGATGACAACTTTTGCGAGGAATATGTCACGGAAAAGCAACACTGGCTTTCCATGGTGTACGCCCCACAAGGTCTGTCTGTGTCTGCGACTTGCGTAGAAAATAAAATCACACTCTGTGAATTGATATCAGCACTTCAACACGCAAAAGGCAAAACACCGGGTATCGATCGTATATCGTACCCCATGCTCTCAAATCTGCCCCAAATAGCCAAACAAAGACTACTTTTACTATATAATAGCATTTTTGAAAAAGGTTCATACCCACACCCTTGGCGAATAGCGACGGTCATACCCATTATTAAACCAAATAAGCCTGCCGACTTGCCTTCTTCATACAGACCAATTTCTTTGCTATCCTGCCTCAGCAAAATTTTCGAAAAAATCATTGCAAAAAGATTAATCTGGTTCGTTACAAAAAATAAGCACATCAAGCAAAATCAAACCGCATTTAGAAACAAGCGCAGTACTATTGACTCACTTATCCAGCTACAGCATTTTGTTTCTAACACTGTTTCAACCAAAAACCATGCCACAATCTTGTCCACCGATTTCGAAAAAGCGTTCGATCGCGTAGGACTTCACGCAGTGCTGAGCCAACTCGCAGCCTGGAAGGTTGGTCCTAAAGCTTTTATGATAGTAAAGGCCTTCATGACACATCGTCAGTTTCGAGTTCGAGTCAATAATATATTTTCCAATGTAAATTCCCTTAAAAATGGTATACCACAAGGCTCCCCGCTCTCTGTAATTTTATTTATTATTGCTTTTGATAAACTTACCGACATTTGTTTAAATATTAAGAACATTAAGCTAACTTTGTACGCGGATGACGCTATTATTTATACTAATTTAAAAGACCCACTGAAAATTAACGAAGCTTTTCAAAAAATACTTTTAGAATTTAAAAAATGGGGTGCCCGCACCGGAGCATCTATCTCCATTTCAAAATGTAAATTACTACATATTTGCAAAAAGAAAAATTGTAATTATCCTCAACTTATATTTGATAACACTGCAATAGAATCTGTTAATAACTTAAAAATCTTAGGAATTTTTTTTGACAACAAATTCAATTTTAAATACCAATGCCTTAGTCTTCGAAAAAACCTTTTCAAAAGGCTCAATATAATCAAATACTTATCTAGTAAGCGTTCATTTATACATACAAATACTCTAATTAATATTACAAGAGCTATAATACTCTCTAAAGTCGATTATGGCTTACCGATTTATGGATGGTGTGCCAACACAAATATAAAGCAATTGGAGGCTCCATACCATGCTGCGATTCGCCGTAGCATAAATGCGTTTCCTACATCACCAGTAAAAAGCATCTTGGGTGAAAGTGGTCTACCATCAATAAAAGAGAGAGTTTACGAAACGACGGTCAAACTACTTCCAAAACTGCTGAATTCGCCGAACGCTGATCTTCATAAAATGCTTAGAAAAGCCGCAAGACACAAAAAAAAATTCCAGCTTAAGTCTACGCTTCAACGCTGCCTTGGGTATGGCACAGCCATTAACATACTTCTACCATCCAAGACGAGCAAAATCAACATTCAACCGGAATGGCTAATAAACGAAGTCACTATAGATACCTCATTGCATAATTTAAAAAAATTGAACACCAATAATGCCACCTTCCAACAATATTTTCTTGAAATCGCTAACGAATACAAGTGTAAAAATTTTTCGGCTATTTATACTGATGGCTCCAAAGCAACAAATACAGCTTTCGGAGTTACAACATCCAATGGGACAATCATTACCGGCGGAATTCTTCCTTCTCATTCTTCCGTTTTCACTGCCGAGGCTTTTGCCATCCACAAAGCTTTAGAATATACCACCCGACAAAAAGGCAAATTCGTAATCTGCTCTGACAGCTTTTCTTGTTTAAATGCAATCCGTAATATACGCAATAACTCTACAATAATATCAAAAATTCGAGACATATGCATCAAAAACAAACGAAAAATAGCATTGCTCTGGGTACCAGGCCACGTCGGAATTGCTGGGAACGAGCATGCAGACAATGCCGCTAAGTACTTTGAATCAGCACCGACTCTTCTCCATGAGTTACTTGACGAAAATGATCTTAGAGAAACTGTTACAAAAGCATGTACAGGAAAGAAGACGCGCGGACTGGAGAAATTTCGAACACCCGTATAAAAACTTCAACCCACTTCGGAATAAAATTTACTACCCTAGCAATATATCTCGACTGCAAGCAACCGTATTTACACGTTTAAGAATCGGCCATACACAAATCACACATCAGCACCTACTCACCGGAAATCCTAAGTCATCTTGCCCCTTCTGCTCCAACACACTATCCGTGGATCACATCTTACGCACCTGTCCAGCTCTAGAGAGTATTAGGCTTAAACACTTCATTTCTGCTCAATATCAAACACTGTTAAAAACACCATCATTTGAAAATATTACATGTCTTTATAATTTTCTAGTGGAATGTAACATACATAATATGATATAATATAGATTTGTTATAATATCGGAGTCGATGGCCAAAGCTGCTCGCACTCCTCCTTATCATTAGGTTTAATAGCCTGTATATTTTTCCTAATAAATGTAATAATAATAATAATGATTTAGCAGTTAAGATTGTAGCTTGAATTAAATTCGACACATCTTTTTCACTGCCAGCAGCAACAGGTTTCAAGTGTAAAATTACTTTTTCCTCGAATTTTATTATTGAACATGACTCAAATAAAGCTTCGACGTTTGAAATGTCCCAAAAATTAATGAATAAAATGATTCGGGAAGAGTTTTTAAATTGCCAATTAATGCCATTAGCACGTTCACGAGCGTTTCACCTTCAAAGTTAGCCAGATTACAATGTGGACAAATTGAGCCATCATTCCATTGTATCCGGATGGGTTTGTCCGGAAAGTAAATGGACTGATTTTCTTCCGCCGCGACTGTACTTCGGTGCGTGAGCGCACCAACTGCATTTGGTAGAGGGGATTCTTAGCTAACGGACGAACGGCTGGTCAGTTGTCTCCGAGCACCTGGAGAGTCAGGATACACATTTTCGCGTGACGTGGTTCTGTGAGTAGAGCAAGCCGAAAATGCAGCGTTCGTTAGACCAGAGGTACGCGATTAAATGTGAATCTCGGGATATCTGCAGGTTTACCCAGATGTGGCTAACCACTCTTTAGCAAGAAGTGGTGTGTTTCGGTGGCACCAGGCGTTTTCATTTAATTGCCCAGATGTTAAATTTATTAAAATCTGTGACGGAGCACTTGAACATGCAAGGTGTGCGCGAAGATAGTTCCAAAGGATGACCAAAAATTGTGGCGAGTGGAAGTCTCAAGAAAATTTGAACATTCACATATGTAGCCCCAATTTTTGAATAATGTAATGACAGGAACGAGTCATGGATCTTTTAGAATGACAAGGAGGAAATCTTTCGAGTGGCACACGCCAGCAGAGGGGAATTAAGTAGCATGCACCTGGGCTTTCAAGACTTTTTCGGTGAATTCCTTCTGTGACGCCTTCATTGCTTGGAAAACGCACTGAAAGCTTATTTGGAATGTTTTTAAAGAATTGTAACGCTTGCCTTAATCAATTTTTTTAAATCGACTCAGTTCTATTATTTTCCGGACAAACCCTGTATAACACAATTTTTTGTTTAAATTAATAAGCAACCCGATTGACATTTTGGCAAATTTTTATGTCGTATTAACTAATAGTTATAATCTAACTAATAGAAAACATATAGATGGTAGTAGTAGTATTATATATGTGTCTGCCACTGTAAAGCGTGGACAGGTCCTCGAGTATGTATAATATACTTCTTTGTTGTATAATATTTCCGCAATAAGTTTTCTCCATTGACTTTGACTTTCCGTCTTAAGGTAAACTTATTTTTATTTATTTATTTATTAAAAGAAAAATAATAATACAATTATTATCTTACAGAGTAAGAAGCACTAGTTGCCAGGGCTTACGGCTTATTAAGGTAAACTTAATTCAGTCAGATGAATTGCATTCTATCGATATATAACTAATTTATTATATTAAAATTAAATAATTGTAAATATTTGATTTTACTAGCGCAGTCAGTAGGATCATTTGAAATTGTAAAAAATGAAAATATATAAAGTGTAAACTCATATTGTGGAATATTGTATTTTTCATTTTATAACTGGAAGCTGTGACTACTATTGCTGTAAACTTCAATGACTTCTGAGGAAGGAATCTTAGGAAATAACCTTTACGCGAAATTCGCTGCCTGTAATTCTCACTGGTCGGTAAATGCAATATATGTGTAATAGCGCAGTTGACGATCTTTGGGACCAGTGCGTGAGCACTGTAAAAGCCACTTCGTCATCAAGAGAAGAAGAAAGAGGTCTAGTGTAGTGTAAATTTTCGGAACAACCAATAAACCCACTAACAACTGTAACAATTCAAAGCATAAAACATGCAAGGAGGGTTCCAAAGTAAACAGGACTTCTTGAATCTGCTATCTTTATCGATTGTCTTTTATCCATGACATTTCGTTGCGAATGGAGAAGTTAAAAGTAAAGACAACGCTCATTTGTTTCTATGATTCCAATGGTATTGTCCACAAAGAAATTGTTCCACCCGGCCAAAATTTTAATGCGGTATTCTACCTGACGGTTTTTGAAGCGTTTAGTGCACTGCATTCGACGTGTTTGGCCCGAGTATCGCGAAAATGAAAGTTAGCGTTTGTTGCACGCTCATGGATCGACGCTTGTGACCGATTATTTCACCAAAAATCACATTTTAACCATTAACCAATCCCTGTATTCGCCTGATATGTCACAGTGAGACTTCTTCCTTTTCGGAAAAATGCATTTGCCCATGAAAGGAAAGCGATATGAAGACGTAGAGGCTATTCAAACGGCTTGCACCGGCATACTGGTGGCCATACTGGCCAACGAGCTAAAAAACTCGTTCATTTGGACACTGCAAAAGCTGTAGGAGACTATTTTTAATAAAATAAATTGATTTTGCTGAAAAATCCATTTGTTTTTTTAAGTCCTTTTTAAGTCCTGTTTACTTTGGAACCCACCTTGTATATTGACAGTTTAAATGCTGTAATGCCTCATTCCTTACACAAGAGGAAAAACCATTTTATGTGTTGTAAGTACCCTTAGTGGGTTGGCGTTGGATGTAGTGAGAAGAGAGTATCCTGCGAGTTGGGAATATTGATTTGCCTGTTAATTGATGAATTCGCAGATAAAATGGATATAGTCGGATATCGGAGGCTCTCCACATCAAGAAGAAGAAGCCGGAGGAAACGTATAGTTTTGGAGATATTTACGTTTAAAATTGAAAATCACCACTATTTGAATTACATCTTTTTTTCAATTTAAAATTAATTTCGCACTTATAGTATTTTTCATTTTTCACATTTCACGGTTCTCATTTCTTCACATTTCACTTTTATTTTGTTTTATTATAGCTAAATTTATTAATTTAAAAATCACTTAGCACACTCATCATTGAAAAGGTTAGATTGTTTACAATTATGAGGAAACGAGGGTTGCCACATCTTAAACACCAAATTTGTGGGATTTCAACGATTTTTCTTTTGTTTTTTGTTTGTATTTTCGGGTGATTCTTTTTTCTGTATTAACTGTAATAAAAAATACTTTCCAACATTTTTCAAACTATACTTGACTTGTGAACACTTTTTCCATATACATACATATGTATGTATATTTATAATATATGGTTTATATTTAATAAACACAAATAAAATTTTTTTTTTTTAATATCGGAGTGACTGAAGTTCTTTCGCGTAGTGTTCCTTTCTGCGTTGGTGTCCTTCGGCTTCGCTTTAAAAAAATAACCCTGCTCGAGCCAATACCCAGGGTGACTGATGTACTCTTGCGTAGTACTTCTTACTGTATTGGCGGCCTTCGGTCACGCTTAAAAAAATAACCCAGGTTGAGCCAATACCCAGGGTGACTGAAGTATGTACTTTTGCGTAGTACTCCTTTAAACACCTAAGAATTTTATTACTTTATTACGTTATTATTATTTAATATTATATATAAATATACTTATATGTATAGACACTTATTTTTATTAGAACTAAGATTGCTAAATAAAGAAAGAGGAATTACAGCGAAAACAGAAATTTCAGCGAATTGATCAAACATATTTGCTTGTTATCATATGACAGCGCCCTATTTCCTCATAATTGTTAGCACATAAATGATGCTAACCACGAGTGTAAAAAGTATTTTTTTTTAATATAGGTTTCTGTATAAGTAAGGTGCGTTCCAAAGTTCCCCTGGTTTGCCATCTATATGTCGACTGATGCGTTAGAATCTGCTATCTTTATCGATTGTCCAATGAGATTTAAATGACATTTCATACATTGGAAGTGAAGTTATTGCGTTTTAAGTGTCAGTATGTTTGTGTTAACGGTGCGAAAAAGCTTCGAACAAATAGCCAACATTAAATTTTGTTTTAAAATTGGTAAAATTTTTACCGAAACGTTCCAAGAGATGAAACAAATTTATGGCAAAGATAACCATCCCGTAGCAGAATGCACGAGTGGTTTTAACGTTTTTAAAGTGTTTGTGAGAACATAAATGACGATCAACATGTGGGCCAATCAAATTCCGTGATCACCGGAAATTCCATCGAAACTGTGCGTAAATTCTTCAAATATCAACCAAAATCATCATTGAAATTCATGGAAATGGAATTGAACATCTCCAAAACATCAGTTTATCACATCAATTTATCGAATATTTGGGATTACGAAAGGTGTGTGCACGGAACTGCGCCGTCTATATTTTTGCGTTGTACCCGGGGTGAATGAAGTACTTTCGCGTGGTACTTCTTTCTGCGTTGCCGGCCTCCGGCCCCGAGTTAACAAACTGTTATTTGTTGCGAGTAAAAGAAATTATATTTTTTTTTGGCAGTACACTTATTTTCGTATTGCCTTTTTTATTAGTAATTTCTTACTGACTCATTTTTTTTATCTTAGTTATTATCTTTGTTGCATTTTATAATCTTAGTGCTATTTATACTTGTGGAATGCGGCTGTTGTTATCTGCATGCAACTTCTTTGATCTAATTCGATATCCGTTATCTTGCTAGAACAAAGATAGTTTTGTTATGCTTATCAGTTTTCCGTTATGGAATTCTGAGGCTATCTTCAGCGTTGCTAACTCCCCTAGTTCTTAAGATAAAGCATCCTCGCTATTTTGCTGCTGTTGTTGTTGACGGTTCATTTCGCTGGATTATCATTTAGTACATTGATAGTGCAATTATCAGAGGATTCTCGTTTACAAATAAAATGAAAAAATTCTTGCATTTTGAAACTTTTTGATAATTATTACATTTTCTTTCTTCTTTTGCTATCTTAGGATCTAGAATAATTTTACCAAGCTTATGAGCTAAGAGGTATACATTAAATAATATACATTTAGTTTCGAGTATTGGGTATTTGTAAATTGTAATATAATAATAGATAACAAATATGGATATCAGAATATTCCAATATATTTATTAGTGGAAGATCCAACTACCCATGGTTTATTAATTTATGCACATCATTCAGATTAAGTGTGGCAGAGTAAAAAAAAAATTGTTTTTTTTTCTATTAGTATTGTTATTTATTGTGTGTAATTCGTTTTAAATTTCTCCTATTATTAAGTTCTCATTTATTGCTTTAGGATCGAGTGTTTCAAGAATTCTTTCAAACTGCGAATTAATGCTCTTTTGTTTGTTATTTTATTCTATTATCATATTAATTGAAGTTTTTATTTCGATAAGGTGTACCAGTTATAAATTTAAGCACAGAACCAAGAAGGTTAAGAGATCTTTTGAGCCTATATATACTATTTAGCATAAGTTGATTTTTTAATGTTTCTATTTCATTAATTAATATTTTTGATTCGGGCTGTTTTTCTAAATTATAAGAGGATCTCATTATGTCTTCATAGGGCGCATGTATTTTCGATAAAATTGAAATATGATATAGAAAGGAATTATTTTTATATATGTATACGGGGTCAGTTTCTACGAGAACATATTTTTTGTTACTTAAATCTATTATATTGTTGCATAATGCGATAGGGAAATGTAAAAAGAAAATTATTCCGTACATTCCTTTACTCTTATGTTATCCTTATGGATAATCCGTCTTTTATTAGTCGTTACAGTCTCTCCGTTATCTTTTTTTTACAACGTGCTTCGCGTATTTTCTTACGTTCTTATTACGTCTGTGCGTCTTGGAAAATATTATGTCACAGGGATTATAGTTCAGCTGCTTTCGATTGCGATTATGATGACGCAAGACTCTTTCCTGGTTTTGTTGTATTCGTTCTTGAATATCGCGATACCCCCTTTGATTTTAAAACACTTCCTCGGGTTTCTTGTTGGTAACGGAATGCATGGTTTTGTTATACTGCCGAACAGCTTTGAAAATTTGGTCTACCGGTGCTGAATTATTCTGGTCAGCTAAAACTTTCGCAATTTCAATAATTGTACTGTGTGTACGCTCAACTTGGCCATTTGTAGTAGAATTGAACGCTGGCGTTTTTGTGTGCGTTATTTGTAATCGTTTGTAAATTTGTTGTGCACATAGGCTTATAAAGGATGGGTCGTTATCTGTCATTAAACATTTTGCGTTTGGGTATATTTGTAAAAGAATCTCGTCGACGTAATTATGCATATTTTTCCTTCAAGGTATTTGTCTAAAGTAGCAAATTTTTGAGTATTTGTCCGTTGGGCTAATGTACTATATATGTTATCGCTCATGTAGATTAAGTCTAAGAGTATGTATTCGGTGCGGAACCAATTGGTTGTTTGTTTGGTCGGCGTTCGTATTTGTTTGTGAGACAGATCCCAATGAACATTTTTGTTGATTCTCAAATTGAGATGCGTTTGAGAATCAACCTTAATTTCAAATCTCAAACGTTTGTTCTCTAAGTCATTTCAATTTGAAAACAAAGCCATTCTCAAACAAAAAGGCACATTTTTAATATGAAATTTTCCTTTGTTCTCAATTTGAGAATGTCAAAATCTCAAACATTTTCTCAAATATGAAACGAGAGGAATGGAACGAATTCCAATTACATTAATTGAAGTTGCCACTGATTTAAAAATAAGAACTGGTTGAAATTAAGTTTTGAAATTAATTTTTATTTATATAAGAATTTATAGAGGTATATTGTACGCAGTACATACATATATACATAAATTTTATTAAACAATAAATAACATAGTAACATAACAAAAATTCATTTTTTAATTTAAATTAACAAAAATAATGTACATTCTTAAGGTAAGGAAACAAACGAAAAAGTTAATTTCAGTGCAAAACAAATCCAATTACAACTTACAAAATTAAATATAAAATTGTCGCGCAATAATATAGGAACTAATTAATCTACGATTACCGATGACATATTCTTTTTGTTTTCGTATTCAATTCTTTTTTTATTCTGTTGCTGGCGTGTTGGAAAAAATTTAATGTAGTCAGCTCGAATTCCATATCCGTGGCAGCGGTAGGGAATTTTTGATGGTATGCCTCTATAATAGAAAAAAATTACAAATAAGAATAAAGTAATAAAATAAATATTACGCCTTAACGCTGTCGTCACACTAAGTGCTCTTGCCGGTTTTTTCGTCTTCGTTCCTTACCAGGATTATATCTGGGCAACATCGTCCGTAAAAACTTTTCGCCAAGCCATTTTAACAAATTTGTTCGAATTGGATGCTATTATCATTTGCAATTCAGCCACCTATAAAAATATATAGAAAAATTATTGATATAATAATATAAATGAGAATTTACCAAATCGTTAAATTTTGTTTCGGAAGATTGAATTTTGTCTTCAAAAGTAGCGAAATCATGCGCTTCTGCAAAAGGTTTTTGTGGCAAAATTTTATTTCTTTTTTTTGTAGCATTATGTGAGGTCGATTTAACTTCTTCCAATACTCTCTTCAGAAGCTTTTGAGTTGTATGATGTTCTGAAATTATCGAAATTATCATACGCATATGTACAATAACGATATAAGTATATGTATGTACCTTTTAACAAATCTTCTACCTTCTTATCCAGACTATCCAGTTTGCTACTTAAGTCGTCAAAATCTACGATTTAATTAAAATGTTAGAACCATTTAAAAAAAAAAAACGATATTGTATTAACTACTTACTTGATTTAGTGGTTTGCTCCAATCGATATAAACGAGCTATTGAAATCCATCTAATTGTGAATAAGAGGAATAAATACATATTGACTACATTCAAAATTACTAAGCAAGATCATTTTTTGTGATATTTCTTCCGCTAAATGCTGATAGACGCAACTTGAAAATTATAAAGCAGAGCAGTATCTTATATTAAAGTTTGATGATTTTATTGGTGTAATGAAGAAGTCATTAAAATTGATAACTTCCACGGATGAAATTTTTGATACACCATTTTCCTGTGAAAAATTTATGACTTTAAAAATCTTATTTTTTATGTTGTAAAAATTATCTGGCATTTTTAAGGATGAATAAAATGATTTTGTATTTATTGATTTCATTGGCTGATTTTGCTTTACATTTGCAACCTCAAAATTATCATTACTGAACAAACTTTCCTCAACTAAACGATTATAAATTTGGGCAGGAATATGAGTTTTACTATTACATTTACGTTTAAGCTTGGACATAAAAGTTCTCGAACTTAAATGCGCTAATAGATTCTAATCCTCCATAATTTAATGCATCAGAATGTAAATGAGTAAGACAGTGGAAGTTAAAAGTTAAGAATGAATCGTCATAAAGTCTAGAAATGTTTTTGACGAATTCACTTAAAAGAATTTTCGCACACTCATTATTTTCGATGCAAGAGGTTTCATTTAATAAAATTCGCATACCCAAACTAAGTAGCAAAAAGTGATTGTACCTTTCAGCGTCTAAAATATCAGCTAGTAAAACAATTACGGTATATAATAGAAACTGCCTTAGTTCTGTAGCCTTAAGCCTCTCAATTTCTTGTAGGGTACGTGGATGTCGAGCAAATTCTTTGGGAACCTGATTACTTAAAAAGAGTATTTTAGAATTCAATGAATTAATTTGGGCTGGTTTTAAAGAATACAATCTATTTTTGTGCCTAATCCAGCCAAGAAGTAAGCTTTTCATGACACCTAAACACACCACATGCATATAGTCATATGGAAATGACTTCACAATGTCGATTGGTAACTTTTCAATAGCTATTTGGTCCAATATTTTATTGATTTACATTACTTCGTGAGCGAAAATCTGCATCTGTTCTATTAGGATAGATTTCACTACGGAAAATTATCCGATGTCCAACAGATTCGCCTTTTTGAGTGCATTTTATGCAACAAAAAAAGCCAGAGTGTCCTTTAACACCCAATAGATAGGATCTTGCTGGGGCATCACAAATAAAAGACCGGCAATAAATTGAAAAATGTTTACCATTGAAGTTTAAACCATGTTCTAATAAGTACAACAACTCATCCACAAATCGTTGCAAGAAAATGTTCGGGCAGAGTGCCTTACTATTTCCGCAATATGCTCCCACAACCATGACAACTGGTTCCCCATTTACATTTATTAAAATAGGCCAAGCTTGCAAATTAGAACTTTTTGCGAGTGGAAGGCCATCAATATTAATGTTGAGGTGAATTTCGGTGGAACCAAATGATTTCCTCAATAAAAAATCTGTCAGGGAGTCTTCTATGCCGTAGTGAATATACTCTCCTGTTCCCATTTTCTCTACGGGTGGAATCTTAGGAGTACACTTTAAAGTTCGTGCATCCTTTGGAATACCTCTAATATATTTTTGTAGAATTCCTAACATACTACTAGTTGCAACGGTGGAAATATTAAATTTGACCGCCCACTCCGCTAGCTCTTTCCTAACTGAAGTGTTTGTCACGTTTAGGTTGGATTCCTCATATACGGAATCTTCACTTTCTATTTCACTAAACTTATATTCCACCCTATTGGAAGTAGAAGGACTTTCCTCCATAGCCGCATCTACACCTGGGATCCCCAGGCTTTTATTTTTCCCTACTCCATCACTATCTGTGAGCAAGTCAAATATCTGCCTCACTTCACTTTTTATTTTTTTCGTAGTATGCATTTTTTGTTCGAAATATCACAATAATAACAAATATTTATAATATTATACTTCCTTTCACTTTTATTCCTCAAAATTGCTGCACAACACGATTACGTTTTTTTAATTATGAATATTTTTTGACAGATGATTGATTGATTATTGAACGGAATGAAACGGGATGCCATATATTTGAGAAAATGATTTTTATCAAATTGTAAAACGATGGAAACAAATTTGAGAAATAGCCTTTGAGAAACATTTGAGAAAATGTTGTCTTTCAAATTGAATAAATGATGAATTTCAAATTAAAAATTAATATTTTCTCCAACGTTTGAGAATTTCAATTCCAGTGTTTGTTGGGATTTCACAGTCTTGTACTTCTTTTTTACGTATGTTTGGCCAGTAATATTTTAGGGAAATTTCCTGTGGATTATTTTTGTAGTTTCTGTGTGCACGTCTATGTGTGTCATTTTTGATTTGTTTTTGTTGTTCGATGTCGGTTATGTCGTCAACCATGTTATGAGTTAGAACGATGGTGGCATCGATAATGTCATTTTCGACGTAAAATAATAATTGTTCGTCTATTTTTATAGCGTTTACTACTTTTTGTTTGATTACATTTTTTAATATGTCCAATAGCTCAGTCTTAGTGTTAAAGAAAAGTGTATGTCTACTGTAATAAAAAATATTTTGCGATGATATTTGGTCGTGGTTCCCATCTGATTGTTTTATGATAATTTGATTTCTAAAGCAATTAAATGGTTGTTTTACACGTTTGATTTTTTGTTTAGGGGAGCTTTGTGCTGGATGTTGGGAATAATCAGAATTAGATGTGTTATTAATTTATTGACAGGAAAGTGAAATTTTTCCATCTTTCTAATTTTGTATTGGGTTTTTTTTTCTGATATGGAGAATATTAGAGATTGATGGTCGGTGTATATTGTGAAATCTGCTATACCATACAAGTAGTTACGTAGTTTCTGTAGTGACCACACAATTGCTAATAGCTCTTTCTCATTTGGGGAGTAATTCTGTTCTGTTTCACTGAGCATTCGTGAAATAAATGATATGGGTTTTTGGTTTCGAGATAATAAGGCTCCTATAGCGTAAGTGCTAGCATCTGTAGTTGATTCGAAAGGTTTGTTAAAACTTGGTTGGAAGAGTTCAACCTGGGCTTGCAGTTCTTCTTTTATTATGCTCAGTGCTTCTAGTGCAGGTTCATCTAAAGTGATTTTTTTTTGCACTTTAATTCTTTGATACGCCACCGTTCTCTTCTCTGAGGAACGTAGTGAGGGGTTTGACGATGGCTGCAAGATTCTCTATAAATTTTCTATAGTAACTTGGGAGACCTGGGAAGGATCTGAGTTCCTTCAGTGTTGTAGGAATAGGGAAATTATTAATAGTCTGTATTTTTGTTAGGTCAACTGTAATCTTGTTGTATTTAATTATATGCCCTTAGTATTCCACAGAATCTTTGAAAAAGTGAGATTTCTCGTTAGAGATTTTCATATTGCCTGGTGAAGGGCATTTATGATTATGCGGATGTGTTCGATATGTTCTTCAGGAGAGGAAGAATAAATTAAAACGTCGTCTATAGACGTACGCGAACTTCCCGATATATGGTCTAAGGATATTATCCACGCATCTTTGAAAAATAGATGGAACATTTTTCAGGCTGAACGGTATACGAAGAAATTTGTACTTAGGTCCATTTACACTAAAATCCCTGACTGATTTATTAATAAGGATCTGATGGAAGCCGGACTCTAAGTCTAGAGTTGAAAATACTTTGCGTCTCCTTAATTTGTATGGTCATAGCCACATCAGGTATGGGGTATCTATCTGTAACAGTTTGTGTGTTTAGCTTCTGAAAGTCTACTACCATTCTGCGCTTAGGCTTCCCTTTTTCATCGGTACCTTTTTTTACGACTGTCCAAATTGGGAGAGTTTTACGGACTTTTGCTGGGTTCAATAATTTAATTTTCTAAAAGTTTGTTAATTTCTTTGTTAATGAAATCACTATCCGCCATAGGGAAGATATTGCTTGGTCCAAATAGGATCTTCGGATTTCGTTCCAATGGTAGCTTGTACCGTGGTAGTATATGGTAGCACTTCATTTGTGCCTTCATTTCTTTGCATAATTTCTTCGATTTCTGCTCTATATTTTTCACCATTAACCGTATAATTTATTTTTTGCACAGATTCACTTTCTTTCTTGGACCTATATTTATAATTGAGCGTGTACTCGAAAAGGTTGATCTCTGCTTTAATTTCACCCAGAAGCATATCAAATTCTTCTAATGCATCTGTTTCAAAAATGTGAGATTATGTTCTAACATTGTAATTATTTGTTTTGATTCAGTTATGGAGTAACCATGAAGAGTTTTCACTTTTACAGGTTTAATTTGAATAGACTTACCTAAGTTACATTTTGTACTTATATAATTTTTTGTTGCTCCAGTGTCGATGAGGATATTAGTAAGTTTGCCTGTATCGCTGCAGTGGCGTTGAAGACACGGCAATTGATTCACTCGCTTGAGAAAAACGAAGCCTGTCTTATATTCAAAGTCGTCACTTTGTTTTTAGCAGGTGATCGTAATTCATCGTATTCTGGTGTAAGCAATTGTAGTTCTTCGTCGCGTGTCTGGTTTACACGTTGAAATTTCTGCTGTACGTTGGAATTATGAGATAAAGGATTTCGTCCTCTTTTTAAAAGTTTCCGTGAAATTGATTATTTGGAGGTAGTCCTTGTAAATGACGGTTACAGCAATTTTGTTGTTGTTTGGAATGATTCCTATTAGGATTTGCGGATCTCGTGTATTGTTGTGATGAATGTACGTCCATTGGTTGGTGCTGTTACCTGGGTGCAGTCTGATTGTGTTGTACCTGTACGTTAGGTCCGTACATTTGTAGTTCCTCGTAATGTCTTCTGTTTTGAGTTTTGATACTGTGATGTATTGTATTGTCTCTGCTGATTATATTGCGGAACGTCGCATTGTGAGTTAACATTATCGTGGTATATCGTACTTGCGAAAGCGTAAGCGGGTTCTAAGTCCTATATTTGCTGTTCAGACCGAGAATGAATGTTCTGACGGCTTCTTGATTCGCATACTTTTGCCTTTCTGATTGGTCACCTGAGCTTCCTATTTCAATTTTTGTTAGGGCAAGATTCAATGCCCTGCTGACTTCGCAATGAAATTCCGCCAGCGCAAGTTTGTTTTGCGTAATCCGTTTCATTTCGTCTAGTAAGACGTTAAAAGGTCTCTGGTCCGCATACGTGTAGTCGAGGCGATTTATGATTGAGTAGAAGTTGAACTTCGTGTTGTGGTTGATTAAAATATCGGCTGCTTCTCCTTGAATTTTCGAATGCAATATCGAAAGTGCGGTATAATATGTCAGAGTTGTGGCATATTCTTTTATGTTTTCCATGTGCGTTCACGCACGTTTTCTCCATTACCTATAATGGTTCATATCGCCTGTGAAGATTGGTAAGGTTTTGAAGATTTCTAAGTTAATTTGTGATTCATCTGTGATGTTTGGTGTACAGTCCGGGTATTGGTTTGTGACTGTGACATTAGGTGTTGCGTAGGTTTCGAACGAATTCAATCTTTGTTGAGTTTCAGTGAGCGTTGTCATCAGAGCAGCGATTTGTGCTCTCAAGCTTGCGATTTCTTGTGTTGTCATCTTGACGTTGGTGTTCAATAAGGGACGACGCAAATTGAACGGCTTTTGTCTCTTTTTATGAGATTCCAGCGTGTTGTGATGTCTGTTGGTATTACGTTGCTTGACTGTTTTATCTATATATCAAGACTTATCCGTTATTCTTTTACAGATTTTGCAGGAATATTAATTTTATCTTTGTTCAATATTAAGCACCTTTTTCAAAGATCTACTGCTGGAAATCCTACTTCACGTGGAATTTTTTCTATCCTTTTCCCTAATGGATAGAGATGGCTTAAAGACCGGTTTGAGCCCCCAGTTAACAAACTGTTGTTTGTTTCGAGTAAAAGAAATTAAATATTTTTTGGGCAGTACACTTATTTTTGTGTTGCCTTTTTTATTCATAAGTTCTTACTGACTACATTTTATAATCTTAGTTCTATTTATACTTGTGGATTGGGGCTGCTGTTATCTGCATGCAACTTCTTTGTTGTAATTCGACATCCGTTATCTTGCTAGAACAAAGCTAGTTTTGTTATGCTTATCAGTTTTTCGTTATGGATTACTGTCTGTTGTGTTTATAATACAGGAATTTTATTGTTTGTTTAGGTTAAGTGTGAAATTTACTTAGGCTATCTTCAGCGTCGCTAACTCGCGCATACCATAACCCTGGTCGTTCCAACATCGGCGGGGGTCAAGTTTTTTTCACGTAAAACTCCTTTTTGCGTAGGCGGTCTTCGGTCGCGCTTCAAAAAAATACCCTTGGTCCAGTCCAGAATTCGACGCTACGGCATTTCTGAACCAATACAACAGGATAACGAGAATTTTCGGCTAGAAGCCTCAGATAGCAAAAGACTTACTAAAAGTAGAATTGATAATTGAAAATCGACCATTTAAATTTTTGGTGAATACAGGATCATACCTCAATTTATTTAGATCTACTGTTCTTAATACGCAAATTTTTCATACGATTGACTTTAACAAGAGCTGCGGGAAAAGTAACCTTGAATAAAATTCAAAACGGTAATAAAAATGAAAAGGCTGAATTTGATATTCTACGTTGTTGATTTATCTACAAAATAAGATGGTGTATTAGACTTGATATCCTTCAGCAACTTTAAGCTAAAATTGATATTGCTTATAAAAACTGTTATGTAAATACAAACATATGTATATAGAAGGTGTATCACCTTATCGTTCGAAGGTTGGAGTCATGTGTGGGAGTGCTCACGTCTTCCGATCTTTGACCAAGTATCCTCTGGGTGGCCAGAAAACACTCGTTTGAAGGCGAGCTAAAGTGAGAAGGCGAAAAATCCCCTTCAGAGGGTTGTGCGCTGGGTTTGGGTCCCGCCACGTAAAAAACGCCCCCAGAAGTCAAAAATAGCCTCGGACGATTGATGACGACCATGACAAACGGTCCTTTAGTTAGGAAGGTGCCGCTGCCTAGCTGATTGATGATGGAGAGAAGGTTGACATCACCGTCGTCCAAGAAATGGACTGAGGCGAGTAGGACCTTGAGACATTTACTACAATAGCCAATAGGAGTGCAAATTCCCAAATTTGGTGTGGGATTCATGGTGGGAGAGAGACTCCGTATTCCGCACCAAATTGTGAGATGAATGATTTGTTTGATTGTGAATTGCAACGTGAGCAGGAAATCAATTTTAATGATTTGCATTTATTTGTATAATCGGATACAATTGAATATTCAACAAAAATATGTACATATATGACACAATCATGCAAGCAAAACGTCTGTTATATCATTGACTTTAGCGAATATTCGATCGGAAAAGAAAATTGCATAGGCACTTGCATCTTCGATAATTGCTGCTATATTATTAGAAAGTGGTCGGTCGGTTATTAGAAATTGTCATAGCATGCATAAGTGATTGAAACTCCATCTTGCAATATTTCGAGAAATTCTGCGATGGCAAAAGTTCGGCAATTAACGTCAATTATTTTATGGGATGAGTGTTCCATGGCGAATAAAAAATCACCAAAAACATTTAACCGAATAATGCAAGATTTACGTGGTAATCAACAGCTTTTTGGTGATGCTTTGATAAGACTGTGGAACATTTTTGGCATTATTGTCTGGAGGGTGAGAAATTCCAAGTCAGGGTGATGGTACTAGGTCAGTATAGTAAAACCCTCAAAGGGTTTGGCGTTCATATGTGTCAGCTTTTTTATGACCTTTTAAATTTTTTCCTTATCTTGATGTTTTTTCGCTTAGTTGTAACATTTTGGCAAAAACGTAGTTTAACATAACTCGCGAACCACTTGTCCGATTTTGATGAAACAAATTTAGAAAAATTTAGAATTTTAGTTTCTCTAATCTGTTTCTATACCCTTTTCCTATATATGAACTAAAAACTTGAATATATATTTTTTCAAATTCATAAAAAATTCAGCAACACTGGTCTGTCATGTTCACATAAAACATGCATTGTCATTATACTTCTTCTCTTTCTCACACTGCAGTGCACTGGTTCTGTGGTTTTTGTCATTCAACAAGTGCCGACGAACGCGAACAGTTAAAGTAATTTTTCTCAAATTTTTTAAAAGTGATCAAAAGAGAACAAAATATGGAACTGTGCAAGCCAGATATAAATAGCTTTTGCTACTGCTGTGGTCAATATGTTTCAACACATAAAAAAGGGGGAAATTTCAGTACTGATTTTGTTCAAACATACGAGATGTACTTCAACCAAAATGTTATAGTGAACAAAAATTGGGTACCAAATATAGTGTGTAAAAGCTGCTACAACCGTCTAATGGATTGGAAAAATAGAAGACGTGAAAGTATGCCATTCGGTATCCCAATGACTTGGACTAATCCTGGCGAAGGTCAATCCATTGAATTGCTATGTATGTGCGAATAAAAGGAGCCGCAAAAAGGATAAGAAAATCGTATAATTACGTTGGTGTTGCAAGTGCCGCAACACCATTGCCTCATTCGGACCACATTCCTGTGCCAAAAGCTTCTAGCCCAGATATTTTCTCTTTTACGACTCATGCACGTGATGATCCCTCATATAAGCCATCAGTAAACAATGAGCCAATTTTAATAAATTCAAAATAAGCTTGATTCAATTGTTGAAAAGTTGGAATTAACACAGCATAAATCGGAAGAGCTGGCTTCCATTTTGAAATCAAACAATTTGTTGGCATCCGGTGTGAAAGTCACAGCTTATTGAAGTCGTAAGGCAGCACTCCAAAGTTTATTCCATGTGAATGATGAAAAAACTTCTGCATATTGCCCGGATGTAGGAAAATTGATGAACGCAATGGAAATAAAATATGAAGCAGATGACTGGAGATTAATTATTGACAGTTCAAAACTCAGCTTGAAGGCGGTTTTACTGCATAAGACCAATAAAAAACCTTCAGTTCCAATCGCCTATAGTACAGAAACAAAAGAAACATGTGATGCACTGGAGAATATTTTAAAAATGGTTAACTACGCCAAACATATGTGGCGCATATGCTGCGATTTAAAACTTGAAGCAATGCTTTGCGGTCTTCAAAGCGGCTATATAAAACATATATGCTCTTTGTGCGATTGGGACACACGATTTTCCGATGACCAATTTGCATGCCACGGATAGAAACTCAGAGAGCACAGCAGGTTACAAACGTCCAATATAATTCGTGAGCCTCTAGTGCCGAAGGAGAAGATATTGCTGCCTCCACTGCATATTAAACTTGAAATTGTTAAGAATTTCATCAATACTGTCGCCAAAAGAGATGAACTTTTGAAACTAGTTTACCCGAGACTCAGCGAAAGTAAAATTAAAGAAGGTAAGTTATAATATCACATTCCTTTCCCATGGTTTCCCATCTTAACAAATTAATTTTTTCCGATCAGGCGTACTAAGTAGTCCAGATATACGAAAGCTGATTAAAAGTGACGCATTCAACAATATTTTGATTGACGCTGAATTGAATGCATGACAGGCAATCAAAGAAGTAATAGAAGGCTTGTTGGGAAAGCATCGTTCTAACAACGTCTAATGTTTCTGTCGCAGGGATGTTAAGAGCATTCTCGGAAATTGGTGTCCACATGTACTTGAAAATCCATTATTTACATCATCATCTGGACTACTTCAGCAAACAATTGGCTACCGAATCTGTTGAACAAGGTGAACGCAATCATCAAGTTGCTATGCCATTTAAAATGACTACTAAATGATTACTAAAACAAAAACTTACAGATATAGAGGCAAAAAGTCGCCGAGTGCAATAACTGCGGAAATTTGCTGGTGGAGTAAGCTTGTGTGGCAAGACAGGGATGATCTTGATGATAAAGAATTTTCAGGAGATGCAGAAGGGCCAGCAGTGGAGTCACACATTGACATTATGTGTGGTTCAGAAATTGATGATAGCGATGAATGCGATGTCACTAGTCCCGAACAACCACCATCGAAAAAGTCTAGGCAACATTTATTAAAATAAATAAAAATAAATACATAAAATAAAAATAAAAAATTATAAAAATGTTTACTTTATTTTTTTAGAAGCTTATGGCCAGAAGTCTGAAGTTATTGGGGAAAATTTATAAAAAAAAGGCGATAAATGACACTTTTTTGAATAAAAACAATTAGAAATTGTAATTCTTAATTTTTCTAAATTTTTTTCATCAAAATTGGACAAGTGGTTCGCGAGTTATGTTAAACTACGTTTTTGCCAAAATGTTACAACTAAGCGAAAAAACATCAGGATAAGGAAAAAATTTAAAAGGTCATAAAAAAACTGACACATACGAACGCCAAACCCTTTGAGGGTTTTACTATACTGACCTAGTACCATCACCCTGACTTGGAATTTCTCACCCTCCAGACAATAATGCCAAAAATGTTCCACAGTCTTATCAAAGCATCACCAAAAAGCTGTTGATTACCACGTAAATCTTGCATTATTCGGTTAAATGTTTTTGGTGATTTTTTATTCGCCATGGAACACTCATCCTATAAAATAATTGACGTTAATTGCCGAACTTTTGCCATCGCAGAATTTCTCGAAATATTGCAAGATGGAGTTTCAATCACTATACTTTTTTTTTTTTTACTATACTGACCTAGTACCATCACCCTGACTTGGAATTTCTCACCCCCCCAGATTAGCTGTTGTACTGTGTAATACTGTCAGGTGATTTTAATGAAACAATGCCTACAATTCCTCGATCAACTCCTATTGATGAAATAAATGCCTGTTTAACATCAGCCTTTTACAGATATGTACAAAAATTATTGAACAGTAATATACGTATTCACCTGTAAAATAATCAAGTTGCCAATGAGTTTTCAAAACAAATGGTTTGATCACTATACCGAACAATTTTTGTACAATTGCGAAATCGATAGATGAATTCTTTGAATGTGTTTATCCGACTATTCTTCAGAATCATAGGAATCATGATTGTCTGAGATAACGTGTCATTTTAGCACCAAAGAACATTAATAGCAATTCCACTAATTTTCAAATTTACACGAGAATACCAGGTGCAGTTACGAAATATAAAACAATTGACAGTGTTATGAATCAAGATAAGGCTATGAATTATCTAATTGAACCTTTGAATTCATTGGAACTGACTGCACCGCATTACTTGAATTTGAAAGTTGGTTCTTCGATTATATTATTGCGAAAAATGGGTCGGCTTTAGTATACCGTCCCAGGATTTCGGGAATAAAAAGGGTATGGTCGGATAGAGGAGCATTCTCCAGATCACGAATATATATGGATATAGCCGCAAGAAGCTTACAGTTTCCGAGTTATTCGCGTTTAAAGTTTAAAATTTGCAATATTTTAGTTACATATTTTCGATATATAAAATTAATTTTGCACTTATATTTTTCAATTTTATGTACACCAACACATCACTTATTTATTTGCATACATTTATTTTATATACTATAGTGCAAAAATTGCTTTTAATATACATTTCAATTATTGTTGAATTTTTATTATTTTAGAATAACAAATGAATTACAAACTGTCGAATAATCAGTGTTACCCTATCGACGTCATTTGTAAAAATAAATTTTTAAATTTGTCGAATAATCAGTGTTACCATACTAACCTAACCTAACTAACATACCCTAATATATATCCTTGATCAGGATAATCTCCTCATATCATTTTTATCCTTGATGTCCTGTGACGGTATACTAAATTCTTCCCCGAAGAATTAATCGACCAAACCTGTGTAATGGCACCAGATTAGCAGTGATTGCCAAATTTGATTGAAGCTACGATCTTAACTGCAAAATCAAAAGAAATTTGTTTGATAGATCGTATCCCTCTGATCCCTATATCCCTGCTATGCCATTTCAATTCAACTATTACAAAAGTCTGTACGTTTATCATCTACGATGTCCATCAACAAGGCCCAAAGGCAAACACTTAACGTGTTTGGGGTGAATTTGGAGGAATTATGTTTTTCACATGACAACTTTATGTTGCCTATTCCTGAGTCGGAATTTTTTTTGCTATTTCACTTTATACTTAGCAAAGCACGTATCGGGTCATTAGTTTTTATATATATTTCTTTCACTTAATTTTTCCACTAACAACTATCTTTTCTTTACTTATAAGTTTTATTACGATGTTGTTTCACACTTCGGAGTTACCCTTTTTTCATATGTATTGGGATCCCTCTGCGTTAATTGATCCTCTGGTCCGTCAGTAACTCCTTTGTCTTGTCATACAAACTTTTTATACAATCGCGTAGCCTTTAGATTTTCGGCTTTTACCATTTCTTTATTACTTTAAAACGTGTTGTATGTTTCGTTCAATCGCGTACCCGTATTTTTAGTTTTCCGGGCGTTATACTCAGAGGTGTTGTGAAATCTGATAGTTGTCGGAATCAGAATTGAAACCGATCAAAAAAAGCAGTAGGTGTCATGAATTCAGACATTATTGGTTTGATATTCGAAACAGAATTTCTATCGGTTTTGAGTGTCACGGAAACCAATTTTATCGATTTTGCTGTCAGAAACAAAGCAAAAAGAAGTCGTACACAGATTTGAAATGTAACTTAAGAAATCAAGTTATTTTATTGTTACGAATTGATTTATCTTTATATCTATAGGAAAAAACATAAAAAGACAACACGAAATGTTTTAATTATTGAGTTTTGAAAAAAAAATCGAATATTTAAGGGGGGGCCTGCATTAGAATCTTAAAAAATCGATTTTTTTGAAGATTTTTTCTGGAGGGAAAGAAATAATTGATTAAAGTGAAATCTCTAGGATTTATAGTTATATAGGGTTTATAGTTATATAAGTTTATGGTTATATAATAATATAATATATAAACATCACCCGACAATTTTTTGGATACGAAATCTTTGATATTCTGCCTTAGGGAAGTAATTGCCCAATGCATCTCGCGTGTGCATTTGTCGGGCGGCGGGCAGTACGCAGGCCGCGATTTCTCTCGGAAACAAAAAGTTCAAAGAGATTATGTTTGTTAATAACTTATGTTCAAGTTGAACTAGGAACAAAAAAAAATCAGAATTGGTTTGCAATTCTGTCTTGGATTCCACAACACCCCTGACTACTTTAGTTCGCTGGTCCCTGCTCGGACGCTAATTAAAAAATTGTATAAAAACAAAATCACCAGACAGACCTAAGCTTGTCGGTGCAACGGGAATGGAAGGAATCCACTTGACCAGTTTCACACTCCACATGTCGTAACTTCAGCCATGTATGCGCTGGTATCATAACGCAGTTCTTTATATCATATAACATTATAAACAGGATGACGAGACGACTTGAAATCTGGGTGACTGTCTGTCCGTTGGTAATGGCATAGTGGGATCACTGTAACACAACACAAAACGTCATTAAACGATATCCTAATAGTGTAAGCACTAAATTAAGGAACAAAAGCTTAGTTTGGTATGGATCGCAATAGCGATGGAAATTTATAAAAAGTGGGCGTGATTCCGACTCTTAAATGGTTAAATGCACAAAATGTACAAACCACCAAAGCTAAATCAACCAAAATTGCTGAGAAGTTCTTGTAGTATGTCTAAATCAGATAATAACCACGCTTAACCCCAATATAACGGTGCGATAATTAATAATAATAAGGCCTTCCAAGGAGTTTAAATTCGGAGAGAATACTTTTGTGATGACAGCATTCCTTGTGACAAAAATGGAAAAATCGGGTTAA
Organism: Bactrocera correcta; assembly: GCA_027475135.1. NCBI lineage: Eukaryota > Metazoa > Arthropoda > Insecta > Diptera > Tephritidae > Bactrocera > Bactrocera correcta. Next base: position 9,658,297 of record CM050327.1, on the reverse strand, counting down.
TACTACTCTTAGCCTCATATACATACATAATATATGTAAGTATTGTCACACTTCCAATTGAATTTATTATGCAACTGTCAGGTAATATGTAAGAAATCTGAATAAAATTCGGAAAAATACCTTTATAAAAAAGTGTATTCTCTTGCCTAAAATGGATAAATTAGGGAAATACTTCTATTAGTCGCAATATACTGAATATACGGGTTTCGAACATGCGCTGGGCTTGATACCATATATATTTCTCTCTGAGGTTTTTTAATGAAATTCAAAGACTATCTAATTGTGTTGATATCCTTATCTTCGTAATACCAAAACTAGATAAAATTGGATCAAAATATTCCATATTGTTAGATATCTGTTAGATATCTTACTTATGCACTGCACTGATTCAAGAAAAACGCTTTGAAATGTTCAATTCAGCAAGACAAGAAGATGTCGTTTATTCAAAAGTTAAAATGCTAGTGAAAGAATGTTCTGGTTTTAGGGTTTCTTACAATACTAAAAATCAGGGTTACTCAAAAATGTAAGTTGCTAAAGGGTTGCATTTCAACACGCCACCTCAACGAACATATTTGAGCATTACAAGTAAATATATTTAACTCAAGTTCAACATTTTAGAAAATTTTTCATGATTAGGTCTGGCTAGGTTCTTAGTGAATATGTCTGCAATCATATTACTAGTGCTGCAGTAATTAAGTTCGATTTCGCCACCTCGATAGATATTTCTTATAAAATGATATTTAATATCAATGTGTTTACTTCGAGCGTGGTATACGGGGTTCTTCACTAAATTTATCGCGCTTAAATTATCTCCGTTCACTATCATCGCATCCGGGCATTCGAGTTCCATTTCAGTTAATAGCTGCTTCAAGTAAATAGCTTCTTTAACAACGCATGCTAGCGCCATGTATTCGGCTTCTGTGCTGCTAAGTGCTACCGTCGTCTGCTTTTTACACTCGTATGAAAACACTCCTCCGGCTAACATAACTGCATACCCACTATACGATTTCCGATCACCTGTGTCGCCACCCCAGTCGGAATCCACAAAACACTCAATTGGTTTACCGGTTTTGTTATACCTCAGTTGCATATCTTGTGTGGTGAATAAATACCTTAATATGCGCTTTGCTGCTGATAAGTGTTCTACATGTGGATCATTGTTACGCTGTGCTAGCTTACAAACCGAGTGCAAGATATCAGGTCGCGTGCACACAGCTAGATACATAAGTGACCCAATGAGTGATTGATACTGCACCTGATCTGCTTCTTTACAATTCTGGTCATTACACACAACTTGGTGTCCTGGATCTAAAGGAATGGCGATCGGTCGACAATTTTCCATTTGGTACTCGCGCAATAACCTTTTAATATGTCCCTTCTGACTAATAGCAATAGCTCCAGTTTCACCATCTCTCTCAACCTCCATGCTTAAAAAGTGCTGGACTTGACCCTTGTCCACAACTTCAACTTTATTTGATATCACATCCTTTATATGTTTCAAGTGACTGTAATCCGAGCTGGCAATCAGTAAGTCATCAACATAAACGGCTATAATATTCAACTGCTTGCCCCTGTGCATAACATATACGCAAGGTTCACACTCACACTGTTTGAATCCTATCTGCTTCAATATGGAATCTAATTTCATATTCCATTGGCGACCGGATTGCTTAAGGCCATATAAAGCTTTCTTTAACTTTAAGCAATGATCAGGATAACGCTTATCCACAAACATTTCGGGTTGATTCATATAAATATCTTCAGACAAATCGCTATTCAAATAAGCGGTGGATACATCCATTTGATATAAGTGCAAACGGTATTCCGCTGCTATCGCAAAAATCATTCGAATGGTATTGTAACGTACGACGGGTGAAAAAGTCTCGGTATAGTTTACACCGTAAATTTGCGAACACCCTTTCGCAACCAACCTCGCTTTAAACCGTTCTACGTTTCCATCCTTATTTCTTTTGATCGCGAACACCCATTTATTACGCACTGGTTTTTGCCCTCTTGGTAACTTCACAAGTTCCCAAGTCTTGTTCTTCAATAACGATTCGTATTCAACTTTCATTGCATTGTACCAATCGCCAGAAAGTTCACTTGATAACGCCTCACCTACTGTATCAGGTACTTTAATATTGTCATACGTCAACAAGCTTAAGTAATTATGCTGTTTTTTCGGCCTACCGCATCCACCAGTACGAATTAATCTAGGTCTACCTGGCCCACGTTTAAGCGGAGTTGGTTCATCTTCAGCAGACTCGAAATCGTCATCACTTTTCTCTGGCTGCATGCCACCATCATCTACTACTTCATCTTCGTTCGCGTTATCGTTTGCCTCATCAACTTGAATGACAGGTACCTGAGCCATCTGTTCATCATCGGAAACGTGTATCGGATTCAATACGTCTAAAATTGCCTCATGCTGTTGCTTGTGTTGCGTTTGCTCGATGAAGTATACATCCCTACTAATAATTAAACGCTTTGCTTCTTTATCGTACAATCTATACGCCTTTGAGGTGTCAGAATATCCTACCATAACATATTCTTTACCCTTTGGCTTGAATTTGTCTCGCTGCCGTTTATTAAGTGCCACTGCAAATGATCCAAACGCTCTTAAATGAGCCACCGTTGGCTTATGCCCATGCCATGCTTCATAAGGCGTTACACTATCTAACGCTTTGGTTGGACAACGATTCCTCAAATACGCGGACGTAGATACCGCTTCACCCCATAACGACTGTTCGAGACCTGCACCCAGCAACATACACCTTGCCATTTCAAGTAGAGTGCGATTTAACCTCTCAGCAGCACCATTTTGCTGTGGCGTATACGGGACTGTAAGTTGCCGTAAAATGCCATTCGCTTTTAAATATCCATCAAAAATATTGTTAAGAAACTCTGTCCCATTGTCGCTTCTTAATATCTTTAATTTCTCCCCAGTTTGACGCTCTGTCATTGCTTTAAATTCCTTGAATTTTTCGAACACCTCGCTTTTGTGCCGTAAAAAATACACGAATATATAGCGCGTTTTATCATCCATGAAGGTTAAGAAGTATCGGGCTCCACCGATCGATGCAACATTTACCGGACCGCAAACATCAGTATGCACCACCCCCAATACATCGGCTGCATAATTTTGTGAGCTACTATATGGCCGCTGAGTGCATTTACTCGACATGCACAAAGCGCAGTTGACATCAGTCGGTATGTTAATCGGAAGTCCAAACACCATCTGCTTATTACTAAGCTGCCGTAAGCTTGCGAAATTCAGATGGCCAAATCTATTATGCCACTTCATCACATCGTCAGCAATTTTCCTCGCAAAGAACAATTTATTTTTATTTATTTCAATTAAATATAAATCTCTGACCTTTTGTGCACATAATATTATTCCTTCGTGCTTGTTGAAGATCTTCGCCGTGTTTCCCTTGAATTGGACAATGTAGCCACTGTTAACTGCTCTGGCAACTGACACAAAGTTGCACTGTAGACCCGGCACGAACAAAACATCTACGAGAGTCACATCAAACTCGTTTGTTCTCAATCGAACAACACCTCTGCCTTTTGCTAATATTTTGTGTTCCGCCGCTAACATAATTGCTTCTTCACACGGCTCGAACTCATCAAACATGTTGCGGTTACAACATAAGTGTGAAGAAGCGCCGCTGTCAACGCACCAAACATCGTTGTGTAAAATTCTGCTACTAACAGCAGCAAACAGTCCGTTTCTTGTTACATTTTGATGCGAAGATTTTTCTCGATCTTTTTCTTTACATTGTGCGGCGAAATGACCTTTTTTGCCACAACTGTAACATTTTAAATATGATTTTTTGCTATTGTCATTGCGTTTGCTTGCGGTACTTGTGCTGTGGTTCGATTTTGCATGTTCAAAATAATTTTTTCTTGCGTTTGTGTTTGCGTGTGCTACGAAAGCTTGCACGCTACCCTCGGTATGCTCAGACTGGCATGTTTTACGTCGCTCGCCTTCTTCTATTAACTTAATTTTAACAGCAGTGAGATTTGGTAGCTCATCGCGAGACTCCAAAGCAACCACCAAACTCTCAAATGATTTCGGCAGACTCGCAAGAAGCATAATAACGAATAAATCATCCTGGAGACACACTCCAATTTCAGCAAGCTTCTCTGCGACTGCCGTGAACTTGCAAACGTATTGCTGGACACACTCACCGTCATTCATTCGAATTCCAAGTAACTGTTTGAACAAAGTTACCTTTCTCACAGGCCCTTTTGGTCTATGCACTTCTTGTAGACATTTCCACGCCTCATTCGCCGATTTGCAGTTTTTAATGTGGCTTGTCTGCATAGGCGTAATGCTGAGGATTATTGTCGCTTTTGCCTTATCATCTTTTGCCTTCCACAGCAACACAGCTTTTGCATCGGCATCTTCTTTTGGAGCGGGCAATTCTCCGCACGTAACAGGCCACAACTCTTGATGGACAAGCACACTTTGTAGCTGCAAGTTCCATGAGTCATAATTGGACTCATCCAATTTTTCTATGTTGAAAAGCGACGAACTCATATTTTATTAATTACTAAACGCGATTTACTAGGTTCCCAGGAATTTGCACCTGGGCCCATAACCTGTTAGATATCTGTTAGATATCTTACTTATGCACTGCACTGATTCAAGAAAAACGCTTTGAAATGTTCAATTCAGCAAGACAAGAAGATGTCGTTTATTCAAAAGTTAAAATGCTAGTGAAAGAATGTTCTGGTTTTAGGGTTTCTTACAATACTAAAAATCAGGGTTACTCAAAAATGTAAGTTGCTAAAGGGTTGCATTTCAACACATATACTTTATACAAAAAGTTTATAGCAATTATATGAGCATATTTAATATTGGATATACTATAATTCAATGCTGAAAATGTGCGATATCGATCCACAAATTACTACAGCTCCCATATACGACACATAATAAATTTAGGCCAGTTTATATCACATATGTATCTCATTTGAGTGAATTAGGTTAATTGTTTCGCAATTTTTTACACCCTGAACAAGATATATTAAGCTTGCCACAATGCTTTTAACACCTAAAGGGTAACATCAAGAAACCTGCTAAGTATATTACACCCGTCTTTTCACAAGAAGAAGCTGCTAATTGTCGAAATGGCCGATATCGCACCTCTATAGCAGTGCCTCCCAAACTTAGTTTTGCCATGACCCGGTAATTTTCACACTGTCCTTTCGTGACCCACTTAATAATATTAAATTTACGACGGTTACATGAGATTAAATAATACACGTTTAATAATAGTAAGAGAAATGTTTTATTAATATTAAGTTATAATATTTTGGTATCTTTAGTACTCACTTTTTAGTGCGAAGTATGTAGCTGTTGCTTATTTTTAATTATAGAGTTCAAGTTTTATCCTGAGATCGGATAGGATTACTAAATGCTCATTTCTGCAGCGAGAATGGGGGAATTCTGTAGTACAATTCTCGAAGCTCTGTTAGCTGTCCAATCGAACATCATACAGAATTCAGTTTGCAACTTCTCTATATCTTTAAGCTGAGCTTTCACCTCGTTCTTTTGTTTCAACTTCAGGTCAGTCATCAGCGGTAAAAGGAACGTGCGGGCGCCGATCTCCGCTTACGAATATTATGATGCATCGATCGATCGATAGTAGGTATTATTTTGAAAACAAGGCGGGAATATTGCGGCTCGGTATTTTATTTTGATGGCCCTGTACCGGGTCGCGACCCGGCATTTGGGAAACGCTGCTCTATAGCATTTAGCTTTTATATGACACAAACGATCAGAATCAAGTGCTTGTATGAAATTTAGCTTAGGTAATAGGGCAATAAAGGAATATCAGATCGGATCAATATAGCATATACATAGATGCCATACAAACTAAGCGATCAAAATTCTTGCCAAGAATGTTCAAGAAAATTATTGTATTTGTGAAGAGTATTATATATTTTTTCTTAAATGCACTAAATATTGGCAACAATGCGCAGTTTGTACTGTTGGTTTTATGCTTACTGACACATCTTCATGAAACTGCTAAAACTTCGCATTTAAAAATTTTTCATTTTCAAAAATAAAAATATGTGAAATATAAACATTTTTTATTAATATTCTTACTGAGTTAGATAGCGAAAATTATCGCATCATGCACACTGCGTAGTTTGCATTATCGCTCATAGCGTCGAATTTTTTCTTGATTTAATATATATAATATAAAGCTGTTTGCTGTATTTGAAAGTATTTTCCCACTATCGATATTTTTAAATTGCGAGAGTATAAAATGTTCGGTTGCCTTCAAAATGAGCCTTTACTTACTTGTTAACATTAAAAAAAAAAAAAAAAAACAATTTTATTCTAAAATCAAATATACATATCATGCTAAATCAGCTATGCCCAGGCTTTGAGCTCGCAACCGATTCCAGTTTCTCTGCTTCCCCATGTACACCACACATCGCTCAAATAGGCGCGACAGTACGTTTAACGATGATTGGGAAGCTTTTTAATTATGTATCTGGCAATAAAAGATTGCTATTTTCTATATGAACTTTCGCTTAGTCCGGAAAGCTATTGTGGGAGAATCACATTAAACGACAGAAAAGTCAATAACTACATTACAACTAGTTTTACGTAAATATTTTTATTGAGTTATTTAGATTAAAAATTAAATTCTGCAAGTTTCTTTTTCCAACCATTCTAATGTGAAATCATCATTTTTCTCTCGTAAAATAGGCGATAACGTTTCCCATACTTTGTTGTGATAGGTATTTAATATATTTACCTATAAAACGAAATTGTATTATAAAAAAAAAAAATAATAGTGATTAAATTTAATACATTACCTCGACATTGGTCAACAAATCTTTTTTGATCATCTTTGTTTGTTTTGGACACATTGTTATAGTTTTGAATGTCAAACCTCCTCTTCCTGCGAAATTATGACTAGTGGAAGCTGGAACAATCTGAACGATATCTTCAATTCGTATGCCAAACTCTCCGTCTTGATAATAGCCTGGCTCTGGCATAACGATAAATTTAAAATCGTTAAAACTGGTACATTTTAAGACATATTTTTAATTGTACCATTGGAAATAAACATATTTTCTTGCAATCCAGGATCATCAGGCATGGGTCGAATTCCTACTCCCATAGGACCCTCATGTACATTAAGGAATGATCCAATACCATGTCCCGTTCCGTGTCCGTAGTCGAGTCCAATATCCCAAAGTGATTTTCTTGCGATTGTATCGAGCATTTGACCCTATGTTAATTAATAAATATACTAAAAATGGTTAGAATCATTGAAATATATTTACTTTAACCCGTGAGGGAAAAATTGTTGAGCCAAATGCTAATTGTCCTTTTAAAACCCGGGTATAAGCTTCTTTTTGGACATCTGTGGGCTCTCCAAAATGAAATGTACGTGTGACATCTGTTGTTCCATCCCTAAGTATAAAAGAACTATTAATTAAAATGGTTTGAGGAGTAAAAATTCGTTTAGGAGAAAACTCTGACTCTTCTTCTGACTTTTGGTTACAATGTAGTAATATTTTCTTATTATATTATACATTTTTAAAATGAATGACTTCATTACTATTCAAAATAATTATTATTTAGAGGTATTTACGTTCAGAAATTAAAACAATATTACATACTTATATACCATATGTTTAGTTGCATGGGGCAGTATAGTACGAGGTGTGTTCAAAAAGTATAGCGAATTTTGTGTTTTTTCAAAAATTATTTATTTATTCATGAATATCTATTTAGTCCCCTTCAAAATATACACTTGTGCCAACGGTTTTTCCTATCTTCGAAGCACTTCAAAAAATCATTTTTTTTTTATCTTCTTCATCTCCTCCTTCGATGCCGTCTTTATCTCGTCAAGAGAAGCGTAACGTCGTCCTTTCATGGGCCTCTTCAGTTTAGGAAACAAGAAAAAGTCACAGGGGGCGAGATCTGGGAAATACGGTGGCTGCGGCATCATTAGTGTGTTGTTTTTGGCCAAACAGTCACACACAAGCAACGGTGTGTGAGCAGGGGCGTTATCGTGGTGCAAAAGCCAATTTTGGTTCTTCCACAAATCCGGGCGTTTCTGGCGGATTGCTTCGCGCAAATTGCGCATAAATTGCAGGTAATATTCTTTATTGACCATTCTTCCCTGTGGCAAGTACTCATGATGCACCACGCCCCTGCAATCGAAGAAAACTGTCAGTTACGATTCGCGATCTTTTTGAACACACCTCGTACATCGGGGTCGATTCTGGATAGTTAAGATTTCAACTTTTTACAGAATACAGTTGCGCAAGCGTCACTTGATTTGTGGGTCTTGTTGTTGAAATTATCATACCATTATAAAGGCGAAAGTTGGTGAGTATGTTTATTACACTACTAAACGGCTGATATGGTGTTAGATTCCTTAAGGGGGGATAAGGTTTTAAAGGCTAAAAAGGATATATATATGTATTTGTGTTTTTTTTTGCGACGACATGAGTAATGTAATTTTATTATTTATTTTTTTTTATTTTATTTATTTAAATTAATTACAATTGAAATTATAATTAATTAGGCACTAGCTGCCAGGGCTATCGGCTTAAGGTGTATAAGAGTTTAAAAGTTTAAATTATCAATATGTATTGTTTTACAAAATTCAAATAACAGTTTAATATTTTTCTCACTTGGAGTACTTAGCAAGTCTAACGGGCTGAGGTTCGGAAAAAAGGAAGATCTGTAATGTGTGAGATAGGAACAGTCTTTGAGGATATGGGAAATGGTTAAGAGAGCATTGCGACAAAATTGACAGGCTGGTTAAGATTCGTTTTCCAGTAGATGAGCGTGAGTTAGACTAGTGTGCCCTAATCTGAAGCGGATGAAACATTTGTTCATGTGTGTTGTAGTCGTCGTGGGGAGCCTGATCCTCGATCTTTTTGGATTATAGGTCTTATACGTGTGGGAATAGTTTGCCCATTTGATAGCACATCGTTGGTACGCTGTATTAGAAATACTTTTCGCCACTGCTTTGGTTGAGAATGGCATGAAAGTGAAAACTGGAGCTTTTATAGCTGATTTGGCAGCTTTATCTGCATGCTCATTTCCATTGATTCCGGCGTGGCCAGGAACCCACATTAGTTTGACTCTTTTCTTTAGTTGAATGATGAGTTCCTGTATGGCGGCAATAGGTCCCGCAGAGTTCCGTGCGGATTTAGTGGCTTCAAACGCCGAGAGGCTGTCTGTGCATATAATAAATTTGTTTTTAGAAGCTCTAACTAGAAGAAGAGCATACAGTATGCCCTGCACTTCTGCGTCCAAAACTGTTGCAACCATTGGCAAGATTCCTTGTGCTAATAAGATTCCGTTAGCGTTGACGACTGCAAAACCGGTTCCGTCTGTTGATTTTGAACCATCTGTGAAAAGAAGTATCCAGTTTTCCTTCAATAATCGGTCAGTAATTTCGTAGAACAATTGCTTATAGGTAACTACGTTGGTTTTTTCTTCCTAAGACCGTCGAGGAAGGACTTATTTTGCAAATGCCATGGAGGCTGATTCCAAGTTGGAGGTGGAGCCGGTTGGATTTCACTTGTCAATGCTATATTAAGCATGTATGAAAGAGGGGATGAAAATTTCATCTTGCGTTTTCGCTGTTTTAGTAACTTGATCTCTCTATACATGACCGAGTTTTTTGACGAGTAAATGATTCGGATTTGACGGCATCGTATATATTGAATTCGGTCTTCAATAGTGAGAAAGCCGCTTTCGGCCAGTACATTTTCAGTTCGCGTGGTCTAAATGCTCTGAGGCTTCATCTTATGGCTGCATGATATGGTCCCTTAATACGAAGGAGGCTGGTTTTGGAGCATTGGCCATAAATTGCCAATCCATGGTCAATTTTGGAGAGCAATGTGAGCTGCGTGATATTGAGGAGAGAGTTGGAATGTATGAGACTTTTGTTGGAGGAAAGGTATTTTATGAGGTTGAGTCTGGCAACTAGGCTAGATCTTAAATTAATACAGTGCTCCTTAAAATTATGCTTACAATCAAAAGTTATACCTAGAATTTTTAGGTGTTTAACATTTTCTACAGTGAAGTTATTAATCCTAATTGTAATGGGGTCACAAAGATGTTTCCGACAAACGTGAAGATGTTTGCATTTTTCGAGTGATAGCTTTGCTCCAGAATATTGACACCAAGAGCTTATTGATGATATCGCGTTTGCAAAACTAGTGTGGGTGTCTTTAGTGCCCTTTCTGTTGCACGTAAGGTATAAATCGTCCGCAAAGAAGCAATGGCGGATTCCCTTTTGGGCGCATAGTGTTTTGCTAAGCTCGTCGAATGCGATCAAAAACAACGTCGTTGAAAGCGGAGATCCCTAAGGTATCCCATTAAAAAGTGGATGAATTGATGAGTGTGTGCTGTTTACCATGCTGCGTATTGATCGCGATGTCAGAAAAGATTTAATATAATTGTACATTTTTGGGCCTATTTGGAGTTCAAGTAGCTTGTTTAGAACAACGTGAACAGACACTCTACCGAAAGCCTTTTCGAAATCTACTGAGAGAATAGAAAGGTGACTTTTGAATGATAGGCTTTTTGAAATGAGATGATCGATATAATAGAATGCATCCATCGTGCTTTTCCCTGGGCGAAAGCCGAATTGTTTAAGTGAAAGTACCTTTGAGGATGTTAAATACCACATTAGCCTCTTTGAGACCATTTTTTTTGTAGCTTACTAATACAGGGAAGCAACGATATGGGGCGGTAGGAATCTACCAGCCGAGCATCTTTGTTGGGTTTCTTTACTGGGAGCCGTTTTAAAGAAATGTGGGATAATACCTGTATCGAAGATATTGTAGAAAAGATTGTTAAGCCGTTTTCCTAAGGTGGTTGGCGTGTTAACAAGCATGAGATACGAAATTTAGTCGTGGCCAGGGGTTGTGCCAGTGAATGACTTTAAACAGTTGTCTAATTCATTTAAAAGAAATGGGGAGTCGATTATGCTAGATTTGTAGTTAGAGCAAATATTTACGGATTGGCCAAGGGAAGTGCTTTTAGCTAAACGAAAAATAGAGGAGAAGCTTGCGTCATTAGAGTTCGAAGACCAAAAGCCAGCAAAGGTTTCGGCGATTCCTTTGGGGTCCGTAACTATGATAGATGCCTTTTCGATTGTATGTATATTGGAAGGTTTGTATGTGCCTACTAATTTACGCACGTTTTGCCAGATTACTGGTGTGGGAGTAGTAGGATTAATTTTTCTGGTGAAATCCGCGGAACTTTGCTGTTTAGCTTCTTCCTGAGCTTTATTAAATGCAGAGTTTGCTTTTTTATATGCTATTAGATTGTCACAACTGAAGGACTGTCTGTAAGCTCTCCAAGCATTTTGTTTAGTATCTCGTAACGCTTTTAACTCTGAGGACCACCAAGGTACAGTCCTACTAAATTGTTTGTAAGTTGTACGGGTAATAGAATTGTTTGCTGCTGAGCGTATTATCTTCTTAATACGAGCGGCTTCGGCATTGATGTTATCGGTAGGGGGAAATGAATATGACAAGTCTAGAATCCTGTCTTGAAACAGTGACCATTTAGACTTTTTGGTATTGAAAAGTGGAATTGTGCGGTGTAGAGTATGCCGATCAATTGTAACCGATGTTATTGTGGGGAAGTGGTCACTATTATGCAAATCATTAATAACGTACCAGTTGCATATTGGGACGAGTTGGGAAGAGCATAGTGACAAATCAATATGAGTTAGCGAGTTGTGCGTGCTGAAATGCGTGGGCGAACCATCATTAAGGATAGAGAGATTGGATGCTAAAAGAAAGTCTTCAATGATTACTCCTTTGGGGTCTTGATTTGGTGAGACCCAAAGTGGGCTCCACGCATTCAGATCGCCAACTATTATCACTGTGTTGTTAGTTAGAAGTAAGAAGATTATGTTGTGGGGGAACGCAAATAGAAATTACAGTGAATTTTACTTTAAGATTTATTTCAGCTGCGACGGCAGAAATACTTGAATTAATGTTGATAAGTTTATATGGTATGCTCTTGTGAATCAGTAAGGCTGTACCCTGCTTAGCAGAGGTGTTATAACTAAAATTATGAAAATGACCGTTGTATTGTTTAGGTGTAGTTGGCATTGAGTTATATTTACAGTGAGTCTCTTGGAGACAAATTATCTGTGGTAATTGCTCTTTAATTAATATTTCCAAGTTTGAGTAGTTGTTATAATACCCATGAATATTCCATTGCAGAATGTTCAGCATTACAGCAACTAAGAGAAAACTGATCAATGCACTATTAAAATACATTCACTCAGTGTATCGCAAATAGTGAATTAAGAGTCGTTAGAGGTTGAGTTTGGAGTTATGTTTAATAAGTGAATATTTTCTGTGCTAAGTTGATTAGAGTATTTAATATGATGTTGTTATGATTATTGTTGTTACTAATGTTAACAGAGCTCTCAATAAGTTGATTGTCGTTGTCGGTGGTTAAGTGTTGATTATTGATTATGATGTTATTTGCGGGTAGTGGGGAGGCGGGCTTAGAACAGGTTTTTGATATGTGCTGATCAGTGTTGTTGTCAAAGGTATTGTTGTTTAGTGGAACGTGTGCTTCTGAGAGTCAGTAGTTAGATTGTAGTTAATTGTGAGTTGAGAATGATTAGAGGGGGAGGAGGAAAAGATCGTAGTACTGGTTTTGTTATTTTGAATATTATACTTGTCAAGGTTTGAATAAAAATTTGAAGAGAGGGTAGTGGCGTAAGAGACTTCACAAATAAGTGGATTATTTTGCTTAAAAATACGTCATGCTTCAAACATACTGCATTTGTTTTAGTTTTAATATTTCTTTTTGCTGTTGGTATGTTCGGCAAGAGTTGGCGGAGGCAGGGTGAGGACCAAAACAATTGGCACACATGCTGCGCGTGCAGTTAGAAGGGTTGTGGGGGGGAAGGTTACAACCTGCGCAAATGGGATTACTATTGCAGTGCTTAAGTGTATGCCCTAACTTTTGGCAGCTTTTGCATCGCATTGGGTTAGGAAAATATTCCCTAACACCGAGTTTGTACCACGCAATGTCGATATATTTTGGGACTGTATAGAGATCAAATGTAAGCAAAATTGAGCCAGTGTAAACAGACTTGCTGTTAACTTTTTTCGTGAATTTATATACGCCTATTACGCCCTGGTTTTTCAAATCTTCCAATATTTCTGCTTTTGATGTTTGAATTAAATTTCTATCAAATATTGTTCCTTTGGTTGAGTTGAGGTTTTGATGTAATGAAATTGACACTTTGCACAAGCCGCCGAAATTAGTTGTCTTAATGAATTTTTCAGTTACCTTTTTATTTTTGGTTAAAATGAGAAGACTACCATCGCGAAGCATATTTACTGACTGTACCTCAGTACTAATTGAATCTAGTGCCTTTTTTTTGGCAAAAACACTAAAATTTTCTAGTGGTTTTTCATTTTCCGCTGATTTGATAACAAACTTGGGTTGCAATTGGTTGGTGGTATTTGTGGTAGTACGGGGAAATCCAAAAATGTTGTATTTCTTTCTTTTTTCTTACGTTTGTTTTTCGGGCTGGCCAGTGAGTCGCAGTCCTGCAACACACTAAACCTATTCCCCACGAGGGGGGGTTTTAGATTCATTGGATACACTACGCGTAACTATTTGTGAATTTATTTGTACGCCCGATTGAAACAAATGAATTATTTTTAGAAGTAACTAAAGAGAATAATGCGTTTAGCACTGTATACTATTAGAAAGCTATCAACTGCACGAGCACTAGGGAAACGAGTCCGAACGAAGCGAGTGTTAGTCGATGACTGTCATAATTTTATTAAATTTAAAGACATTATTGTACAACTTTTGAAGTATATTAGAAAACATTTTCAATGAAAAATATTAATAAATTAGCCTGTGACGGTAAATCTCCAGAAGCACCTTGAAAAAAGTGGTGAACATTGCAACTCGTTACCGGATCATATAAAACAAAAAAATTTATATGCGTTTTATAGGTGATGTACTTCTCGAGGTAATTACATATTTTTGATCTAAACGAAAATGTAGCATGCTTACGTTTAGTTCATTCCCACTTATATGCCAGTTGGCTAGCCATTCTTCAACAGAACTTAAGTTCTCCACAAGTATTTTTGTGGCAAAATTTTGAAGGCAATATTTTATTAGCTGCTGGAAGATCTGCTGAATATATTATGTATAGAGTTGGGTCTAAAACTCTGCCCTGTGGTACACTAGCTCTTATCTGTCGTTCATCAGATATGAAATCTACTACTTTTACCATAAATTGTCTATTTTTTAAATAAGACTCCAATGTTTCATACAATTCTAAAGGTAAAATGTTTATAGTCTTTTATAAAAGACCTTCATGGTACACCTTATCAAAATGCCTGATTCCCGTCTAGAAATATATCCGAACGGTTATCTGTGTTCTCAAATGCTTTTCTTATTTCGTTAGTAATTCTTTTTAGTCTTATAAGTATGTACTGTAAAATTTTTGGAAGGATATTCACATTATTTTAGCTTCTACAGCCGTTTTAGAAGGTAGCGCAGGTATCTAAAACTGGACCAAAAATAGCTGTTTTCAGAATCTGAACTACAAAAGCGCGAAATTTTTTTTGTTTGGCTGTAGTCCCAGCGATAGCTGCACTCCTACTGATTAATAATTTATTTAGTTTTTTTGTTTCAGAAGAGTCAAAATCAACAACAGCACCGGGAGTCCTTTTTTAAGATAGCTTTTTTGGACGGCATTTTTAATATTGTTAAAATCTTTTTCATTTAACAAAAAATATTTTTGTACTTTTCATAAGTGTACAAATAAACTGTAAAAGTTTTAAATTGATTGCTCTCTTTTTAACCTTAAAAAAAAAATCCACAAAACACCCTTAATTTGAGGGACCCCTCAAACCGATGTTATCTATTGTTTGACAGATGTCGCTTGAAGTCTGCCGCCTCCTTTGCATTTACAGCATTAAAGGTAAGCAGTTTTTATATTGCTAATTAAATTATGTGCAAGTAGGCAGAAAATCAAGAACGCACAGTTTGCTATCCATTTTTCCAATACTCTTAACTTTTTCGCACACTTTTTTCGAGTTACAGTCAAGTATTGCTTTTAATTGCACTTTTTTTTATCTTTTAGCGAATTTAATTATAAACGAATTTTTTCGATAAATTTATATTGATTTTCCAAGTAATAATTTTTTCTTATCCATTTTAATTTCACTTTTTTTTGATAAATAAACAAATTTTACAACCAGCTGTCTAAATGCACAAATCTGCCGTCTGTCACCATAAAATTTCAATAAGCATTAGCGTTTCTTAATACGCATTAATTTGGCTCGTCTGTCAGGGCTACAAATTATTTACTTATAACCCTGACAGACGACAGGGCTAATTTGAATTAGCGGGCTTAATTTGCATTAACTTGCGCATTTGATCCATGTTAATGAAAATTAGTAATGCACAAAAATTTCGTGCATTTAGCTAAATTTACCAAATTTGTGTAGACAACACTGGTTAAAATGGCTGATTTTTGCTATTGACAGATGTCGCTTAAAGTCGGCCGCCTCCTTTGTGCTTACAGCATAAGAGGTAAGCGGTTTTTATATTGCTAATTAAATTATATGCAAGTATATTAACAAGAACAAATTTTAATATTTTTAAATGGCAAAAAAAAAAAAAAAACAACGCACACTTTGCTATCCATTTTTCCAATATTCTTAATTTTTTCGCACACTTTTTTCGAGTTACAATCAAGTATTACTTTTAATTGCAATTTATTATCTTTTAACGTAGTTAATAATAAACGAATTTGCTCGTAAAATTTCTATTGATTTTCCAAAAAAATACCAAAAGATCTATTAATAATTTATCTTATTAATTTTTATTTTACTTTTTTTTTTTGTAATAAATAAACAGATTTCACTATCAGCTGTCTGAATGCACAAGTCTGCCGTCTGTCACAGACGGCAGCCTGAATTTACAAAATTTGAGTAAGCAACGCTGTCCAAAAATGGCCGATTTTTGCCATTGTTTGACAGATGTTGTTTGAAGTCTGTCGGCGCCTTTGTGTTTACAGCATCAGAGGTAAGAAGTTCTTATAAAGCTAATTAAGTTTTGTGCAAGTTATTAACAAATCAAATTTTAATATTTTTAGATGTCAGAAAATAAACAACGTGCTATCCATTTTCAATATTCCAACATTCTCTACTTTTTCGCCACTTTTTTCCTGTTACAATCAAGGGTTGCTTCTAATTGCACTTTATTATCTTTTAACGTATTAAATAATAAAACGATTTTTTTCGTTTAATTTATATTGATTTTCCAAAAATACCAAAATTGGCATTAATAATTTCCTCTTATCCATATTTATTTCACTTTTTTCTAAATAAATAGACCAATTCCACAGTTGCGTCTGTCGCCATATTTCGTCATTCATAATAATTTTTTTCACTGAGTTATAAAATTCAAAAGAAATAAAAAATGTTACCAAAAATAATCAAACTTCAACCGTTAATATCTTTTAAACGGTTGGGTTTACGAAAAAATCGTGGAGACCTTTTTTGTAGAGCATTCAATTTCCTACAAAATCTTAGACAAGATATTTTTTCAAGTAGTTGGTAGCGAGATATAAATTTTTCTATCTGATAATAAGAACAAATAGAAAACTGTATGTAGGAAGACCTTCCCGTTATAATTCAAAACTCATATTTGGAGAGGCTTTCTTAGAGGTGTCTAGGAACCTATTTTTCCGAGTACTAATCGAAAAAAATTTTTTTTTGAATCACCCTAATATACACAGAATTAAGGGGTTAGGGGTAGTTGGAATTTTCAAAAAATTATTTTTTTAATTTTTACATTTTCGTTAAGTGTAATATCTAAAAAATATTCCCTGAAAATTTCACTTTGATCCGATAATTAGTTTTTGAGTTATTCGACAAATAACAAAGAGAGCTCGGGCACTTCAAAGCGCTAGTGTAAAACTTTAAACGCGTTTTTCTCAAAACTATGTTTTTTGAATCGGTGACAACTGTAACTCGAAAACCGTTCAGTAGATTTTAATGAAATTTATACAGCTTTTAGAATACACTGATTGAAGAATTTTTAATTATTCGATTTTTTAAGACCAATCAACTGTTGATTTTTTAGCAAAAATTTAGAAAAAAATTTCCTGAGGCCGCCATTTTGTTAATTTTGAAAACAAAATAAAATCCTTCGATCAGGCCCGGGATTATCTATTTATAAAACTATCTTTTTTTTTCTGGTTGTTTTTAGATGAATCTCCAAGGACTTATGCTTGTCACCGCAAGTACCTTTTTTTGGAACAGGGTCAACACAAACAACTATAACTTTGGAAATTAATTTTTTTTTTAATTATCGTAACTTCAAGTCAATACATTCTATAATAATGCCATATTACTACTTTTGTAAAATAACATGATTTAGTAGCAAAAAAAAAATACTGAAAATTCATTTTTTGGTGCCTCTGACTACTTTTAACCCCTTAAGTTCGTTGGTCAGCCCGTCCGTTACACCACCATCTACAGATAAGGTTGTTAGTCCGCCTGCTAACTACACCAAAAAAAAATTTAAAAGACCTAATAGCAGTTAGAATTTTTTTATTTACTGTTCGAAATACAAAAAAACCAAGTAAGAATTAGAAACGAAAACAATAGAATTTGAAAAGGAGAAAGAGGAAAATAACTTCCAATTGCAGAATTACATTTAGAAAATCAAATGGAAGTAGGAATGAAAAAAGTCAGATTTGAAGACGGTAAATTGAAAGTCTTAAATAGCTCATAAGTTGCCGGAATATAATAATTTGTACCACAATATGAAATTTTTTTTCATTTCGACTCTCTACATATTGTTTTTTTACTTATAGTGGTGACTGACTGAAATGGTCCACCTAAAGGTTGTTTACTTTTTCAGTAATAAACATTTTTTTCAATTAAAATAAAATAAAAAAGGAACATATTTATTGATTGATATTGATGTCATCGGCCTCAACACCCGCGCCGTTAGTTCTGCTTTCTCCAGACTGAACAAGGAAGCAAAGCAAATGAGTCTGGCAGTAAACGAGGGCAAGACGATATATCTCCTGTCATCAAACAAACAGTCGTCGCACTCGCGACTTGGCCCTCACGTCACTGTTGACAGTCATAACTTTGAAGTTGTAGATAATTTCGTCCATTTAGGAACCAGCATTAACACCACCAACAATGTCAGCCTGGAAATCCAACGCAGGATTACTCTTGCCAACAGGTGCTACTTCGAGAAAGGTTCTGCGAAAGATTTATGGTCCTTTGCGCATTGGCCACGGCGAATATCGCATTCGATGGAACGAAGAGCTGTACGAGATAAACGACGACATTGACATAGTTCAGCGAATTAAAAGACAGTGGCTACGCTGGCCAGGTCATGTTGTCCGGATGGATGAAAACACTCTAGCTCTGAAAGTATTCGACTCAGTACCCGCCGCGGGAAGCAGAGGAAGAGGAAGACCTCCACTCCATTCGAAGGACCAAGTGAAGAAGGACCTGGCTTCGCTTGGAATATCCAATTGGCGCCACGTAGCGAAGAGAAGAAACGACTGGCGCGCTGTTGTTGACTCGGCTAAAATCGCGTAAGCGGTGTCTACGCCAGTAAAGAAGAAGAAGATTTATTGATTGTTTGCATTCAACAATCGCTTAAAGATTATTCGTCCCCTTATCTGCTCATCATTGGAACGAGCTCTTGGTAAGGACTCGTCAATTCATGCTCCGAAGTAATCATCTTGTTGGAGTACTAATAAAGTTGTATAAAAATGCACAACAAAGAATCCTTTTGTTCATATTTCGCATACTATTTTGATTTATGATTGGAAGCCAAATCTATCAAATCTTTCTTTCTTCATTACAAAGGTGTTCAATTAGAATTCTTATCGACTGAATACTTTGTTAAAAAGATTTCTTCGCCTCTGGGCTAAATTTCCGGATTTCTCTCTACATGGTGTTATAACAGTACTAGATAACTTATATGCACTGTCACCTGTGATCCACTCATCTTCTCCAAAAAAATGTGTCTGCTTCATTCGACAATTCGCAATTACCTCCTAACTGGAAAGCCTTACACCAAGTGTGTTATTTACAATATACAGGTTTTGTCCGGGAAGTAATAGGACTGATTTTCTTCCGCTGCGACTGTACTTGAGAGCATGGCGTACGGACTGGATTTGGTAGAGGGCGTTACTAGTTAACGAGTGGCTGGTCAGATCTCTCCGAGCACCAGGAGAGTCAGAACAAACATCCCAACGCTTCCGTAGCCGCCCTACAGCCTAGATTTAATAGTATTTTTACGATATATGTATGTATTGGCGACAACCCGCGAAAATGATGGAAACGCAAGGGGAGTAGTGGTCCGATGTGACCCATTTTTGCTATAAGGACAAATGACATCACTCAACAAATTTGAAGAAAAATTTGTTACTGGTGTACTAGGATATCTGTGGAGTGTTTGAAGAGTTCTGATAACAAATTACAGTTCAAGCTATTTTTGTCATTTTAGTAAAAGCTGATGGTTTGACCTCTACACCCATTGACTAGAACACAAAACATTCCACGTGTTAGAAAATTTGTACATTAATCATTTCGTATTTATCTGTAAACTGTAATGTAACTGTAGACTGATTATCTAAAGCAGATGATACTGCATTTGATTAATATATGTATCTCACAAATTGATCGCTATTTTTTCCATAAAATAATTTTTCGGCATAAAGTTAGTATTTGAGAAGTTATAATTGCGGCCATCAAAATGCAAAGAAAATATTTTCAGAAAGTTCAGTTCAGTTTCAATAGTTATGGTAATTGTCTATTAAAGAGCAGGCCACGCCTACTTCTAAACAGATGCCTAAGTTTCACTGCTATATATGTGCTCATTGAAATTTATTTTATGGGTAAAAGTGTAGTAAGTTTCATCAAGATGTCTCAATTTCTACTCAAGTTATCGGTTGAATACATAACATCTAGTAAAAGGAAGTTCGTTATAAGATGTACAGTAGATCTAATATGCACCGCTTAGTTTAATTATTTCATAACTAACCCGTTTCTATTAGTTAAAAAACTAGGGCAATCAATTGTCACAATCTTATCTTAAGACAAATTTCGCACCATCAGCAAATTAAAATTCGGTCTATGAGTAGTTTTTTTTTTTGTTTTTGCGTATCTCTTGCGGCACTCATATGAGTATATCAAGTTTCTGTTTCTATTCAGCCGTCTAGCATAATGCTTACATGATAAGAAACCAAAATAGTGCGTAATTGGGTATAACAGTATCAGGGATTTAGATACGTTCGCTTTTCTTCCTCTTACGCGGTTATCGCCAAGTTTACAACTGTGCGACAGTCGTTTTTTCTTTTCGCTGTTTGGCGCCAATTCCAAGTGAGGCCAGGAGCTTCTCCTCCTGGTCTTTCCAACAGAGTGAAGGTCTTACTCTTCCTCTGGTTCCCCCGGCGAGTACTGTGTCAAATGCTCTTAGAGCTGAAGTGTTCCATCCACTCGAACGACCATAGATCTTCAGGAGCTCCTTTCTCTTAACAACTCGTAACGCCTGTTTTGTGTGAGCCGTATGCTAAAAATTTTTTAAAGTTAAATTTTTCATCCTCTATTATCTGGTCGAAGATATTTGACTTGCTAAGCTTCGTGATTATGTGATTGTTTTGTTATATATATAATTCTAGAAGGTGATATATCTATGTAACGACCATTTTAGAACATTGGTATATATTCAAGTGTGTACATTTTTCACTTACATATACTGGGCTCCAGAATCGCAGAGATATATTTCATTAACAGTTATCGGACGATTGGTTTCTTCAGTTGGCTGATAATGTATTATCGAACCGTTGGGACCACTTGAACTTATTGTTGGAAAGCTCAAGCCCATGTAATATTCATTTTTACTACAAATAAATATTTTTTAAAGTCGATAAAAAGGTAAAAAGACATAGTTACGATCGGAATTCTTCCAATTTAGTAGCTCCGGACATTTCATTCACATTCGTTCCATTTTTAATAGAGTATTCTAACCAAGCAAAATACTGACAAAGTGCAACTCCATCACGAATGTGGCAGTTAACGAATCCCATAATTTCTGATTTATTTTTTACAGCTTTATTTAGAGCTAAAGGTGTGATCTGAAAGTAAAAGAACAATTTACTTCTATAGGAAACTTATGTATATATTTCACTTACTTCTTGAACCCTTATGCTCTTGGGTATTATGGAAGATAAGTAATAACTGGAATTCGGAGAGATCCATATCTTTCCCTCTTTTAAAGAATTTACAGTAGCCTTTAAATCACTCCCAATACAGTCATATGGTTGCACTATAATATCGACTCCATTTTCTTCCTGATGACCTTTAAAATCTTCTGGCAGTTTTGATTCATCAATGAATAGTTTAATACTATTGATTTGAATAATTAAATATGCGAAAAAGACTGGATTAAAAACAATATCCGATCCACGAAGATTCAAAAACCCTAGAAATACACATTTAAATGAATTGGTTACAATGTTTTGGTGAGCACTATTTTCCAAATCATATACAGTGAAGTAACAGTGAGTAACAATTTAGAGCTAAAATCGTTGAAACAACTAATTTCCACAAAAGTTTTAAAAACACCGTTATGTACATTCCAAGAACTGCATTATGCTCAACGTTACTGAGTGAATGGTACGCCGTTATCTGTCTTGTGGCGCCACTAAGACCATGTGAATTAAAAAAGCAGCCAGAAAGTACTCAAAATAGTTCACACTTCATTATCGTGTCATATTGTTTTGGTTTTTGTTGCGTTTGGTTAATTTTTTGTAGTTATTTGTTTAAGCTGGACAGTAGTCAAGTGTGAAAGTGTAAAACTATAAAAGTTTATTGCATTTATTTGCTGAAATAAAAAAATGGGCGGCGGTTTACAAATTTCGCTCGAAGTAAGAAAATTAATATTAAAATTATATTTGGAAAATAAAACTCTAAGGGAAATTGGAACAATAGTGGGGAAACGACATTCAAGTGTTTATAATATTATAAAATCGTATACAACTAACGGAGATCTAAATATAAAACATAGGTCCGG
This sequence comes from Bactrocera correcta, assembly GCA_027475135.1. Lineage (NCBI taxonomy): Eukaryota > Metazoa > Arthropoda > Insecta > Diptera > Tephritidae > Bactrocera > Bactrocera correcta. The sequence goes on along the minus strand of CM050327.1, from coordinate 9,636,171 downwards.
CAGATCTAAAGTTTTAACGCCCTGCGAAGAATAGCAGTAAAGATTACAAATAATATAAACGTGGAATTTCAAAAAAGTGTAAATCCCCGAACTGTGAGAAATGTGCTGCACAAAGCTGGGTATTACGGACGCTGCGCGACGTAAACCATTCATATCAAAAGCAAATAAGAAATAAAAATTACAATTTGCTAAAGAACATCTTGAAAAACCAGAATCGTTTTGGGAGAATGTTGTATTCTCTGACGAATCAGAATTCAACATTTTTTGGTCGGACGGAGTAATAAAAGTGTGGAGGTGTGCCAATGCAGAGATGCTAGAAAATAACTTAATACCTACAGTGAAACATGGTGGGGGAAACATCATGGTATGGGGATGTATGGCTGCATCAGGCGTGGGTAATTTGAAGTTTATAACAGATAAAATGAACAAATTTATGTATCTGGATATTCTGAAAAAAATTTGCGCCAAGCGTGCAAAAACTGGGTCTCGACAGCAGCCAATTTCTTTTTCAAGAAGATAACGACTCTAAACACACGTATCTAGTCCGTGAATGGCTCCTATATAACTGCAAGCAACTCCAAACGCAACCACAATCACCCGACATTAATCCTAATACACATATGGGATTTGATAGAAAAAAAGATTCAACAACACAATATTTCGTCTACGGATACCTTAAAAGCCGCTATAGGAATTGGATGGACCAAAATTACAAAGTCTGACACTAATGTGCTAGTAAAAAGCATGCATCGCCGTTTACAAGCAATAATTAAAGCTAAAGGAGGTCCCACAAAGTATTAAAATTATATTGTCTTTTTTGTATAAATCATATTTTAATTTCTTTTCGTTTTTGTATCGAAACTTTATTGACGTTAAATCAATGGAATTTAAGTTTTTGTTGTTATATTTTGTTGTGTTTATAGAAAAAAGTGACTGATTTTAAAATAAATGCATTAAAATATGTTTGTTATTGGAATTGAAAAAAAAATATTATTTTTTTTACAAAGTTTAATGAAGAATTTATAGGTTTATTAGAGAAAATGCCTTTGTACCTAAACACTGTATTTAGTTTAAAAATGTTGTTCATATTGAATGGAGAACGGGTTCGATTCGTAAATTAGAGAATTCTTCATAATTCATTTGAAATTTTTTTTACATCTGATTACCATAATCACCAATATGAGAAGCGCCTATGTAAATTAATTCCCGTATCGCGGGAATTTGTAAAAAAAATATATTTTCTTTCTGCCAACGCGCAGAGAAAATGAAACTCGTGGTGTCGACTGGATTGCCGGAGACAAAATCTAACATTTATTTACAAGTTACTCTTATTTATACATTTACTTATTATTTACTTAAAGTTATTGAAAGAAAGTGTCAAATTACATTAATTTCATATTCAGCATTTATAAGAATGGTTATTCTAATGTGAACGGAAAAAGTATATCGAATTCTATTTAAATTTATGAGGCCACCCAACTACAAAGTGTAAAGATTCAATATTGTTTACAGTTATAGTCAAGTGGCTGTGTGGAGGCTGTCATTAACTCCCCCTTCCTAAGATGAATCGTCCGCGATTCACTTTTATTTTAAGTTAATTTATGTATTTGATCTAAAAGAGCATTATATGTGACTTCTTGCAATTGCACATTTTCTATTGGTTTGGGAATTTCGCGAGATTTTTTTAATTTTAATATTATGTAAGTTAAGAAAAGTATTCCCAAGATTAAAATTATGTACCAAAAATATGAATGGACTGTGATATGCTTATTCCGTTCTGCTAAAATGTTTATATTATCAAATTTTTAAAAGTTTATTATTTGTTTCAATATATTCTAAAATTTCAAAATTATTATATGGTTATTTTTCAGATAATTCCAGATTTTTGTTTTTATATTTTCATAAGTTTGATTATTAATTACTGTATTATTTTCAAATGTAATTAAATATGTTCCAATTAGTGTTTGATTGTCTACAATATTTTTTCCTGAAATTAATATTGCTCCTGGTTTTATTTCTTCTATTTTCAAATTTTTCTCTTTTAGTTTTTTACATTTTCCTTGTTTTTTATTTAATATTTCTGACAAACATGTACTTTTTTTATTTAATTTGCAATATGTTTTTGTAATTTCAGTTTTACAATTTTGTATATTAAAAAAATTATTATTACAATATATTATGTTCTGATCACTTATAAGCTTACTATCTAATTGGCTCTCACATCATAGGTATAGAAATTTTTTTAATGTTGATTTTTAAAAAAAAAAACTATTTAAAATATGGTCATTTGAAATAGATTGTTATGAATTTTTTTAAAAATTTCATTTTTTGGGTGCTAGTTCTAAAGTTTTGAGAATTTCCATTAAGGTTTCTTGGAAATGGTCTTGTACCAAAGCTGGTAATAGGTTTATTTTTAATTTAGACTTGATCCAAAAAAATGTCTAAAGTTGCGATTTAAATTCTAATCTTTACCAAACACTTAGGGTATTTAATTAAATTGTTGCGGAAGTTTGTATAAATATTGGTTTCTTTCTGCAATCGGCGAGATGTGTGGATGTCAGACGATTGCTTGAGACAAATGTCAACAATTCATTTACAATTCTCATTTTTGGCAACAATTACTAATTTGATTAAAGCTTATTCGAACGATAGCGCAAATTACCAATTTCAACCAGCGTTTACGTACAAAGGATCTTTGAAAAAATACATACAAGATTCCTATTAAAGTTGTAATGAGGCCACACCAAACAAAGATTTTAAAGATCATTTATTTTCATATGAAGGCTTTGGGGTGTCTTACCCCAAATGTCGTGCATTTTTTATTTTAGTTTTTACGATTTATCTAAAATGAGCGTGACATCGCATGAACAAAATCTTGCGTATATGGGATTTCGCAATTTTTTTAATTGGCATTAAATTATTCTAGTTGTAAACAGATTCCAAGATTAAAGTTAGTCTTGAACGGACTGTATATTTATACGTTTTAAAATGTTTTTTAGCTAAAAATTTTTATTTGTTTCAATATATTACAAAAATTTCAAACACTTATTTATTGTATATTTTTCAGTATTCCAGCTTTGAATTCATAAGTTATTAAATACGAATATTCTCTTCTGTAATTATAGCATTGTGTTTGGATGTCACAATATTCCGAAACTGATTGCGCCTTGGTTTTCACATCGTTCATTTCAATTGTTTCTCATTTGGTCATTATGTAACCATAGATTTCGTATTTCAAACAATTTCGATGACGAAACTGATTTTTGTATATAATTATGATTTGCAATTGCTCTTAGTAATTATTTCATTTGAATTCAAAAAAACTGATTTTCTTTATAGCTTCTGAAATCCCACTTTTAAATACTATGCATTTAAATCCTAACTCAATAATAAGACTATTTACATGTTGATTCTATTTTAGGGTATTTGATATAAAGTATAATTATATCTCTTTTTTGTGCTACTTTAAATTTTGAAATGTCCATTAAGTCTGTAATGGTCATTGTACCATGTTGGTAATAGGTTATATTTTTAATTCATCAAAATGTAAAATTGTTGGATTTAAAATTCTAATTTTACCAAAAGTTATTGTATTTATTAAATTTTGCAGTTCATGTATAATATATTGGTTTCGTTTTCTTATTATTTTCCTGTTTATGGTATCGCCTTTAATATTATTTATTGTTTCAGTTAATTCTGTTATTATTTTAAAAATTTCTGAATTTGTTGTAAATTGCTTATTGTTATTTATTATCAGTTCGTCCAATTTATTATTAATTTTAACAATGTCGTCATGGTCTGGTGTACCAGCTATCCATTTCCAAAGAGTTCCTAATTCATTTATACCCCTTTTTTGCCGAAAATTAGTTTGTTTTAATTGTTCTAATAAAGTTTTTATTATCAAAATTTCAGATTCTGTTTCCTGTGTAATAATTCCTAAGCTATCGTGATCTTGTGCGTTAATACTGTAAAAATTTCTATTTTCGTCTGCTATTATATTTTCAAAGATTGTTAAATTAGTGATGTGAAATATATCTCCATATTCTTCATAAATGGAAACATCTCCATTTTCGATAAGTACGTAGTCCTGTCGGGTATAATCTATGATATCAGCTATTGTCAAGCCAATTAGTAATGCGAAAATTGAAAGGATCATTTTGAAAACCTATAATTAATTATGATTTTATGTTATCTTTATGTATAATGCTATTTCTATTGTTTGTTATTATGTTATTCCCCAAGTTTTCTTTAACTTGTTGTTTCTTATACCTAGGTTGTAATTTATTTCTCTCTCCTATTATTTTTTCATAAATAAATTGTCCAGGATGATATTGCTTATCTGTTCTATGTTTATTATGAAACATTAGCATTTTCTCCTGTGCTTGCTTTAAAGTGGTTAGTAAGTTTTCATGGTTTACCCTATTATAAAGTACTTCATTTGGTTTAAAATTCGTTACTGAATGAATTCTTGTATTGTATTGTTGCACTGCTCTAAGTACCATTTCTAAATTACTGACAATATTGTATTCTTCTTTTATACATCTGGCTATTTCGATTATCGTTGAATGAACTCTTTCAACTTGTCCATTAGTTGTGCTATAACGTGGATCACAAAAGTAAATTTCAATATTTAACCTTTGCATTAAGGATTTAAATGTTGGTGTGGTAAAGCTTGGTTCATTATCTAAAGTAATTTGTTTTACATCTGTGAAGGTTTGAAGTAATTCTAAAACCTTTTCTTCGATATTTGACTTGTCTTCTATATGTTTTAATATTAAAAATTTTGAATAAGCGTCTACACATGTGATAAATTTTAGTTTCTGTGCGTAAAAAATGTCTAAATGGAGCTGCTCTTCTTCTTTCTCTGGAATTGGGGCTTTATCTATTGGTATTTTCTTAGGATGGCGATCATATTTATTTTTATTGCATATTATACAATTTCGAATGTATTCTTTCATTCTTTTCCTCATTTCGGGCCAATAATACAATTTCTCTATTTGTTTAAGATTTTCATTATAGCTTCGATGAGCTCTATTATGGGTTTGTTCTATTAATCTGGACTGATCTTCTCTATTAATAATATCCATTGGAAAAAGTTTGGTAAATACAAATTTGTTTTGAAAAGTTTGTTTCAGAGTTTCTTGGATTTCGTGCAAGTCTTCAACGGTGCAGTAAATCGCTGTCACTAACTTTGGTTGAATATATTCTTTCAAAATAGTCATTAAATTTTCTACTGTGTCATACTCTATTAAATGCCTTTTATTCCCAAAGGTTTCGATTACCTCATGAATAGTGAACCTATTTTTACTTAGTACATATAATTTGCTGTTTAAACTGATTTAATGGTTTTTGTGTTTCCTGTATTTGATTGTTTTCGCTACTTTGTGCCGAGTGCTCTGAATCTTCCGATTCGTTTGATAAATGGTTTAACTGAAGACGGGAAAGTGCGTCTGCTACTATATTGGTTTTACCGGGTTGGTACACAAATTTAGGAGAGAATTCTTCTATAATTGCGTGCCATCTTTTCATTTTTGGATTCGGGTAACGGGGTGATAAAGCAAATGTTAATGGTTGATGATCAGTATGTATTTCCAAATTGGTTACACCATAGAGATAATTTCGTAGATTTTTTAGTGCCCAAACAATGGCATAAAGCTCCTTCTCAATAGTTGCGTAATTTCTTTCAGTTTTATTAAGAGTTTTTTAAATGAAGGTATGTAATTGGTTTACCTCCTTGTGATAGTACCGCACCCATTGCAAAGTTAGATGCATCGGTAGTTAATACAACTATTTTTGAGTAATCGGGTTGTGTTAATTCCATTTCTGAAGCCAAATGATTCTTTAATTTATTTAATACAGGTACTCCTTCCTCATTTAGAGTTATTTCAAATTTTTTTGATTTATTTTTAGAAATCCTACCATTTTCTCCTGATACGTATTTTGTAAGAGGTTTAGCTATCGCTGCATAGTCTTTAACAAATTTACGATAATATCCTTAATATTAATTTTATTTTATTTGGGTCTGTTTTGATAACATTCTGAGCTACTACATAACCTAAAAACTCTATTTCTTTCTCAAAAAATTTTTATTTTTCTAATGAAATTTTCATATAAGCTTCTTTTAAAATTTGCGTAATTGTTTCCAAATCCTTTAAGTGTTGAGTTATATTTTCCGAAAAAACAATTATATCATCCATATAAACGTGACAAATTTTTCCAATATGTTCTCGCAATATGTCATCCATTGCCCTCTGAAAAATTCTAGGAGCATTTTTTAAACCAAAAGGCATCCTCAAAAGTTCATATTTCCCATTATTAACGGAAAAAGCTGTTTTCTCAATATCATTCTTTGACATTATAATTTGATGAAATCCTGTTTTTAGATCGATGATTGAAAAATATTTTGCCTTGCCTAAATTAGACAATATTACGTTAGTATCTGGCATAGGGTAACGATCGGAAATTGTATGCTCATTTAGCTTTTCGTAATCGATTACCATTCTAAGCTTTTGTCATGAAGGGAAAGTTTGTATTGATACTTGAATGCATATGTGTTTTAAGATCCTGCAATTCTTCATCCTGATTTTCATTGTTTGAACTTTCGGAATTATTTACCGAATAATAATTATCATTATCACCATCCGTTTCTGAGCCACTTTCATCCAATATTGAATAGTTATTGTTCATGTTGCCGGTAAATTCATCGGTTAGCATTGTAGAACTTTTTTTTTCCACAATATATTTTGTATATTTGTTATTTTTATTCTGCTGGTATAAATCTTCAGCTGGCGTTTTAGGATCTTTTTGTCCCAAAATAATTTTTTTTAATATAATATTGCCGGTAGTTGCTTCGGCTGGTTTTACGGAATCTTTATGTTCCTTAATTTTTTTTTATTTATACCAATATTTTTATCGGTTGGTTTAGCGGAAGCTTTTTGTTCCTTATTGTTTTCTTTTTTATTTTTACTGATATTTCCCTCGGTTAAATGTGCAGAATCTTTTTGTTCCTTGATTTTTAAGTTTTCTCCATTTTTATTTTCAAAATAAATGTTCTTACTGTTTGCTTCACTTTTATTATTATTTTTTTCCATATAATTTATTTTCCTATTGGGCACGTCGATAAGAGCCTCAATTTTTAAGGAAATTGTATCCCAAAAGGAGATCCGGTTCTAAACCTTCTATTTCGTAGAAAATTTCTTCGACCCCAAATATGGTTATTATATGGTAATGCTTTATTATGGAATAGCCGTTCACGGTTTTTATCCGTTTATAAATGGCTAGTTCGTTTTTGTTCTTATAAACCCCAGGCTTAATGTAGCAAGAGGTTGCTCCTGTATCGCCTAGAGCTTTTAAACTTTTCTTTATTTTTGAGTCGTAGAGCTTTAGATAGGAGAGTTCATCCCCTCTTTGCCTAAAAAATGACTCTCATTCATGTTGTTTATCTTCTGAGTTTTCTCCTGTGGGCGAAAGCTATAATTGCTTTCCCTTGGTCGTTTTATTCCTTGGATGTTTTTATTTGAAATATACCTATTTGGTTGGTCCATATTGGCTTGATGGCTTGTACTGGCCAATGATTTTCCAAAATTATGGTAATTATGGCTATTGTTTAGTTGGGGCTTTGGGTAATTTTCGCTTCGGTATGATCTAGGCATAGATGCATCTATATCCATTGGTTCTGGTTTTGGCATGTTGCTCCTCTGAGGAAATCGTAAATTATTACCTAGATAAAACTGTTTTACTCTTGTCCTTTCATTTACAAAAATTTGTGCAAATCGAGCTCTCTGATTATTGGACTCTAATTCCTGAGCTTTGGCCAATGCGTCGGGCAAATCTTCCGGACAGAGGGAAAATATAATATCTCTTAATGGAGCGTTAAGTCCAGTTATAAATATTCGAAGAGCCTGGTCTCTATTCTTTTTGTTCAATTCTTTTGTTATTGGTGCGGCCCCTCCATAAGTCATAATGGTTTTATTAATCATCAACGTTAGTTTTTTGTTAACTAAATTATAATATATATAATAGGAGGATGGAGTCATGTGTAGAAGTTCACGCAAGTGAGGAAAGTTCTCTGATGGCCAGAAACGATTCTTTTACATATGACTCAAGCAGCTCACGACTTCCGGTCTTTGACCAAGTATCCTCTGCGTAGCCTAAGAACATCCGTTTGAAGGCGAGCTAAAGTGAGAAGGCGAAACACTCCCTGCATAGGGTTGTGCGCTGGGTTTGGGACCCGCCACGTAAAAAAAACACGCCCAATGAAAAAGTTTAAACAGCCTCGGATAAGTGACCCCTCTTTTGATGACGACTATGGCAAACGAATTAAGGACTATGATTTGAGGGCATGCACCTGGAATGTCCGCTCCCTTAATTGGGAAGGTGCCGCTGCCCAGCTGGTAGATGTCCTCGTGAAAATAAAGGCTGGCATCACCGCCGTCCAAGAAATGCGATGGACGGGACGAGGACAGAGACGAGAAGGTCCTTGTGGCATTTACTACAGTGGCCATATAAAGGAGCGCATGTTTGGTGTTGGATTCGTGGTGGGAGAGAGACTCCGTCGCCTATGAATGAACGTCTAGCCACAATCCGCATCAAAGCGAGGTTCTTCAACATATCGCTGATTTGCGCCCACGCCCCGACGGATGAGAAGGACGATGTGACCAAAGATGCCTTTTATGAGTTCTTGGAGCGCACTTATGAGAGATGCCCCTGCCACGATGTCAAAATCGTGCTTGGCGACTTTAACGCCAGGGTGGGCAAAGAAGGTATCTTTGGCACTACGGTCGGTAAATTCAGCCTCCACGAGGAAACATCCCCAAATGGGTTGAGGCTGATCGACTTCGCCGGGGCCCGAAATATGGTTATCTGTAGTACTAGATTCCAGCATAAGAAGATTCATCAAGCTACCTGGCAGTCTCCGGATCGAAAAACTACCAACCAGATCGATCAAGTTGTGATAGACGGAAGACACGTCTCCAGTGTTTTAGATGTGCGTGCGCTCCGAGGTCCAAACATCGACTCGGACCACTATATTGTTGCAGCCAACATTCGCACCCGCCTCTGTGCAGCAAAAAACGCACACCAACAAACACAAGGAAGGTTCGATGTCGAGAAGCTGCAATCACAACAGACAGCCGAACGATTTTCTACTCGGCTTGCACTCCTGCTCTCTGAGAGCACTCGTCAACAACTCGGTATAAGGGAACTGTGGGACGGCATTTCAAACTCCTTACGTACAGCTGCAACCGAAATCATTGGTTTTCGGAAAGCGCAAAAGAACAGCTGGTACGACGAGGAGTGCCGTGTCGCAGCGGAGAGAAAACAGGTTGCCTACCTCGCAACGTTACGATCGACCACAACACGTGCGGGATGGGATAGATACCGAGAGTTGAAGAGGGAAGCGAGACGCATTTGTAGACAGAAAAAGAAAGAGGCCGAAATGCGTGAGTACGAAGAGCTTGATAAGCTGGCCGACAGGGGTAATGCTCGAAAATTCTACGAAAAGATGCGGCGACTTACAGAAGGTTTTAAGACCGGAGCATACTCTTGTAGAACCCCCAAAGGTGATCTAGTCACCGATGCCCAAAGCATACTTAAATTATGGAGGGAACACTTCTCCAGCCTGCTGAATGGCAGTGAACGTACAACGCCAGGAGAAGGCGAATCCGATTCCCCAATCGATGACGATGGAGCAGACGTTCCATTGCCCGACCATGAAGAGGTTCGAATAGCAAAAAGGCGGGCGCCTGAAGAACAACAAAGCGGCAGGGGCCGATGGATTGCCGGCCGAGCTATTCAAACACGGCGGCGAAGAACTTGTAAGGAGCATGCATTAGCTTCTTTGTAAAATATGGTCGGACGAAAGCATGCCCAACGATTGGAATTTAAGTGTGCTATGCCCAATCCATAGAAAAGGAGACCCCACAATCTGCGCCAATTACCGTGGGATTAGCCTCCTCAACATCGCATATAAGGTTCTGTCGAGCGTATTGTGTGAAAGATTAAAGCCCACCGTCAACAAACTGATTGGACCTTATCAGTATGACTTTAGACCTGGCAAATCAACAACCGACCAGATATTCACAATGCGCCAAATCTTGGAAAAGACCCGTGAAAGGAGAATCGACACACACCACCTCTTCGTCGATTTCACAGCTGCTTTCGATAGCACGAAAAGGAGCTGCCTCTATGCCGCGATGTCTGAATTTGGTATCCCCGCAAAACTAATACGGCTGTGTAAACTTACGCTGAGCAACACTCAAAGCTCCGTCAGGATCGGGAAGGACCCCTCCGAGCCGTTCGATACCAAACGAGGTTTCAGACAAGGCGACTCCCTATCGTGCGACTTTTTCAATCTTCTTCTGGAGAAAATTATTCGAGCTGCAGAACTGAATCGAGCAGGTACAATCTTTTATAAGAGTGTACAGCTACTAGCGTATGCCGATGATATTGATATAATCGGCCTCAACACCCGCGCCGTTAGTTCTGCTTTCTCCAGACTTAACAAGGAAGCAACACAAGTGGGTCTGGCAGTGAACGAGGGCAAGACGAAATATCTCCTGTCATCAAACAAACAGTCGTCGCACTCGCGACTTGGCTCCCACGTCACTGTTGACAGTCATAACTTTGAAGTTGTAGATAATTTCGTCTATCTTGGAACCAGCTTAAACACCACCAACAATGTCAGCCTGGAAATCCAACGCAGGATTACTCTTGCCAACAGGTGCTACTTCGGACTGAGTAGGCAATTGAAAAGTAAAGTCCTCTCTCGACGAACAAAAACAAAACTCTATAGGTCGCTCATAATTCCCGTCCTGCTATACGGTGCAGAGGCTTGGACGATGACAACAACCGATGAGTCGACCTTAAGAGTTTTCGAGAGAAAGGTTCTGCGAAAGATTTATGGTCCTTTACGCATTGGCCACGGCGAATATCGCATTCAATGGAACGATGAGCTGTACGAGATATACGACGACATTGACATAGTTCAGCGAACTAAAAGACAGTGGCTACGCTGGCTAGGTCATGTTGTCCGGATGGATGAAAACACTCCAGCTCTGAAAGTATTCGACGCAGTACCCGCCGCGGGAAGCAGAGGAAGAGGAAGACCTCCACTCCGTTGGAAGGACCAAGTGGAGAAGGACCTGGCTTCGCTTGGAATATCCAATTGGCGCCACGTAGCGAAGAGAAGAAACGAGTGGCGCGCTGTTATTGACTCGGCTATAATCGCGTAAGCGGTGCCTACGCCAGTAAAGAAGAGAAGAAATTATAATATTCGATGACCGTCATTGAGCCTTGTCGTAGAACACTCATTTCTTGTTCTATGATATGTATTGGAGGTTTGTCCGAATATGCAAAATCGAGACGCGCAATTATCGCTTCATAATTTAACACAGTACCATGGTTGGTTAATATGTCATTTGCTTCTAGTGTAATTTTGTTACGCAAAATCGTAAGGGCTGCGAAGTACTTTCGGCTACCTCTTACAAATAGGCTCATAACGTTATGTGCTGCTTCGCGCCAGCTAACATAAGCGTTTATCCCTCCTGAAAATTCTGGTAAGGATTTTATAACATCTAGGGACTCATGACACTGAATGTTGTCATTTATTATTTCCGTCTGAAAATCTGTTACTCCGTGTGTTTCAATTTCAACTTGAGTTTTTAATCTGACAATTTCTTGCCTTATTGTAATATTGCTTTCCGCAATTAGGCGCGTAACTAAATCTACCGTTAATCCTGCCTCATTAACCATGATTAGTTATCATTTTTTTTTAGTTTAGAGAAAGAACTTTATTATTATTTTATACTTGTATAATCTCCTCTAGGAAGAGATGCTCTTCTATTCTGGAGGGTCCTTTTATGTAGGATTCGCAGAATTGAGCTAAGTTATGGGGGTCTTTTTATTTTGTTATGTGGCCGGTCGAGCCTTAATTTATATTTTTATTTCGTTTATTTATGTCGCAGTTAATCGCAGAGTTTTTTATTTATTTTAAGCTGGAGGGTCCCCCCGAAGGTGGTGAATCGCAGCTTTAATTTATTTTATTATTGGTTGCACAAACTAGAAATTATGTTTTATTTTTTTCTGGGGCACTTTTTCTCTTCGTGATCCCCACCGCAATTTTTACAATAGTATAATCTAATATACTTAGGTTTAATTTGGGTGTTCCCCATAAATATATATATTGTAACGTGGCTTTTACCACCTTACAATATAATATTTATATAATTTACGTCAACTTACCTCACTACGATATTTAACGCTGCTAGAGCCTTACATCATGTACCCGCACCATACTACGATATTTAACGCTGCTAGAGCCTTACATCATGTACCCGCACCCTACGCACACGACTTACCTCACTACGATATTGAAAGCTGCTAGAGCTTTTCACCGCACGTCCTAACGCACCATACGCATACTTACCTCGCTACGGTGACGAAAGCTGCGCTGTGCTGCTATATAAGCAAGCACTTCATATCGGGTGCGATCATTCCTTCCAGCACTCTGGCGAGGACGGTCGCCATCGACAGCATCAGGCAAGGGTAAGTTAGAAACAGTAGAAGTAGGAAGTAGAAGTAGACAGTATGGGGAGGCCTCGCGCAGAAAAGGCATCACCGCCGGGTGATGCCAGTGCTCGCGATGGTCCTGCCCAGTAGTTGGGGGAATGCGCAGGCCTCGCGCAGAAAAGGCACCCTGACCATTACCCGCCGATGGGTCAAAAACTCACCGCCGGTGATGCCTGCTCGCGATGGCCCTGCCCAGTAGTTGAGGGATCGCAGGCCTCGCGCAGAAAAGGCATCACCGCCGGGTGATGCCAGTGCTCGCGATGGCCCTGCCCAGTAGTTGAGGGATCGCAGGCCTCGCGCAGAAAAGGCATCACCCCCGGGGAACTGGATGGGGGGATTGGGGGGGCCCTTAAACACCGGGATCGCTCGCGATGGCACTCCCGGTATTATCCCGCCAGCAAACCAGGGGGATCCCAAGGAAGGTGGGTCAAACAGTGGCGTCAGTACCGCTGCTTACGGCACCGTTATTAAAACTAACGCGACTATCAGGCGACAAGTAAGTAGAGTGCGGTAGGGCAGTTGTTAACGAGAGGCCAACGAAGACGGTTGGCAATTAATCAAATATCTCCTACACAGAGGATCCCGTTCGTTTTCATCACCGTGCCTGGCTCATCGATTCCCTTCGTATCATCATCGTGCCAGCTTCTACAAGCGTCAACGCCTGGCTCATTAATCCCGTTCGTTTTCATCACCGTGCCTGGCTCATCGATTCCGTTCGTATCATCATCGTGCCAGCTTCTACAAGCGTCAACGCCTGGCTCATTAATCCCGTTCGTTTTCATCACCGTGCCTGGCTCATCGATTCCGTTCGTATCATCATCGTGCCAGCTTCTACAAGCGTCAACGCCTGGCTCATTAATCCCGTTCGATTTCATCACCGTGCCTGGCCAAACGATTCCGTTCGTTTCATCATTGTGCCAGCTTCTACAAGCGTCAACGCCTGGCTCATTAATTCCGTTCGTTTCATCAACGTGCCAGCTTCAACAAGCGTCAACGCCTGGCTCGCCAATCTCGTTCGTCTTCATCACCACGGTATACATCACGCTGGTCTGGCTGTCCACATAAGGGGTGGGGTGTGGATATAACTTTACGAGGATAAAACTCGTCTTCTTTGCTAAGGGTTTGTGGGTCCCAAGGCTGACCCTGGAGCGGCTGAGCGTACCTCAGCTATGGAAGAAGCCCCACTACAAGTGGCGCCCGAGCAGGGACCTGACTTTGTGAGTGATAGTGAAAAACATGAAACGGTCACCAACGCTCATGAATCAGGTTCGCCGCGCCCCCCACACAATCATAAGCATCGCAGTACTCCAGCGATGAAGGCTCTAACGCTTGAGACGGACACGACCAGTTAGATTTACTGGCTGAAGAAGGACCGATTAGTCACCGAGTGCAGACGACACCACATCGCTGTCGAAGGGCGCACCGTAGCAGACCTTCCCGTAGCGAGCTGAGCGCCTGCATTCGTGCAAAGCGCCACCATAAATCCACGGAGGACCTAGTGCAAGCCACCATACTCGTTCCAACCACCACGGTAAGAATCCCAAACAAAGCGGTAGCAACACGTGGCGACATAACCTCAGCTGCAAGAGTGCCGGATTTGGAGGTTATAAACTCCGTGCGGCGATGGAACATACGCTACAGCGGTCGCGAAAATTTACACGACTTTCTGGAGCGATGCGAAGAGCTAGCAGAATGCTACTCTATAGCAAACAACCAGCTTCTCGGCCACCCGAATGGTTTCGAGTAAAACGCAACGCCATCAACACGTGGGACGACTTTCGTTACGAGGCTGAACGGTTCTTTTTACCGAAACGACACCTCGCACATCTGGAAGAAACCATCCATCAGCGCAAGCAATTTCCCAGAGAGAAGGCAAAGGATTATGTGCTGGCCATCCAGACGCTTATTCGCCAGCACCCGAAACTTCGCGATGAAGATCACACCGAGCGTATATATGACGGTCTAAGGGTGGAATATCGCTTATATGTCCGTCGGAGCGATTTCAACAGCGTGGACGAACTACTCGAATTAACGGAAGAGTTCGAGTTGCTGAAAGGCGAGGAGACCAGGCAAACGAGAAACACCAATCACTGTTTGACGGCGGTAAGTAATAAGTATTGCCGCGAGAAAGTTTGTTGGCGATGCAAGCAGCCGGGACACCGAAGACACCAATGTCGCAACCAGCAGCGAATATTTTGCTCTCGCTGCGGACTCGACGGAACCATGTCGCGGGACTGCAATTGCCCTACACATGTGGCAGTGAGAGCCACTCCGCCCGAACCCAGCACAGCAGCACGCAAAGCAACGCTTCCGTACCCAGAATGGAAGCAAGATGGCCGTTATTATCTGCCCTATTACTATTGCGGGCATGCAGGTCGAAGCCCTGGTGGACACCGGAGCCACGCTCACATACATCGGTAAGGAACTCCAGCGTCATCTAGACAACCACAGGATTAAAGCCAAACGCCAGACCCGTCGCATTCAGCTAGCTAACCGTACGTATATACCTAGCCCCGAAAATGTATCCCGTCACCATCGAGCTGGGTAAGAAGACGACGCATCTACTCGTATCCGCTTTACCGACGCTGTCGGAACCTGTCCATCCTGGGAAAATGGAAATTTCCTGAGGTAACGGGACCCTGACCTTATTACCGTCGATGGTCAAACCCCTAGACGCTAGACGCCTGGAGAAACGAAAGGGCCCCCACCCCTGCCGACCACCTGGGCAAATGCCTAAACCGGGAGAGGAAACCCCATCTTACAGAAAGGGGGGAACCCACCAATTGAATTTTACGCTCCTCACTGAAAACCGCAGCAGTGTTCCCCTCGACGAATCACCGGCCCCCAGCACAGCCGGGCCGGAACCCCGGGGCAGTGTTCACGCGCCTTCAACAAAACCGCATGCAGATCAACTTTTAGAAGAGCAAGTTCGTGCAGCAACGTCTCCATTACTTGGGCCATGTAGTCAGCAAGGAGGGTATTCACACCGACCCGGCTAAGGTGGCAGCCATTAGCGACATGGCAGCACCTACCACCATTCGAGAACTACGCCGCTTCCTGGGAGCAGCCTCGTGGTACCGACGTTTCGTAGCAGACTTCGCCACAATATCAGCACCACTGAACCGTTTATTGAAAAAGAACCAGCGTTGGTCATGGGGTGCCGAACAAGAAGAAGCGTTCCAGGCGCTAAAGGAAAGACTAACTAGTGCACCCATCCTGGGCTGCCCTGACTTCGAGAGGCCTTTCTGTCTGCAGACTGACGCCAGCGGAGAAGGACTAGGCGTGGTACTATTTCAGCGCCATTCGGACCAAGAACGGGTTGTAGCATACGCCAGTCGCAGCTTGACAGAGTTGGAGAAGCGATACTCCGCCACCGAACAGGAGTGCCTAGCCGTACTGTGGGGTATAAGGAAAATGCGACCATACCTGGAGGGTTACCATTTCACCGTAATCACCGACCATCATTCGCTTAAATGGGGCCCATCCCCCGGAAGACTCGCAAGGTGGGCCCTAGAGCTACAACAGTTTGACTTCGACATCGAGTATCGCAAAGGTACCCTCAACGTAGTCGCCGACGCGCTATCCAGATGCCCACTGAAAGACCAAGAAGGCAATGCGGAACTTTTGCATGCCGTCCATGATCAACCGGATAGATGGTATGAAAGACGTACGCGCCAGGTACACGATCAACCGAAGAAACATCCCGATTATCAACTTATCGATGGCCGGCTCTTTCGGCACATCGCCCCACGCAATACGTTATCCAGGTCACCACGCTGGAAACTATGCGTACCAGAGCACCGTCGACTCAAAGTCCTGAGAGAAAATCACGACGCTAGCACCGGCGGTCACATGGGTGTACACAAAACACTCAAACGCACACAAGAAGGGTACTATTGGCCTGGGAGGGGCATAGGGGAATCCCAACTTCCAAGGAAAAGGGGGTTTCCGTTTCCCAAATTGGCCCCAACAAATTTGGGGGGCCGGGAAATAAATTTAAAGGGAAATAGGGGACCCAGCCGGGCCCGGAACCCTTGCCGGGAAAAATTTGAATTTGGGCCCAACCAAAAATGGCAATCCCCCCCTCAGGGACCAAATGGGGGAAAAAAAGTTGGTAAAACCGGGAAAAAGCCCCCTTTTTTTAAGGCCCAAATTTTCCCCCACCCCCTCAACCAAAAATTTGGCAAAACTCGGTTGTTTTTGCAAAAAAGGTTGCTCCGAAGTATTCTGGCCCATATATCGTCAGAAAATTCAAGTCGACCAATACAGTTGAACTTGTGAATCCGAACGCACCAGGTGGGCGTACCATTCATGTGCATCTGCAAGATCTAAAGCAGCTGCCAACCGAATACTAAACTTGAGTAGCCGCTAGCGCGATCTCTACCGAGCCTACGGACTCTAACTCCGATCCACCTAGCACCAATGTAGCGCAACCATAGACGTTGCCAACACTAATCAAAGTGTCCGTTTGCTCATCTCTTTCCAGATAACCAGAATGAAACCGACAACCAACAGGAGGCCGCAGGCATCGAGCCGACAACCACAGCCGCCGGACGAGCCGCAAAGGCCGCCACCTTTCCGGCCACCCCCAGAAGCACGACCTCGGGTGAACACCAATGCAACCGAAGTGCATCAATTACACGCAATAAGCGTGGACGTCGCCGGGTCAGCCGCTCGAACTCGCCCGAGGGCATCCAGGCAGCCCCTGGAGCGCAGCGTCAGCAAAGCCACCACCCGCAGTCGGCCGCGCACAAAACCAGCCGAAATGGAAACCCCCCATTCCCCCAACCCGCCCAAGGGACCCCCCCCGGGCCCTCAGTAACCAAACCCCCCCCCCCTGCCGCCCCCCTCCCCCAAAAACCCCCCTTCGTTTCCCCAACTCGGCCAGCGAGGCACGGCAAAGAGTACCGCGAGGAAGGAAGCCAGTACCGCGGAGCCACTCGCGGAAAAGGTGCAAGAGGCGCCCGCTACAACAACGCCGGCGTCGGCCCCAGCAATTGACAAGACCGACGTCGAGACGACGCCGCGTCACCCAAGAGCGACGCCAACCCCGACGACGGCCCGGCCTCCAACTGCCGAGATCAGCGCACAACCAGCCACGCCTGCCACATCACCCCCACAAGTGACACCGGCGGTCGAAATCCCAGGGTTCCTGGAAGGGCTGGTGATGACCAGACAACACTTCATCAAGCGCTCTAAACGAACGCTGTTTTACCGAGGCCGACATCTAGCACTCCAAAAGCTAGAAGGCGACCGGGTTCTGGTGCGATACGGCGAGGGCAGATGCGTGCTCCACCTATACGAGTAGCACCGCAGAGCAGCTGTTATAATTAATTCATTAGTTATAAGTATGTATTTGCATTGGCCAGAAATAAAAACGAATTTTTTTTTATGAGTGTCACTAGTTGTAAGCTATAAGCCATAAGACGCCTTGTACTATAGGTTAAGAAATACTATTAAATAAAGGTTTCCACACCCGCTCCCTGTTCACGGCACACGCCAACTAGGACAGGCAGCCAGCCTCCAGCCGAACCACCGTGGGAGACCTCCTTCCACCCGCCGCCAGCGAAGTATCATTGTCCGAAGTGAGGGGGGGACTGTAACGTGGCTTTTACCACCTTACAATATAATATATATATAATTTACGTCAACTTACCTCACTACGATATTTAACGCTGCTAGAGCCTTACATCATGTACCCGCACCATACTACGATATTTAACGCTGCTAGAGCCTTACATCATGTACCCGCACCCTACGCACACGACTTACCTCACTACGATATTGAAAGCTGCTAGAGCTTTTCACCGTACGTCCTAACGCACCATACGCATACTTACCTCGCTACGGTGACGAAAGCTGCGCTGTGCTGCTATATAAGCAAGCACTTCATATCGGGTGCGATCATTCCTTCCAGCACTCTGGCGAGGACGGTCGCCATCGACAGCATCAGGCAAGGGTAAGTTAGAAACAGTAGAAGTAGGAAGTAGAAGTAGACAGTACGGGGAGGCCTCGCGCAGAAAAGGCATCACCGCCGGGTGATGCCAGTGCTCGCGATGGCCCTGCCCAGTAGTTGAGGGATCGCAGGCCTCGCGCAGAAAAAGCATCACCGCCGGGTGATGCCAGTGCTCGCGATGGCACTGCCCGGTAGTTGGGGGAATGCGTGCCTTGCGCAGCAAAGGCATCACCGCTGGGTGATGCCAATGCTCGCGATGGCACTGCCCGGTAGTTGGGGGAATGCGTGCCTTGCGCAGCAAAGGCATCACCGCTGGGTGATGCCAATGCTCGCGATGGCACTGCCGTAGCCGCGTCGAAAGCACGTGGCGTCAGTACCGCTGCTTACGGCACCGTTATTAAAACTAACGCGACTATCAGGCGACAAGTAAGTAGAGTGCGGTAGGGCAGTTGTTAACGAGAGGCCAACGAAGACGGTTGGCAATTAATCAAATATCTCCTACACAGAGGATCCCGTTCGTTTTCATCACCGTGCCTGGCTCATCGATTCCGTTCGTATCATCATCGTGCCAGCTTCTACAAGCGTCAACGCCTGGCTCATTAATCCCGTTCGTTTTCATCACCGTGCCTGGCTCATCGATTCCGTTCGTATCATCATCGTGCCAGCTTCTACAAGCGTCAACGCCTGGCTCATTAATCCCGTTCGTTTTCATCACCGTGCCTGGCCAAACGATTCCGTTCGTTTCATCATTGTGCCAGCTTCTACAAGCGTCAACGCCTGGCTCATTAATTCCGTTCGTTTCATCAACGTGCCAGCTTCAACAAGCGTCAACGCCTGGCTCGCCAATCTCGTTCGTCTTCATCACCACGGTATACATCACGCTGGTCTGGCTGTCCACATAAGGGGTGGGGTGTGGATATAACTTTACGAGGATAAAACTCGTCTTCTTTGCTAAGGGTTTGTGGGTCCCAAGGCTGACCCTGGAGCGGCTGAGCGTACCTCAGCTATGGAAGAAACCCCATTACAATATATATATATATAATTTACAATTTTAACATATTTATTTTAATTTCAACTTACAAATATGTATATTCCGTCGCTGTCTCGTTCGAAATTTCCGCTGATGATGCTGATAATAGTTGCTTTAGATACAGTAGGCTGGTCAATTCCATGAAAAATCGCACTAGGCTCGTTGTTGAAGCTAAGGTATATTTGACGATGAGTGGTCTCCCTCCAAAATCCCTTTATTTTCTTGCTGTTCTCTGCTTCTGTTGCTTTTGCTGCCGCTATTTATTGTTCTTGTTTTTTTATAATTATTTCTGCTACTGTTGTTGCCTCCGTTACTTAGTTTTTTTGCACTTTTAAGTCACTTCTGTCATGTACGATATTCCTGCTGCGTCTTCGATAAAGTCGTATTTTTCTTATACATGTGTATAAGTATTTCTTTCGTATACAAATGTAAAATGGCAGACAATTAACGATTTTCTTTATTTCCCGAAAATCACTTCCACTTTATTTTTGCTTTTGTAAAGGAGCCCCGACGCAATTACCACTTATTGTTTTGATTTTCACTTAAAACCTGGCTTTATAATTCATCAATTTTTAACTGAGATAAACAAGCAAAACGATCCGTTATTTGAACTTTTTATTTGCTTTTTACTGTAGTAGGTACTTTTTTTGATCTCGTGCTTCACGTTGGGCGCCAATTAATTCCCGTATCGCGGGAATTTGTAAAAAAATATATTTTCTTTCTGCCAACGCGCAGAGAAAATGAAACTCGTGGTGTCGACTGGATTGCCGGAGACAAAATCTAACATTTATTTACAAGTTACTCTTATTTATACATTTACTTATTATTTACTTAAAGTTATTGAAAGAAAGTGTCAAATTACATTAATTTCATATTCAGCATTTATAAGAATGGTTATTCTAATGTGAACGGAAAAAGTATATCGAATTCTATTTAAATTTATGAGGCCACCCAACTACAAAGTGTTCAATATTGTTTACAGTTATAGTCAAGTGGCTGTGTGGAGGCTGTCATTAACTTGTAGATGCGATAAGAGCGACCTTTTATATTTGTAAGTCTAGGTGCGTCACGGTTCGCATAGGGAATAAAGTGATCCTTAACATTCATTTCTGATTGGCCTATAAACTTGAAAATTATTGGACAATATTCTATGATAGGTGTCGATATTTCGACTTTTTGGACAATTTTATTATATGTAATATTTAAGTGCGTATGAACTAATTTGGCATGTAGTAGCGTACCGCCGCTTAAGAGTTTTTTGACTATTTGGGTTTTTTTGTCATCCTGCGGGTTCGAAAAGTTACATATGAGTGATAGAAAATGGTGGTAGAAAATTATCTTTTAAGGAAGATTTAAGAATTCTGAGAAACACGCGTTTAAAGATTGGATTGCTTTGTTCCCCACTTAGTTCCCTTTCTACAAGAAACGCTGCAGCGACCATAATAATTTGAATTTCGATTTCAAAATCTTAGAGAATGTTTATTATAGTGTATACTATCCGGTAATGCAAAAATATCGAGTTCTCGAAAATTTCGCACTGAGACGATCCCTTAATATTGGGGGAAGTTTCATTATCTCTCGAAATTTTCTTAATTGTGAATTAAGGTGTTTGTTTGAGGTTTCCTCAACTTGAGCTAACAAGGTTCGGTAATTAGTCTACTTTTTGTTTCGCTGTGCAGCGTTTGAGCTTTTTGTGCCTGTGACAGCGGCCCGTGCTCCGGATAAAAGTAATACATTATTACCATAAAACTCTCTTTATCTCATTGCTTGTTAATAGAAGTTGTTAACTCAATTTACGTTGCTTACATTTATACACACATACACATATTTTACTCATAATATTCTTTACTTATGTGAATTCTCAAATCTCCTAAAGAGTAATTGAAGCATGTTCGCGAATAACGTTGTAAGCGACAATTTTTTCAAAACCGGTTTTTGTGCAGATTACTGTTATAATGGCTCTCTTTTATCAATCCAAATCAAAATTAGGCATATTATTGCACTTGTTCGTATTCAAATCGCATTTTAATACAAGCATTCAGTGGAATAACGTTTCAAGTGACTTATTTATTGTGTGTACAATGGCAAAAAGTGAGTGTTCTCGTGAGCTTGATAAGTGTGTTAGAGGCTCCTAAAGGAAAATAAAATTAGAAAATTGGAAAGATTTCAATAATAAAAAGCTAAGAAACAGTGGGCAATCTTATATTAATAGAAAAAAACAAGTTATACCAGCAAAAAATGTCCCTAAGCAGGTATAGTGGAAAAACGATTTAAGTACATAATTTTTATTTCATATACATTTTGAACTATTTTGTAATAGGTTTTTGATTGCCATTGTGCAAAACTTGATAATGAACAAATGAAGAACCTTTTTGATAACTTTTATAACAAAAATTATAACGAGCAATGTTTATTTCTATCCTCACTTCTTGAATTGAGCGAGCCTAAAAGAAGAAGAGTTGAAGAGGGGAGTTCTATACGAAATACAACAGTATTTTATTTTTTGGTGCTTTTAAACGGAAAAAGAGAGTGTGCAAAAAATGTTTTGTTACACATTTCAGATAAATATTTTCTTGTTGTTTTCCGTTGATTTTTACTTTACTTTTTATTTTAAAATATGAAGATAACTCAGCGCAGAGTTCAAATTTTGGTTGAAAAAGTAAAATATGGGAAAAACACTGATGATCAGAGAGGAAAACATGAAAATCGTCCCCACAAAACCATAGAACAGGAAAAACTGAGCGTTGATGAACACATAGTAAGCTTTCCCAGCCAAGAAAGTCACTATAGTCGTTCAACATCTCGAAAAAATTGTATTAACCCCAATTTAAATATTAAAACAATGTACGAGTTATACAAAGTTAAATATCCGGATACCCAAATTTCGTACAATACATATAAGCACATTTTTCATACAGAACACAAACTACGATTTGGTTTCCCAAGAAGTGATACTTGCAAGGTTTGTGACAAGTATTTTATTGATATGATTGCCGCTAAAAATACGGAACGATTTGAAAATATTCAAAAATTGGCGACAGCTCATCACGAGCAAGCAGATAAAGCATATGCGCAACTTCGAGATGATTCCAACGCTGGCAAAAATTTACAAAATACCGTAGTCATATGTGTCGATATGCAGCAAGTGATTTTCACACCGAATCTCACACATTCTGATGTATTTTATCAGCGACAGTATTCCAATTATAATTTTGCTGTCCATGATATCTCAGAAAATACGGTCGATATGTACACATGGCACGAAACGATTGCTAAAAGAGAAGCTGCTGAAATAGCTTCATGTATTTGGAAACACATTACATCAGAATTCAGTATTCTGGAAACTGATCAAATCAGAAAATTAATTATATGGTCCGATAGATGCGTTGGACAAAATAACAACTGGACTATGATTGCTTTGTGCCACAGCCTTCTGACCAAATACTTTTCTGAAGTGAATCAAACATTTCCTACTTCAGGGCACAGCTTTCTGCCATGCGACCGGGATTTTGCACTTATCGAAAAAAAGAAAAAAACAGCTCAACTTTATACACCAGCAGATGTGTGTCATATGATTCATTTTGCAAGGCCTTCGAATCCATTCCAGATTCATCAAATGGCTCAATATGAATTTAAAAACTTCTGAGATGCTAGTCAAAAATTTATATGGGCCATTCCATCAATTGCCGACATGGTTTTGTACCCGCGGTTCTCCGATTTTGAAACTTTAGAATATCACAATATAGACCAATAGAAGAATATCTGTTAACTTTTTAGTGGTCAAAGTTGCTCCATTGTTTTTTGGCGCGCACTTCAAATTGAGATCAAACAAAAAAATGACTTTTTCTTTTATTTTTTAACGACCTCAAAATTGAGTGAAAAAAAAATTTTAAATTATCCAATTTTATGTAAAAATATTTTCAAAATCCAAAAAAAAATTCAAAATAAAAAAAAAAAAAACATTTTTTTCCAAAAACCCGGTTTTTTGTACTTTTCCCCAACTATTTTTCAAAATTGACCTTTCCATTCGATTCCTCGTTAAATTTTACATAAGAATCAGTGTTCAAAAATATGGGACTCTGATCCCATGAACAGCAAAAAAAAAATGCAAAGTTGTCGCTCAAAATACAAAACAAACATTATTTTCCCAAAAATCCGGTTTTTTGTGCTTTTCCACCAACTTTTTTTCAAAATTGACTTTTCCATTCGATTCCTCGTTAAATTTTACATAAGAATCAGTGTTCAAAAATATGGGACTCTGATCCCATGAACAGCAAAAAAAAATTCAAAGTTGTCGCTTACGGCGCAGTCTGTTCGCTTAGAAGGTTGTGTGAAAGAGGTAAGTGTGTAAATTGTATTCTTAGACTTGAATTAAGAAGAAATCACTGTCTTCATTCATAATAATATGCGCCGTATAGCGACAACTTTGCATTTTTTTTGCTGTTCATGGGTTAACGAGGAATCGAATGGAAAAGTCAATTTTGAAAAAAAGTTGGTGGAAAAGCACAAAAAACCGGATTTTTAGGATAATAATGTTTTTTTTGGATCTTGAGCGACAACTTTGCATTTTTTTTTGCTGTTCATGGGATCAGAGTCCCATATTTTTGAACACTGATTCTTATGTAAAATATAACGAGGAATCGAATGGAAAGGTCAATTTTGAAAAATAGTTGGGGGAAAAGCACAAAAAACCGGGTTTTTGGAAAAAAATGTTTTTTTTTGATTTTGAAAATATTTTTATCAGAAATCTGAGATGTTTTTACATAAAATTGGATAACTTAAAATTTTTTCACTCAATTTTGAGGTCGTTAAAAAATAAAAGAAAAAGTCATTTTTTTGTTTGATCTCAATTTAAAGTGCGCGCCAAAAAACAATGGAGCGACTTTGACCACTAAAAAGTTAACAGATATTCTTCTATTAGTCTATATTATGATATTCTAAAGTTTGGTCAAAATCGGAGAACCACGGGTACAAAACCATGTCGCCATTGATGGAATGGCCCATATAGAAATCCTTTGTGCAAAACAACTGCTGCAAAGTGGATACAAATTTCTAGAGACGATCCAAACACACTTAGAATGCGTAGCCAGCATAATATAGCAGAAACATGGACTTGTTATAATTTGCGCTCAAAAAAAAACAGAAATTATGCGAATTATACTTTGCCAATGCTCAGGAATGATCCAATAAAAGTAAGTAATGAAAAGAAGAAGGACCTTCTGGCAATGGCGTCGTATTTACCGGAAAACTATGCACAGTTTCATAAACAGTTGCCCTGAAAGATAAACCAATACATATATTTGAAATAAAAGGTTTTCGTTTTGTTTATAACCTTCTTTCTTTGTTTGTATTACTGAAATACAATTTTTTTTTTGGTTTTGAAACCTTTACTTTCAAAATACGTTGACGGAAAAACGTTTCAAACGCCATCCTACTATATGTTATGCATAGTGGAATAACAAGTTAACATCCATTTAATTTGGGATGTAAAACGTTTTTCCATTTAAAGAGTTTAATTTCGTTTTTTTATTAATTTAACTATTTTATTAATTTTTTATTTAAATTTATTCATTCTAAATAGACAGATTACTATTGAAAAAATAAAAAAAAATCCAAAATAGATAAAACTTTAAGCTTTAAACGTTTATTTCATTTCCTGAACATTTCTAAATCTGTCGCTTACAACGTTATTCGCGAACATACTTCAATTATGTATATACATATGAAGAATTTGGCAAATAAATCACTTGTTAAGAAACCGTGAACAAGAGCACACTACACTTTAATTTGTTTCACACCCACGCATTATTAAAATAATAACATAAAGCAAGAAAAACGCTTCTGGCTCCAACACTTTGGCGCCCAACTTGGGACAGTGTAAAATAAGTTTACTTTTTTGTGCAAAGTGTAAAAAACTTTGAAAAACTTAGTAGTGGTTCCTGAAGAATAGTTGCATCAATTGCATTGAAAAATACATATGCACATCGAACAAATAGTTTAGTGCAGTAATCTGAACGTAAAGTACATAAAGTTGTTGGTGGGTTCCTGGACTGATTTCCGTTTATTTTCACATAACTGGTTTGCGATCGGATGATTTGTCTGGTGAGATCTTAAGAGTTTCTACAGTTGCTGAAATTACCGCACATTGGAAAGCGTACCTATAAAAACAAATTACTTTATCATCATACATACGTTTACCAATTTAAATGCATATATATTTCTCTACATCACCGTTTGGAACATTTTGGTTAACGGAGTTGCATTCGCTGCTTTTGTTAGCTGATCATCGCATACTCAGCATAAGTCAGCGCCTTTCACTGCACTGTTCAGCTGAACATTCGTAGCTCTGCCTGCACTTGAAAGCGTCGCCCGCTTAGTCGCTGCATCGTTGCTGCTATTCTGTCAACGCATCTATGCTGAGAGCTCTGCCGCTGGCAGCAGTTATAATTGCGCTTTATTAGTTATATGCTTTCTCTATATTTTTTTGCATAAGCTGCCTGTACTAAATGTTTAGTGAGACAACGCATTGTTAGGGAGCAGTATACAACTTCGCTTTTTGCCGTCGCTATTACTGACCGGTGGTAGTTATTCTCTTCGTTTTGCATTAAGGGTGTACAAAAATAACGTAAAAAGGATTATGTCTCTTGAACACTCCAAACGCAAACGCGCTAATATAAAACGCAATATATCACGTATTAAATCTATAGTTGAGGGATCAAAAGACTTTGACGAAAAGCCTTCACATGCGGAGTTACAATGCCGACTGGGAATACTAGAGTCATACTTTAAGCAAGCACTTTCGGTTCAAGCTGACATTGAAGATTTGGATCCATCAGACACAGGTCGCGCAGATTTAGAGGATAGCTATGTCACAGCTAAACTTTGCATTCAAGCACAACTTGGGGACGAAGGAAACGTTACAATTAATTACCCCGAGACAACAGCTCCAAATCCTGTTTCCACGCCATCATTCTTGCCAAGGTTGTCGCTGCCTACTTTCAACGGAAACTATGCAGAATACAAAAACTTTATTGCATCTTTTACTCAACTTGTCGCTCGGAAACTTCGACTATCAAATATAGAACAATTCAATTATTTGTTGACGTGTCTTAAAGGTTCAGCCCTGGAAACAGTAAGAGCCTTCCAGGTCACCAGCGAAAACTACCCGAAAGCTTTAGACAGATTAAGGGAACGCTTCGATAATCCCACTCTGATTTTTTGGAAGGAATTGTCCCCTTATTTACTCTGCAAACAGCCGATAAATCAAACTATCACCAATTGCGTAGTTTGATTGATAAGGCATAAGCTATATTCAGTTCGTTAGAATCATTGGGCACGAGCTCCAATATCGCACAAGCAATGCTGATTTACATTGTTATTGGAAAATGTGATCAGCAAACTCGCAACAAATGGAATGAATCGCTAGACTACAAATCGCTTTCAACTTGGACACAATACACCCAAGTTTTAGAATGCCATTGTCAGTTTTTGCATTCATCTGACTCCTCGTCACACCATAAGTTCGAGTCCACCAAACCAATTCGGAATACTACCCGTGGACAAAATTCATCATTCGCCATCACTAAGCCTTCTTGTGTTCTTTGCTCTAGCGATAACCACAAAATTGTTGGGTGTTCTCAATTTAAGGACATAAACACGAATCAACGCTACGATGCTGCCAAGAAATACGACCTCTGTATCAATGTCTGAGCAATGGTCACAGAGTAGCTCAGTGTGCGTCGAAACATCGCTGCCGCTCCTGCAACAGAACGCAGCATATGCTCTTGCATCATGACAACGCGACTCTGCCTACACTTGCAAGTCCAACATCTCTTTCAGTTTCGCATTCGTTTCAAGCATCATCATCATATTCAACCAAACCACATACATACAACCAACTAGCAGCCACGCATGCGCATATGAAGACATCGGATCACGAGCAGGTCATTTTAGGAACAGCTTTAGTTCTAGTTAAAGATTCCATGAGTTCGCACAAAGGCTTCACCTTCGTCGAGAAAAGCATCACATTGACATTCGCAGCATAGGTGATTCAGTTACCAATCTCAAAGCCACCACAACTATTAAGTCACGAGCATCAGTATTTCAACTTTCGCTCCAGTTTGGTATCACACCCCATATTGCATACAAACCTGACGCTGAAATATACACATTAAACTGGAATTCGCCAGCCAACACAACTTAGGCTGACGAAACCTTCTTCAAACCTCGACGCATCGATCTGTTGCTTGGAACAGAGGCATTTTTTGAAGCTCTCGCTGTTGGTCAAACAAAGCTTGGCCAAAATTTACCTACATTGCAGAAAACATTATTTGGCTGAGTGGTTTCTGGAAGATACCAGTCTAAGCACTATACGCCTTCTATATTAATGTCTGCTATTTCGCGAAGACTCTATTGAGGCAAACATGCAACGCCTTTGGGAGCTCGAAACTGTCGACTGCAAACCCAACCCCATTTCATCTGATCATCAGCTTTGTGAACATCATTTTGTAGCCACAACACATCAAGATACTGGACGCATAATTGTGAGGCTGCCATTTAAGGACAATACAGCTGCTCTTGGAGCCTGATTCGACATCGCCCGTCGCCGGTTCCTAGCAAACGAACGTCGTCTGTCGCATACGCCAGGCACTTATTCCCAAGAGTCTCGTATATGGAAGAATACGAACGGCTTGGTCACATGTCTGCAGTAAAAGCGCCGAAATTAGATGAACCACACTATTATATACCACATCACTGCGTACTGAAACCTACAAGCGCATCAACAAAGTTACGAGTAGTGTTCGACGTCTCTTGCCAAACTACGATACAAACATCGCTAAATGATTTACTTTTAGTTGGGCCAACCATCCAAACAGAGCTGTACATGTTGCTACTGCGTTTCCGTTTCACACAGATGTCACTAAAATGTACAGGCAAGTATCTTTGAATAAAAATGATCGTAAATTTCATTACATTCTTTGGCGAGCTTCTGCAGACGGAGATCTTCTCACATACCAGCTTTAAACTGTGGCATATGGTACCGCCTCAGCTACATACAGGGTAGGCCATTTAAAGTTGACCCATCTGGCAACGCTGTAACTTTTAACAGCGCTGACAAATCGGCTAATGTCATACCGCGTTAGAAGCGTCATTCGAAGACAATTTATACCATGGAACAGTACACTCCAAAAGAACGCGCTGAAATTGTTCAGCTTTATATTCAAAATAACTTTTCAATTGTGTTAACTCAACGTGCGTTTCGCAAAAAAAATAAAGTGAAAAGTGCTCCAGTTAAGAACACAATTAAGTCTTTATACGCAAAATTTGTGAACACCGGTAATCTCAGTAATGCCAGTCATGCATCCAGACAACGCACAAGACGTTCTGATGAAAATATCGAAGCTGTACGAGCCAGTATTGAGGAGACTCCATCGACATCGAGTTATCGCCGCTCTCAGGAATTAGACATCTCTCGCACCACTCTCCGACGCATAATTCATAAAGATTTGAAGATGTTTCCATATAAAATTCAAATGGCACAAAAACTAAACCCAGCTGATTATCCGCGACGCCTTAATTTTGGCAAATGGGCCATCGAAATGGCTGAAAACGAACTTGACTTTTGGCGAAAACTCATCATGTCAGACGAGGCACATTTCTCGTTGAATGGAGGCGTAAACAAGCAAAATTGCCGATTTTATGCCACCGAAAATCCTCAATTAATTGAAGAACAGCCTATTTACGACCAAAAAGTAACAGTTTGGTGCGGTGTTTGCGCGAATATGATCATCGGACCGTATTTTTTCGAAGACGATGATGGAGCCACGACAACAGTCAATGGTGAGCGTTATCGAGCCATGATAACGGATTTTGTGATACCCATTATTCGCGAAAATGACATGGATAACTTCTGGTTTCAACAGGACGGGGCTACATGCCATACAGCTCGACCAACAATCAATTTATTGCGACCATTTTTCCCCGGGCGATTGATATCGAAAAATGGTGATGACTGGCCACCGAGATCACCAGATTTGACGCCACCAGACTTTTATTTGTGGGGTTATTTGAAATCCAAGGTATACGCTAATAAGCCAAAGACCTTAGCTCAACTGAAAGCCAACATTCGACGTGAAACAGCCGCCATATCATCCGAAACATTGGCCAAAGTCATGGAAAATGTCGAAAAAAGAGTGCATTTAGCTGTCAAAGCTAAAGGTGCCCATTTACGCGATCTAATTTTTAAATATTAGCTGAAACAAATCTCCTTGGACCAAAATAAATTATTTTTGAAATGAACAAAAAACATTGTTTTCTTTTGTTCTTTTTTTTTAGAAACAAATGGGTCAACTTTAAATGGCCTACCCTGTATCTAGCAGTACGAAGCCTTCATTACTTAGCAGATAAGCATATGGCAGAATTTCCAATTGGCGCTGCGGCTGTAAAGACTTCGTTCTATGTTGATGATTTTCTATGTGGTGCGAATGACACAGATGCCTTACACACACATTAAAGGAAGAAGTTACTAAGATACTTCGTCGCGGACAGTTTCCTCTATCCAAGTGGCATTCCAATAACCCAGATTTCATGGAAGGCCAAACTATGAAAGAGCTAAGCATTACCGACGATTTTACATCGAGTGCACTTGGGGTGACTTGGAATCAACGCAACGACACGTTGTTGTTTTCATTCACACCAAAACAAGTTCACAAGTCTGTCAAAAAGCGCACAATACTGTCTATCGCTTCATCGCTTTTCGATCCATTTGGAGTGGTCTCACCACTCGTGATAACATCCAAAATAATCAGGCAGGAATTGTGACTGCTAAAATTAGATTGGGACGAGTCAGTTCCCAACATATACATCAAACCTGGAATTCATGCTTAGCATCTCTTAACTCGCTTTCATCACTCAGCCTGCCTCGTTATTGTCTGCTACCAAATGCTCGCGGCATACAGTTACATGGATTTTGCGACGCATCAATTCGGGCATACGGATCGGC
Organism: Bactrocera correcta; assembly: GCA_027475135.1. NCBI lineage: Eukaryota > Metazoa > Arthropoda > Insecta > Diptera > Tephritidae > Bactrocera > Bactrocera correcta. The sequence continues at coordinate 9,605,616 of CM050327.1, read as the reverse complement.
GATTTACATACGCACAGAAGACTCCAACGGACAGGTTGCTGCACATTTACTCACATCGAAATCAAGGGTCGCACCAGTAAAAAAGCAGTCTCCTCCAAAACTCGAACTTTGCGGTGCTCACCTTCTCGCTTGCCTGTATGCTAAGGTAAAGAAAATAGTCACCTCTGTTCGCATAACTACTTTCTTTTGAACTTAAACCCGTGGTTCTTTTTGCATAAGCCTTTTTTGGGGTGAGATGGAAAGTCTGCTGTAGTGAAACATTGAGTAATGTATTTTATGAAAATATAAGTCATTAAATTTGCTTTAGTAATTTTTATATATATGCAGATGTGACAGGCAATCTGTGAAAAGTCTTTTTGACCTGATAAAATTATTTCATTCGTTAACTTTTAAATTTTTATACCTCTCACAAGATATATGTTTATGCTCCCTCGTGCATAGTTCGCATGACTTGTGTTTTTTCTGTTCGGATATGAACGATTGCGTTTTGTGAAAGCTTTTGTTTAAACTGTGTTTGCTACTAACTTGGACTCCAATGAGTTTCTATTTTGGTCGAGTTTAAAGTTCTCAGTTTTGACTATTTTTCTATGTCATATTGGATAGAAAGTTCTTTATTCATTGCCACGTTGGGTATTTTTCTCGTAATGCTGCGCTGCATATGTTTACCAGAATAGGGTCAAAATTTTCTGTGGGAATATTTTATGTCGATAGAACTGACAAACAATTTGAAACAGTGGATTCTAGTTTGATGACTTCTTCACTTCGCTTTTAGAGCTCCCCAAGCCAAATTGAAATTATTGTCATTTAATGCGAACTGTTTTCCTATGCACACTTGGATGATTGATGTAAACAGCGATTCTTCATAACCTCCTTAAAATGTGTAGGTGTCTCATGTGAGCACCTCGAAGTGGATGCCTGCACTTGCCTTTTGACTGTCTAGTTGTGGCAGCTCTACTCTCGGATGTGGAGTAGGTGCAATTGCTTTCATTAGCTTTAATTAATCAGAGATAAAGCTTTCTAAGTAGTTTTTGTATATTGCGTAAGACGATAATTTACAATTTTGTGGCAGATCTGAATCGTCAGAATCTACCACGGCGTCATGAGCCGCTTGGAGGCGATTCCAAAAATTTTTAAGATCTTGAATTTCTATTTCTAATAACGATTCAGAGTTTTCTTGAATCGGTGTAGATGTAAATATATGTATATAAACTGTCATTTTGTGAAATAAAGTTAGAAACCTGTTTTGAGCATGTGTAATTGGACTTGTATGTACGTGTTTTTGTGCAATTCAGAGCTCGTTGAAGAGATCAATGTGCTTTGTACATAAGTATGCATTGTTTGTGCTAATGTATGTGAACAAAGAATATGCTGTAATGTTTTGTGCAGTCCTTGTTTTTGTTTGACAAGCAGGATTTTCAGGAATGAAAATGTTGTTGTCGCGTGTTTGAGAGAGTATCTCATATAGACTTGTTACGCTGCTGATTCTCTTTGAAACGATTTTTGTTTTTGTAGAACAATGTTTGCAGTTTTTATGGGTGACATATTTACATGTTTACGCATATGTGTATGTAAGTTTGCGTATTCACTATTTATTCGGCAATGTCATACACTTATACATATGTATATATGTACATATCGAGCAGTGCGCGCAAATTATATTACTGATAAACGATAATATTTTGATTTGAATTATACTTACATATGTACGTACATACATATGTGCTGATAGATGCGTATGAAAATTTAAATGATGAAATGTGATTTATATACATATATACAAACGTTTCAATATATGAAATTATATTATATTATCAAATATTTAAAAAATAGATCTTATTCGCACATTAACTACAAATATTATTTTGAAAATATCATAATTTGATAAGAATGTTATCAATTTTGCATGTACACTTATGAAAATATTGGGTAGTCGAAAAACCTTTTCGTATTACTAATCAAACTTGAACTTATTTTTTTTTTTTTTTTAATATGTAAATATTTACCATTTGGTCGACCATGTTTTGCCATTTTGCCGCTAGAGACATTATTCCATCAGTGTAAATCGAATTGCAGAACGGAAGAGAGCAAACAATTGTTGTGCTAAGCGAAATAAAACAACATCGTCTCCGTAAACTTTACAAATTTCATTGGTGGCTTGCGTGGCATTCTTCCCTATTTTATACGAAAATTTCAAAATGAAGCGTATTTCTTAATTATTTTTACAAATTTTTGAACAGCTGTAACCTTTTTTCAACTTCCCCGAACTAAATTATTTTTGGCTAAATGAAGCTTAACCTCATCTTTCCAACACTATACAATGTGGTAGATAGCACTGAGATATACGACTACAACGACAATTATTGACCAAATACAAAACTACCGATTCGACTACACAATATACCCAAATTGGTAGAGTCATGTGTAGAAGTTCACGCAAGTGAGGAAAGTTCTCTGATCGCCATTCACTTTGGAGTGGTCAGAAATGATTCTTTTACATATGGCACAAGCAGCTCTCGACTTCCGGTTCTAGATCAAGTTTCCCCTGGGTAGTCAAAGTACATCGGTTTAAAGGCGACCTAAAGTGAGAAGACGAAACATCCCCTCCACAGGGTTGTGCGCTGCGCCACGTAAAATACGCCCCAAATGAAAACGTTTTAAACAGCCTGGGATGAGAGACCCCTTTTTGATGACGACGATGGCAAACAAATAAGGGATTACGATTTAAGGGCATGCACCTAGAATGTCCGGTCCTTTAATTGGGAAGGTGCCACTGCCCAGCTGGTTGATGTCCTCGTGAAAATATAGGCTGACATCACCGCCGTAATGCGAAAGAAGGGACAAGGACTGAGGCGAGTAGGTCCTTGCGTATTTGCATTTACTACAGTAACCATATAAAGGAGCGCAAGTGTGTGGGAATAGTGGTGGGAGACTCCGTCGCCGATTTCTGTCATTCACTCCGGTGAATGAACGTCTAGCCACCAACATCAAAGCGAAGTTCTTCAACATATCGCTGATTTACGCCCACGCACCGACGGAAGAGAAGAACGATGTTGACCAATGATGCCTTCTATGAGCGCTTGTAGTGCACATATGATAGCTGCCCCCGCCACGACGTTAAAGTCGTGCTTTGTGACTTTAACGCCAGGGTGGGCAAGGAAGACATCTGTGGCACAACAGTTGGTAAATTCAGCCTCCATGAGGGAACATACCAAATAAGTTAAGGCTGATCGACTTCGCCGGGGCCCGAAATATGGTATTCAGTAGTATTAGATTTCAGCATAGAAAAATTCATCAAGCTACCTGGCTATCTTCAAATAGAAGAGCCGCCAACCAGATCATGTCGTGACAGACGGAAGACACGTCTCCAGTGTTTTAAACGTGCGTACGCTCTGAAGTCCTAACATCGACCCGGACCACTATCTTGTTGCTGCCAAGATTCGCACCCGCTCCTATGCAGCAAAAAACGCACGTCAACAAACACAAGGAAGGTTCGACTTGCTCTCTAAGAGCACTCGTCAAAACCTCGGTATAAGGGAATTATGGGGGGCATTTCAAGTTCCTTACGTATAGTATACAACCGAAATCATTGGTTTTCATAAAAAGCAAAAGACCAGCAGGTACGACGAGGAGTGCCGTGTCGCAGCGGAGGAAAAACAGACTAACTCGAAACGTTACGCTCGACCACAACAAGTGCAGGATGGGATTGATACCTAAAGTTGAAGAGGGAAACGAAACGCATTTGCAGACAAAAAGGTGAGAAGCCGAAATACGTAAGTAGAGCTTGACAAGCTGAGCGACAGGGGTAATGCTCGAGAATTCTACGCAAAAATGCGGCGACTAACAGAGGGTTTCAAGACCGGAGCATACTCTTGTAGAATCCACAAAGGTGATATGGTGACTGATGCCCAGAACATACTAAAATTATGAAGGAAACACTCCCAGCTGAATGGAAATGAAAATATAACGCCAGAAAAAGGCGAACCCGATTCCCCAATCGATGATGATGAAGGACAATACATGAAAGCTATTCAAGAACTGATAAGGAGCATGCATCAGCTTTTTTGTGGAATATGGTCGGACGAAAGCATACCCAACGATTGGAATTTAAGTGTGCTCTGCCCAATTCACAATAATTAAAACCCCACAATCTGCGACAATTACGATGGGATAAGCCTCCTCCACATCGAATATTAGATTTTATCGAGCGAATTGTATGAAAGATTGAAGTTCATCGTCAATAAACTGATTGGACCTTATCAGTGTGGATTTTGGCCTGACAAGTCAACAAGTGACCAGATATTCAATTTTTTTTTTTTTTTTGTACTGGCGTAGACACCGCTTACGCGATTATAGCCGAGTCAACAACAACGCGCCAGTCGTTTCTTCTCTTCGCTACGTGGCGCCAATTGGATATTCCAAGCGAAGCCAGGTCCTTCTCCACCTGGTCCTTCCAACGGAGTAGAGGTCTTTCTCTTCCTCTGCTTCCCGCGGCGGGTACTGCGTCGAATACTTTCAGAGCTGGAGTGTTTTCATCCATCCGGACAACATGACCTAGCCAGCGTAGCCGCTGTCTTTTAATTCGCTGAACTATGTCAATGTCGTCGAATATCTCGTACAGCTCATCGCTCCATCGAATGCGATATTCGCCGTGGCCAAAGCGCAAAGGACCATAAATCTTTTGCAGATTTTTCCTCTCGAAAACTCGCAACGTCAACTCATCAGTTGTTGTCATCGCCCAAGCCTCTGCACCATAGAGCAGGACGGGAATTATGAGTGACTTATAGAGTTTGGTTTTTGTTTGTCGAGAGAGGACTTTGCTTCTCAATTGCCTACTTAGTCCGAAGTAGCACCTGTTGGCAGGAGTTATCCTGCGTTGGATTTCCAGGCTGACATTGTTGGTGTTGTTTACGCTGGTTCCAAGATAGACGAAATTATCTACAACTTCAAAGTTATGACTGTCAACAGTGACGTAAGTGCCAAGTCGCGAGTGCGACGACTGTTTGTTTGATGACAGGAGATATTTCGTCTTGCCCTCGTTCACTGCCAGACCCATTTCTTTTGCTTCCTTGTCCAGTCTGGAGAAAGCAGAACTAACGGCGGGGGTGTTGAGGCCGATGATATCAATATCATCGGCATATGCCAGCAGTTGTACACTCTTATAGAAGATGGTACCTTTTCTGTTGAGTTCTGCAGCTCGAACTATTTTCTCCAGAAGCAGGTTGAAAAAGTCGCACGATAGGGAATCGCCTTGTCTGAAACCTCGTTTGGTATCGAACGGCTCGGAGAGGTCCTTCCCGATTCTGACGGAGCTTTTCGTGTTGCTCAACGTCAGGCATCAGGCATCAGGCAAGGCATCTCCTTTTCGTGCTGTCGAAAGCAGCTTTGAAATCGACGAAGAGGTGGTGTGTGTCGATTCTCCTTTCACGGGTCTTTTCCAAGATTTGGCACATCGTGAATATCTGGTCGGTTGTTGATTTACCAGGTCTAAAGCCACACTGATAAGGTCCAATCAGTTTGTTGACGGTGGGCTTTAATCTTTCACACAATACGCTCGACAGAACCTTATATGCGATGTTAAGGAGGCTAATCCCACGGTAATTGGAGCAGATTGTGGGGTCTCCTTTTTTATGGATTGGGCATAGCACACTTAAATTCCAATCGTTGGGCATTCTTTCGTCCGACCATATTTTGCAAAGAAGCTGATGCATGCACCTTATCAGCTCTTCGCCGCCGTGTTTGCATAGCTCGGCCGGCAATCCATCGGCCCCTGCCGCTTTGTTGTTTTTCAGGCGGGCAATAGCTATTCGAACTTCTTCATGGTCGGGCAATGGAACGTCTGCTCCATCGTCATGGATTGGGGTATCGGGTTCGTTTTCTCCTGGTGTTGTGAGTTCACTGTCATTCAGTAGGCTGGAGAAGTGTTCCCTCCATAATTTAAGTATGTTCTGGGCATCGGTGGCTAGATCACCTTGAGGAGTTCTACAAGAGTATGCTCCGGTCTTGAAACCTTCTGTAAGCCGCCGCATCTTTTCGTAGAATTTTCGAGCATTACCCCTGTCGGCCAGTTTATCAAGCTCTTCGTACTCACGCATTTCGGCCTCTTTCTTTTTCTGTCTACAAATGCGTCTCGCTTCCCTCTTCAACTCACGGTATCAATCCCATCCCGCACGTGTTGTGGTCGATCGTAACGTTGCGAGGTAGGCAGCCTGTTTTCTCTCCACTGCGACACGGCACTCCTCGTCGTACCAGCTATTCTTTTGAACTTTCCGAAAACCAATGGTTTCGGTTGCAGCTGTACGTAAGGAGTTTGAAATGCCGTCCCACAGTTCCCTTATACCGAGTTGTTGACGAGTGCTCTCAGAGAGCAGGAGGGCAAGCCGAGTAGAAAAACGTTCGGCTGTCTGTTGTGATTGCAGCTTCTCGACGTCGAACCATCCTTGTGTTTGTTGGCGTGCGTTTTTTGCTGCGCAGAGGCGGGTGCGAATTTTGGCTGCAACAATATAGTGGTCGGAGTCGATGTTAGGACCTCGGAGCGCACGCACATCTAAAACACTGGAGACGTGTCTTCCGTCTATCACAACATGATCGATCTGGTTGGTGGTTTTTCGATACGGAGACAGGCAGATAGCTTGATGTATCTTCTTATGCTGGAATCTAGTACTACAGGTAACCATATTTCGGGCCCCGGCGAAGTCGATCAGCCTCAATCCATTTGGGGATGTTTCCTCGTGGAGGCTGAATTTACCGACCGTAGTGCCAAAGATACCTTCTTTGCCCACCCTGGCATTGAAGTCGCCAAGCACGATTTTGACATCGTGGCGGGGGCATCTCTCATAAGTGCGCTCCAAGCACTCATAAAAGGCATCTTTGGTCACATCGTCCTTCTCTTCCGTCGAGGCGTGGGCGCAAATCAGCGATATGTTGAAGAACCTCGCTTTATGCGGATTGTGGCTAGACGTTCATTTTCCGGAGTGAATGATAGTACTCGGCGACGGAGTCTCTCTCCCACCACAAATCCAACACCAAACTTGCACTCCTTTATATGGCCACTGTAGTAAAGGTCACAAGGACCTACTCGTCTCTGTCCTTGTCCCGTCCATCGCATTTCTTGGACGGCGGTGATGTCAGCCTTTATCTTTACGAGGACATCTACCAGCTGTGCAGCGGCACCTTCCCAATTAAGGGACCGGACATTCCAGGTGCATGCCCTCAAATCATAGTCCTTAATTCGTTTGCCATGGTCGTCATCAAAAGGGGGGTCTCTCATCCGAGGCAGCCTCAGATATTCACCATGAGTCTTGGAAAAACCCCGTGAAAAAAGAATCGCCACTCACCTCTTCGTCGATAGCAAAGCTGTTTGTGACAGCACGAAAAGAAGCTGCCTTTATGCCGCGATGTCTGAATTTGGTATCCCCGCTAAACTAATACGGCTATGTAAACTCCCGACTCCCTTTGGTGTGACTTCTTCAACCTACTTTTCGAACTGCAGAACTATATAGGGTACCTTCTCTATCTATAAGAGTTTACTCCTTCTGGCGTACGCCGGTGATATTTCTGCTTTCCCCCGGATTGATAAGGCAGCAAAGTAAATGGTAAATAAATAACTCCGAAATCGTAGATAATTTCGTCTATCTTGAAACCAGCAACACCAACAACTACGTCAACCTCGAAATCCAACGCAGAATATGTTTTACCAACAGGTGCTTTATGAGTTTTCAAGAGAAAAGTTCTGTGAACGATTTATAATCCTGTGCGCGGTGGCTACGGCGAATATCTCATTCGAAGGAACGATGAGCTGTGTGAGATATACGACGAATTTGTCATAGTTCAGCGAATTTGCGAAACACTCCAGCTCTAAAAGTATTCCACGCAGTACCCGCCGTGGAAGCAGAGGAAGAGAAATACCTCCACTGGGCCAATCAAAATCCGTGATCATCGGAAAATCCATCGAAACTGTGTGTGAAGTCATCAAAAATCAGCCGCAATCTTCATTGAAATTCATGGCAATGGAATTGAACATCTCCGAAACATCGATTTAACGCATTTCGACCGAACTTTGGGCTTACGAAAGCTGAGACGGCACCGTGTGATTTCATCCTTTTCGGAAAAATGCATTTGCCCATGAAAGGAAAGCGCTAAGCAGACGTACATTCCATTCAAAAGGCTTGCACCGGCATTCAGGCGGCCATACCGGCCAACGAGCTGAAACACTCGTTCGACATGCTTTTGGACCATGCAAAAAGCTGTATTGAAGCAGAAGGAGGCTATTTTGATTTGTTTTTTTTTTTTTAAGTCCTGTTTACTTTGAATTGCACCTTGTAGACTCTATGTTACTAACCGCTCAGATGTAATGGCACATAGTGCAACAGCAGTGTTGGTTAGAAAACGATTAAACCACCATGCTTTAGAATTTCATTTCAAGCGCAGTCACAAGCTATAACAATATCTATAAAAAATTTCTATGGGGACTTGAAGGCTATCTACTGCCCACCTTTGTTTAAAATTACAGACAACCAATTTAAAGACTTTTTTTTCAGTGGGTAGCTGAACTCCCGGTAGCTGAACTCGCGTTTTAAAAAAGTGTAAAAAAACATTAATACAATTAATTCATCCAAAAACCAAGTTCAGCAGCTAAATAAAGAAAGGTAAGAGAGTAATAAAAAAAAAAAAAAAAACGGCATGAAAATGTTATATAGTTTGCTTGTAATAATTTTCTAAATGCAGTGTTGCGTCATTGGTCTACTGTGGTAATTTTCGAAAAATAAAATCTTATTTTTGTATACGTATTGGGATGATTCGGCTAACGAGAAAAATGTAGAAGACGATGCAAATATGGACAGAATTATAGAAGAAACTTTGAAAAATTTGGATAACGCTGCTGAAAATATGCATGTTGGTTTAATTGACCAATTTATTAGAACCGAAAATGATGAAGATTCGAGTGAAAATGAGAACGTTGCACAGGAGGTGTTGGAAAATATTGATTAGTTTGAAGTGGAGGAGTGGAGGGTTTATGGCAAGCGAGACCAGCTGGGAAAGTAAATTATGCAGCAATGCGGTGAAAAAACCCATCGAATATTTTAGTATTTTCTTTGCGGATGAACTGTGGCAGAAAATATGTGAGGAAACGAACTAATATGCTATGCAAATAAAAGGCATAGAATTAAAATGTACTGTGCCTGAAATAAAAAGATTTTTTGGCATTCTACTATACCTTGCAGTTGTGAAAATACCAACACATAGAATGGCGTGGGCGGCCAATTTCAAACTAGCGGCCGTTGCAAATGCACTACCAAGGAACAGATTCGAGAAAATCAAACAGTTTTTCCACTTGAACAATAATATTAAACAGCCTCAGAAGGGAACACCTGAGTACGACAAGTTACACAAAGTTCAACCATTGTTGGAAGCCATAAAAAAAAATTTTAATGAAATTTCGCAGGAAGAATTCCAAAGCATTGATGAACAAATGCTTGCATGCATAGGTATCTTATTATTTGTGAACATATGTTGTATATTTCTGAATAATACAATAATCCATTCTTTTCTTAGGTCAACATAGTTTGAAACAATATCTTACAATGATATATCAAAATGTTCACTAGAGCTGGTGTATCTGGAATTATTTATGATTTTACTCTCAACATTGGAGAAGGTACGTGCAAGTCTTATGGCTTGGGAATATCATCAGACATTGTGCTATTTTTATCATCCACTATGCCAGTAAACCAAAATTTCAAACTTTTTTTTGACAATTGGTTTTCTTCAATAAGCTTGATGATTGCTCTGAAAGAAAAAGGCATATTTCCGTTGGTACAATTAGAAGCAACCGATTGGAAAATTGTACTCTAAGTAGTGAGAAGGAACTGCAAAAACGAGGACGAGGATCAAGCGATTTCAAATATGAAGCAACGCACAACATGATGGCTTGTCGTTGGTACGACAATAAAACTGTACAACTGGTTTCAAACTATGCAGGTAAGAACATGAGTGAATGCAAGAGATGGTGCCGCAAAACGAAAAAATTTATAATTATACCTCGTCCAGGCATAGTAGAATGCTACACAGCACATGGGAGGGGTTGATCTCGCGGACATGCTGCTTGAATTGTACAAAAATTCGAGTTAACAAACAGTTGGTTGTTGTACCGCAGAGACATCACACATCCAATGGCGAATTGAAGTATATGCCGCTCATAAATTTCAAATTGGATGTTGCTACCGAGCTTTTGAACGCAAGTGAAACTACAGTTGTCGCAAAAAAGAGAGGTCGTCCATCCTCCTTTTGACAATAAATTCAGAAACTTCATTACCTACTCCATCGACTCTGTCATCACCAGCTCCTTCTACAGGTTCTGAATCTGAATCCAACCCCAATAAAAGAGCATATGTTGCAGAGCCTGCAAAATCCCTACGATATGATGGTTATAATCATTGGCCGGAATGGGGAACAAGAGGCAGATGTAGGCTTTGCAGCACTGGGTTTCCAAACTCTAAACGTAGCAAATGCAATGTGCACTTGTGCTCCAATCCTCAAAAGAATTGTTTTGTATCCTACCATACATAAATTGAAATAAACGGCATTTGAAAAAAAATCAAATTGTGTTTAAATTTAGTATGTACATACCACCATTGCCAATGTTGCATATACGCAACATCCTGTAGCTCTTGAACCAGGACACCTAGGACATTGAAATTTTTGTCAGTTGATATTGAGGTCAACTCTATCTTTTATGTATACTCAAAAAATTTTAGCCACGCCTATCTTAATTCGGGCATGAATGTATTAACCCCATACGAAAGAACGACAGCTGTATCATACTAATATAAATAGGCACATGGAATGACATATCTCCTGGTAAGGCGACATATTGGCCTAGTATCGTAACAAAATACCAAATTTAATTGAGTTTGCTGTAATCAAAAATATAGTTAAATCGCACACAATCTGTAGAGGGAGCTGATCACTCTTCTCGACTAATAAAGTTATGTGAACAACCCATATTCGTCAATCCAAAAGTGGGTCTAACATCTTATAAAACGAACTGTCTAAAATATAAAAAATACTTTAGTAGTCACATTAATATTTAGTACAAAGTAAATATAGGAAGAAATATTGACGAAAGCATAGGAGAACTCAATGATATAATAACTGCAGCTGTCTTAGCAACACTGAACAAAAACTATAAGCCGCTTATTCCCATAAAAATCACTAATAGAGAAATAGAAACGCTTGCAAATGAAAAACGGCGCGCAAGATGTGAATGGCAGATAAATTTCTCCCCTTCCACTCAGCTTCAATTAAAATATTCTGTACATAAATTAAAAATAGGAAGAATTCAACACTGAAATGTGTATAAAGAAACTATGTCCAAATTCAAGCAAGCAAATTCCTTTTGGAAATCCCAAAAGTCCATGAAGCCACCAACTAACTCCAACATGCCTATACGAGACTTGGGTGGAAATTGGGCTCGATGTGACGTGGAAAAGGCCAATATTTTTGCAAATCACCTAGAAGAGGCATTTCAACCTCGAAGTGACGTGGAAAAGGCCAATATTTTTGCTAATCACCCAGGAGAGGCATTTCAACTAGGGTTGCCTTTTTTTGCAGTTAAAGTACATTGGTTATTATAGGTAAGAAAAAAAGTACATACTATCAAAATAAAGTATTATTTATTTTTCTTTATTATTATATTTAAGAAACATAATTTTTATTGCTTTTTGCAATTTGTATCAAATTAGCATCTTAACTGAACAATTGCACAGCATCTTTACATTCTATATTTAAATTAAAATAAATAAGAAATTAATTTTTTATCAAATTCAGAGACGCTTTGCTTCTTTCGTCTCGCCATTTGCTATTCATCACAGAAAAAACTCTTTCTGTGAATGTTGACGTGGCGGGAATAGACAATAAAAATGAAATTACCCTTTACAAGTTTAAAAAATTGTCATCACTCATATTAAATAAATGCTGCCATTTTTGTGCAGTTGATAGCTCTGTAAAACCCTTAGAAGTACATAATTGATTATAAACTTAATAAAGCGATTTCTCCATAGAGATCATTCATATTCACATTAAGATGCAGATTTAAATTTTCAATTATGTTTACAATATTGTCAAATTCTATATTACTCTTTAAATTTATATTACCCAGTGTAAATAATCAGTTCGTGTTATTAAAATCAAACCATTTATTCAGGTACACTACGGATTCGTCAATAAATAATAAAAAATTAACTTGAATTTTTCTAGTCAGTTCCGGTGAAGATAACAGTTTAATTTTTTTCCTGTTTCATAGCCAAAAAACATCTTGTTTTCTTTGTGTTAATTGAGTTCTAAGATTAACCATAATCCCATAAATATCTAAAATTGTTATGCAATTGCGTTCAAGACATATCACAGCTTTATTAAATAAATTTAATAAGTGACTAAAAAAATGCAAATGAATTTCAATCATATCATTCTCAGTATCATTGAGCATCAATAAATCTTGTATCTGCGCTGTCAAACTGCTGAAGTGGCAGCTTCTAGCTTACGATACATGGCAAACTAGATAGTATTCTACATATATCTAGTATGCTATGAGCAATGTGGAGTCTCCACAGGCAATGGGCACGGCAATGCAGCTAGTATTCTATATATTCTATCCTGTCGAGATGCCCCGTAATTGTACAAAGCGAGTGCTTGAGTGATGTGGCGCCGACGAGTGGCAACATCGATTCAGCACTAAATCATCAATCTATAAATTTCGTTTAACAAATTTATCGACTAAACTTTTCAAAATCTCAAAGAAATCAAATCATGCGAAATAAAGTATTTTTGTGAACTTTATTGTTCTCATAAAGTATAGAGTACAATTACCTAATAAACGTAAATATAAATAACGTAATATACTTTATAATAAAGTACGGGTGGCAAGCCAAATTTCAACCTAAGTTGCCAAGGAACAACTTTAAGTTGTCAGTTTTACCCTACACAGCTAACGAGTCGCTCGAGTCTTTTAAGACTTCACCTTCTGAAATTATTGGAATCATAAAAGAACTTAAACCAAATAATCGCCGGGACATGATAATATTACTCCAAAAATGCTAATTTAGCTACCAATTATTGCTATAGAGGAAAGCCCATCTTCGTTCTTCTATGCAATTCTTAGTTTGGGATACTATCCAATTTAATAGGAAAAGGTTACAGACCATCTTGATAGATAAACCTGGGAAGGACCTAACACAGCCGTCTTCATAGAGATTAATCATTTTTCTACCCTGTCTTTCTCCAATATTTGAAAAAGTATTACTGTCAAAGATGTCTCCCTTCCTCCACGAAAATAATACAATACCAACGCACCAATTCAGGTTTCGTGCAAAACAAAGCACGATAGAGAAAGTAGTAAACAGAATTACTAAGAAAAACATTTGAGCACTGCCTGTTCAGCAAAATTTGTAGCTCATCATGCGTTTGATAAAGTGTGGTATGAAGACCTTTTATATGAGATTTAAAAAATTCTACCTTTAGAATTGTATAAAACATTGGAGTCTTATTTAAATAATAAACAATTTAGGGTAAAAGTGGGAGATTTCAAATCTGGTGAACGACAGATAGGGTCTGGTGTACCATAGGGCATTGTTTTAGGCCCAACTATATACATATCAGAGATAAAGAGAGGGACTCTCCTGTCACTGGAATTGTGAGAACGGCTCGACTACCGAACTTTGACAATTGATTGGATTGGGTAGGTTTTGACGTTTTGCAATTGGAATGACTGGAACGGCCAGATTGAAATTATACCAAAAATATATGTGAACAGACGGATTTGTTGCCGCCGTTTATGATCGCTAATAAAAATTTAAAGCAATAAAAATCAAAGAAAATACGAAATTTAAATATATTTCATGAAAACTTTTCCAATTTAATGCTTAGTAGAATTCATTTTCAATTAAAAATAATTAAAAACATTTATTAATTGAGAACTAATAAGTATTCTCTTAAGTTATTCTCTTAACTCTTAAGTATTGAAAGATAAAAAGTCAGTTGTTTTAATATACTATAGAATCATAAAAAAGGATTTAAATAGTTTCGCCATATATTAAAAGTCCAATATATAATAATTTGCAATCGTAAAAAATTCTGATTTTGTTCGATCTGGCCACAATGGAAAATGTTATAAAAAACGCTTATTTTGAGGCGCTCTCACACTGGAATAAGTTGGGCATCCCATTATCCCTGATACATGTATTAACTTCAACTTTTTCGGATGACACAGCTTTAACACGCCGTAACAATTGTCACATTTTAGCATCAAGAATATTAGCAGAGCGTTTAAGTTCTGTCGAAGAATGACTAGCGAACTGGCATATAAATGTGAATTAACATAGCATGTTACGTTTTCGCTAAGACCAAAAATATGTCCGGCAGCAAAAATTAACAAAATTTTAGTACCCCAAGCGAACGAAACGTGGAGAAAGCGCATCTTTAGTAAGATAACATGTATGAAGATTAGATTCAACTGTGGGTTACGACCTATGCGACTAATAGGTTGCTATCGAAAATGCTTAGAACAATCCCGTGTTCTCCATGGTACATGCGTAATGAAAATATCCATAAGATATTCTTATAGTTAAGAAAGGAGTAGAAGATAGCAGGATTAAAAATATGTCTTGGCTTTGGTACATTCCTGCAATCAAACATGTCTTTAAAGAAGAGCAACGTATCACTAAAACGGCTCAATCACTTGCTTGATCTTGTCTATTTTAATACTCTTTTATTAGATTCACTTGAATGTATTTATGTTTGTTTGTTTGTTCGTAACGTTTTTAAGTGGTACTGAAACCTAGAATATTTGAGTGAGACTGTAGGAAAGCGATAGTAAATTTAAGCAGCTCACCAAAAAGAAGCGCTTAAAAGCATGCAACACCCATATAAAACTAGTTTTGGTGAATTTTTTTTTTATTAATTTTACTATTATTTATTGAATCTACCCTACTTAATATCCTAACAATAAGTTTGCGAATCTTAAACTATTCACTTATTTTACACCCTACATGGGTGATTATTTTTTTTAACTGGGCCTAAAAAATATTACGTTTGGGCTGGTAAGTCGTTTCTACGTAATCTTGAGCTCCTGTTCACACGCAATAACGATCTTGCTAGTTGGTTTGGGTGAACCGATAGTTTCAATGCATATTTCGCGCTTCGTTGCTCTATTTCAATTTGTACGTCTGGAATTCTTAAGTCGCGTTGGATATTCTCATTTCGGATATACCACGGTGCTCCGGTGATTGTATGAAGAGTTTTTGATTGCGCACGACGAAGAATTTTGATGTTGCTGCTACTCGCGTTGCCCCACAGCTCACACCCATAGGTCCAGATTGGTTTTAAAACTGTGTTGTAATTTATACTCCAGACTAATAAGCCAACGCAAAGAACCTGCCTTTAATTTAAGGTAAGTCCTTTTAGCCTCTATGTGGTTTCGCCAAGTGAGTCGCCTATTTAGATGGACCCCTAGGTAAGTAACATGATTGCTTTGTGGTATTTGTAAGTTGTTTAGTGTCAAAGGCGAACAGCTGCTCTTGTTTAGGGTACATTTTTGCTCGTTAACCTTTATCCTCCAGTTTGCGAGCCAGTTGGCCACAGCTTCAATATGATTTCCTAGGAGTGCATTTGCATGAATTGGGCACTTGGAGCGGCTGATTATTGCAGTGTCATCGGCAAAAGTAGACACAGTCAAGCGGTCGTTTACTGGGATATCTTAAGTGTATAAAACATATAACATTGGGCCAAAAAGACTGCCTTGTGGTACACCAGCTTCAATCGTTTGGGCTTCAGATCCAGTGGTGTTACATCGAACTACAAAATTTCGATTATAAAGATAGGACTTACAACAGTTCGTGAGTGTTTTGCGGGAGTAGCGTTTTAATTTTGTATATAAGACCATCTAACCATACTCGATCAAAAGCCTGCGCGACATTAAGAAATATTGCAGGGCAATATTCCCGTTTTTCAAAAGCTGCTCGAGTTTTAGATGTGATCCTATGTACATGCTCGACCGTTCCATGCTTTTCCCTGAAGCTAAATTGATGAGATGATATTATGTTGTGGGTTTGAAGATGTGGCTTAATGCGGAGCATAAGAAATCTTTCAAATAATTTCGACATGCAGGATAACAAGCTGACGGGCTTATAGGAAAATGGCTGCGTTTTGTCCTTTTCAGGCTTAGGTATCATCACTATAGTTGACTTTTTCCATTGTTGAGGAAAGTGAGCTTGTTTTGTGAGTGCATTGAGAAACATACAGATGCAGATTATAGCACGTTTTTGGTAGCTCAATAATAATTTTTGGAGTAATAAAGTCGTGCTCAAGAGCTTTTCTTGGTTTCAATTTCTCCATAATTATTTTTGATATCTCTTCAGGTACGAATTTCACTGATTCCATCAAATAGGGTACGGTTGGAAGTGTAAAGTCATTAGATTCTGAGTTTGGCTGGAAGACATTTTGTAGATGAGCAGCGAAAGTTGCTAACTTTTCTGAATCACTCCGAGCCCATTTGTCATTATTGTCACGTATTGGCATTTCACACTTTATTGGCGCACTTAGAGTTTGATGTGCTTTCCACAACGGGTGCTTTGTACTAGTCGGTGACACCTTTTGAATATGATGGTACTGCGCACTCTGTTCCTCGCTTCTAAGGGCTTTCGTCAGTGCATGTGTGGCCGCTTTCAACAGTTGTTTTGAGGCTGGTGATCTATGAACCTGTCACTCCCTTCGTAGGAGTCGTTTTTGTAATACTAGTATTTCAATTTAATCTATGCTTTTTGTTTTCCACATAACCTTTTTGAGGAGTTGAAATTTTGGCTGCTGTTGCAATGGTTGATTCGAATGCTGCGATGGTGTTTTCAATATCTACCGGTGTATCTAAATTTGGTTCTAGTTCTATGTGTGTGCTGAAGTATTTTTTGTACATTAACCTTTAACTCTTTATAATGTGACTGATGCCGCAAAGAGAAGAGAACTGGTGAGTGGTCTGATGAGAGATCTGCTCTTGTTTCTGCAGTAATAAGGCTGTAAGGAGTTTTCCTAGTTACTGCGAGGTCAATTAAATCTGGCAGCTTTTTCGGATCTGCCGGCCAATATGTAGGCTTTCCAGGAGACACGTAGCCCAGTTTTTTTAGTTTACATACTGCTGTGCCCAACAGGTAACGTTGTATTTATTTTGAAAATTCTTTATTTATTCTTCCAAATCAATTTCATCCCTTTCAAAGTGATCCCCTCCCGATGCAATGCACTTATGCCAACGGATTTTCCAATCTTCGAAACACTGGTGGTAGTCACTTTCCGGGATGGCCTTCAGTTCCGTCTTCGCTGCGGCTTGAATCTCCTCTATCGTAAAAAATGGTGTTCATAGAGCGGTCTTTTGAGCTTGGTGAACAGCCAGAAGTCGCACGGCGCCAGATCAGGTGAATACGGTGGTTGCGGAACGATATGGGTTGTGTTTTTGGCGAAATGATCATGAATTACGAGTTCAGTATGGGATAGTGCATCAGGATGATTCGTACAATAGAAAATATGGCCCGGTACATTAAAGTTGTATTTATTAGTTAGGTGAGTTTCTGCAAGGAGAATTATATCAATTTCGTTATCGTTGGGAAATTTTGAACTCTAGTTTATGGCGAGGTGTGACACCCCCCCATCTATGAACGAGTCGGCATTTTCGGCCGTTTTAATATCGTAACTAAAAATTTGAAAGTTCATTTCGGCAATTCCAGTAAGAGTTGCCAAGTACCCGGAAATTTGTTGTCAAAACTTATTGAATATTTTTAAGATTTTCATCAAAATATATTATTGCACATTAATTTTTACGTCATATCCATTGCGAATTCACTAGCCGGCATTTATGAAAATTCTAACTTCAGTAAAACGCAATAAATAGCTCTATAATTGCGGAAGCAAGCTTAAAAAGACACCTCTTTTCGTAATTTCCACGAGGATTATTAAAACACTACAATGTTCGAATAACAGTGGTTGAATATATTTTTTTTTAAGTTCGAAGAATGAATCTACTATCGATCGTCATTCTTTCAAAAGTCGGTTATCTCCTAATTTACTTTTATATGTGCAATATTTATATTCACAAGAAACTCGTTCTGTTTAAATTGACGAAGGAGATTATGATTAGTTTATCATATCGTATCATATAGGTACATACAATATCGGTGCGTACAAAATTGTTCATTACATAATGACTGCTCCCGTCACGTCAGCTTCATGTGAATGTTCTTTTAGTAAATTGAAATTTGTTTTCAACGATTTGCGTACAACAATGGGGGATGAACGTTTGAATTCTTTGATGCTGCTTTCTTCTTCAAAGGATAAAGTAGACGAAATCGATCTGCGCGATGTTGTTGGAAAATGGTCAATGTTGAAACATCGCAGAGTGAAAATATAACTCAGAAATTTATATTTTTTGCAATTCAATTTCTTAAGAAAATCTTGTTTGTTCCCGCGTAACACGTCGCTGAACAATATATGTATTTTATATTAAGAGAAACATATTAAATGATGATTATACTAATATGTACAATACTTATTTGAGAATAAAATAATGAATTATGCTATTATGTTGTCAAACTTCTCCGTAATACCGTATCAGAAATGAAGATATCCCCCTTTTATATATATTTATAAACATATAGTTACATTAAATCGGCAAATTCTTGAAATGAGTCGGCATTTCAAAGGGACTCACCCCCCCATGATCTGGATCCTCGCGACGCCCCTGCTCGCGGTTACTGTGGTTGTGGATTTTCCTAGGCCTGATTTTAGGACGTTTGCAAACGATACGCCGTTGACGATTTTTGATGGAACTGTCAGAGGATTTATATTGGGAGGATACAACGTTCGGCACATTATTATTGCGTTCGAAGACTACATGTGGATGGATCCGATTTTTTAACTTCTTGTAGACTGGACATCCTCTGTAGTTTGCTGTGTGAATCCACCGCAGTTTCCACACTTTTTGGCATTTGGGTCTTTTTTGTTTGACGTGCAAGTGGCAAAATCATGTAATTCTCCATAAGCTACATATACTGCGCGAAGTGGTGAATAGCATACGAGTATGTATATACTGAAATATATGCATATCCTCAAAGAAAGTATACTTTATATAGATATATGTATATAACGGGTGATTTTTTAAGAGCTTGAAAAACTTTTTAAAAAAAAAAAAAAACGTATAAAATTTTTAGCAAAAATCTCATCGGTTCTTTATTTAAAAACGTTAGATTGCTTCATGACATTACTTTTTGAAAGAAATTTCATTTAAATTTGACCGCGGCTGCCTTAGGTGTCCATTCGGAAAGGTCCAACTTTGGGTCAACTTTTTCGACATTTGGCCGGTATAGCCCGAATTTCTTGGAAATGTTGAAAGCTGGAATATTTGGTTATTTCTGTAACTTTAACTTGACGTAGCCCCAAAAAAATAGTCTAAATGGTTAACGCATGTCTTGGTGGCCAATTTGGACCATCTTGAATAAAATTGTTTCCAAGTTTTTAAAAAAGTCTGTTGTGCGTGGCATGTAGCGCCATCTTGTTGAAACACATGTAAACTAATTATTCTTTCCCAAATTTTTGGAAAAAAAATTTGTTAATGAACGATAGCGATCGCCATTCACCGTAAACGTTCGAAAGATCTTTGAAAAATAAAGGCCAATGATTCAAGGTACAAACCACATCGAAACAGTGCATTTTTCGGGATGCATGGGCAGTTCTTGAACGGTTCTGGTTTGGTCTTCACCCCAAATGCGGCAATTTTGCTTATTTACGTAGCCATTCAACCAGAAATGAGCCTCATCGCTCATCGGACACGGACGCGAAACACATTTCGAACCGAACACTGATTTTGGTAATAAAATTCAATGATTTGCAAGCGTTGCTCGTTAGTAAGTCTATTCATGATGAAATGTCAAAGCATACTGAGCATCTTTCCTTTGACACCATGTCTGACATCCCACGTGATCTGTCAAATACTACTGCATGAAAATCCTAACCTCAAAAAAATCACCCTTTATAACCGCGCACCAGAAGAAATAATATCAAATAATGCAAAACATGTGATTTTAAGGTAATAAAAATATTTATACTTATAATAGAATTTTTGTAGTAAAAAAAATTCAGATACTAGTTTTCAAAACTCCTCCGAAAAGCAGCTGCAACCTGAAAAAATGGAAAATTAGACAACCCACCTCCCTAGTTTACCTACTTTCCGGGTCGAACATTTGTACCAAGTTTGTACCGTTACTTTTGTGGTTCCCACGGGACATCATAAATATTAATAATATATTAGGTATACAATCAAACGAAGAAAAACAGTCGAAATGTACGGTCTTGACAATTGAAAATTATAAGCGAAATATATTTACATAGATTTTAAAAAAGTCTGTGTGTCGTAAAGTATATTTGATTAAAATCTTTTCATTATAAACTAATAAATTAATTTTATTTAAAGAATTGTTTATGAAAAAAACAACAAATATCAGTGAAAGAATAGAAAGATCATTAGGCGAATAAGAGAAAATAAAGGAGAAAAGAAGGCTCTATATGAGATGTTATAGAGCCAAGCAGTCGAAGGAAGCGAGAGAGGCTTGTTTGCAGCAAGGCCGTCAGCATGCAGCAGAATGCCGAGCATCAGAATGAAAGGAAGGGAGAGAGACTAGCCTGAAGAAAGTGCGTCAGCATGTTGCAGATAGCCGAACATCAGAATCAAGGGAAGACAGAGACATTCGCTCGGAGCAAGTGCGTCAGCATGCTGCAGAATGCCGAGCCTCAGAACCAGAGGAAGTCAGAGAGGATAGTTTGCAGCAAGTGCGCCAGCATGGAGCGGAAAGCCGAGCATCAGAACCAGAGCAAGCCAGAGAGGCAGCAAATGCGTCACTTTACTTCTGAAATTGGAGGATCAGAATTAGAACAAGACAAGGAGGCCCGATTAAAGCCTCAGAATCAGAACAAGCCAGAAAGGCTCGTTTGGTGTAAATGCAGAGGGTCGAAGGTAACGTAAAGCCAGTATAACGACCTTTAGACAGCCAATTAACTCGTTTTGTGATGCGATATGTGAAGTTTGTACTAAACGATGCTATAAACATCAAATTTTTAAGTGGATTGTAGATGCTTTAGCAAACACATATTTGCCTAATGAATTAAAGCAAAAAAAATTCTGGTTCCAGGCAAAGGCTGATTTCGCATATTATTCCATTTGTCAAAATCGCTAGTCGCTAACAATCTCTTTTACAAAGACGTCACTATCGATCAAAACGTCATAATGATTGAAGAGGATATTATTAGAGTAGAAGAAACTCCACTAGAGGTTATGAATGAAATCAATGATGAACTTAATAATGACACTAGTGTTTACACAAGAATCAGTGTTTTTTCGAAAATGGTGCGTGCTTCATGGCACCAAGGAAACGAGCTCATATTCACATCAGGATTTGCAGGTGTACAATGCTGTGCGATGGCATTGTCTAACATCCTAACGGCCAGTATTCTTGCACCACTACAGTGGTTTACAAACACCCTCAACCTAAATATGATAACGGCTGATCAAATCTACAGCAATATAAGATTTCAAACGGAGCGAAATTTAATGGCCTATCGCAATAAAAGATGTTTTAATCACATTCAGCAACGTTTGAGATCACTTTTGCCGATGAACCAAGCACATATGGAAGCTTGAGCGACAAGAATAATGAAATAAACTTCGGACGCACTCTTCGTCAAAGTTTGGAAGATCTTTTCATGGAATATAGCGCCGGCATAATAATACCAGCAAAACGAAAGACAACATCGTTAATATTGGACATGAACTGAAAGCAGAAGAATTTGCCTGGTATTTCTTAATTCCTCATGGAAAAAACGTTTTCAAAGAACAAAGGCCTGTAAATATTACAGCGTTAGACTACAAGTTCAATTCATAATTTTTGAAAGTGACACAATATTTCAACGTAACGACGATCTATTTAATGACTTATCCTTCTTTGAATATTATAGACTCAAAAGCACTATATCTGAAGACTTCTGAATCGTAATTGTTGCTGTAGAACCCTTCCAGAAGAAAAAGACCCAGAGCTTCCTGAATTAGTTAAAAAATGTCAAATTCATCGACATACACAAACTTGTTCAAAAAATAATACTTCTATACTCGTAAGATGCCGATTCAACTTTCCACACGAAGAATGTGACGAGTCACGAATTGTGTCACATTATTCAGATGATTTTATTCGTAACGGAGTGTAGCATTTGTTTACTTAAGCGTCGAAAGGAAGATGCTTAGGTAAATAATTACCACCCAAAGTTGCTAAGACTGTGGGCAGGCAATATACATAGATATTGAGTAATGTGGACCCGAAAACCCAAAAAAAGCCTTTGGCAGGTAAAAGATTCTGGAATTGCGCAGGCAATACAGCAAACTCAACGCGAAGAAACTGATATTTTACGCAAACTGTTCAGCATATGTATGAAGATTCTTCATGAACAAGTATAGCAGTTCTCGAAACTGCATCTTTCTGAACACAAGAAAGCCAGAACAGCGTCCATTACAACCTCCCGACTACGATTTTGCGAACATGAGCCTTACAGAGTTTGCAAAAGTGTTGATCACGACGCGTATGAAGAATATCGAAACACACGTCGTCCATTCATTACGCTACTAGATAAGAGCAAAATGGTTGTGAGTAAGGTTCCCGTATTTGTTAGGGAGCCATACTTTATAGCAACATCAGATCCCGTCAACTTTTTCTACAGCTTACTTCTTTAATATATGCCTTATCGTTTGAAAACTGAATTACTTGAAGGTTTCGATAGTGCAAAAGAGGCGTTTTTACATCGAGAGGATCGTTTGAAGGAAATTAGTAGGTACATATATGCACCAATTTCGAGAGCTTGAAAAGGCATTCAATCAGATACATGCATTTGAAATTTTAAAATAGCCGGAGATTATAAATCCTGAAGTTATAGAAGAAGAATTATCGGACACAGCACGCTATGCATATTGATAAAAAACAATTGTTTACTGTCATTACAGAGAGTATTAAAAATCAACTTAAACGAGAGAAAATTTTCGTCACAGGTGGGGCAGGCACCGGAAAAACGTTTCTCTTTAATGTATTGAAAACCCAAGTTAACCGATGTTATGGAAAATTGGTCGTGAAAGTTGGTGCTATTACTGGAGTTGCAGCACGGTTGGTAGGTGGATCTACACTACACAGTCTGTTGGAACTACCAGTACAAAAAAATGACGTCATCATTAACATGCCACTTCTGACGGGGATTTATTTAAGAGGAATGCGCCAGTTATGGCAAAACGTTGAGTTTCTGTTCAAAGACGAAATTTCTATGGTGCCTTATAAAATGATTGACTCTCGTTTGCGCCAACTAAACAGACAGGACGCTTGTTTTGGATATAAACGTCTTACTCTTTGGTGATCTAATGCAGTTACTACCCGTCCGAGGAGGTCAAGTATTTCAACAGCCAGAACATATGAAACCCGCTACACATCTGTGGCGACAATTCCGCTTGGTTGAACTCCAATAAAACATGCGTCAACAAGAAGGTACGACATTTATAGATGTACTTAATGCTTTAAGAGTTGGAAAGTTGCGTCGAAGCATCTTGAAGTTCTTCTTGGAATAGTGTCAACAGATACCACTGAAAATTTTTCGATTGAGAAAGCTTTAAGGATTTACCCTACTAACGACCAATTTATTGTACATAAGAAAAAGTTCTGAAGAGTTTTCAGGATAAAGGGACTGTTATTTATACGATTAAAGCACTAGACCAACTCATTGACGCTACACGAAATCTAGGTAACAAGGACTTAAATACTGTAATACCTAATGATATCAATAAAACAGGCGGTCTTCCTAATGTATTGAAAGTATTCGTTGGAGCAAAAGTGATGTTAAGGTCGAACATTGACGTGTCAAAATGCTTAGTGAATGGTAATATGGGGTTTGTTACAGAAATTAGCTGGCCAAATTTTCGCAGGGATCAAGTATATGCAGAAGACCAAATTTTCGCAGGGATCAAGTATATGCAGAAGACATCTCGCCAGTACGTATTAATTTTGGCTCAGATAGTAAACACGTAATTAAGCCAATATTGATACAATTTCCAACAAAATGCAGCTTTGGAATTGCTGAGAGACGAATGTTGCCAATAATACTGAGTTGGGCGCCGATTGTTCATAAGATGCAAGGTTGTACAGTAGATCAGGCAGTAATTTATCTGGGCTCTCGACTGTTTTCAGCTAGACAAGCTTATGTAGGGCTTAGTCGTTGTAAAGCTTTGGACGGTATTCGGATTGAAGAACCAGGCTGTTCAAAGTTGACAGGTAAACCCCCATGTAACAGTAAAGTTTTAGAAGAAATGATTCGATTAAGAAGTAATAATTCGTAATGCCGTCAATAGAACTTGGTCGCAAATAATATAACAATTAGTCCATGAAAGGTTACGAGTAGAAATTAAATGCTGCCTAATTATCGGTTTACTTAACCAATACTACATGTCATAGTTCATATTTTAACAAATTTGGGGTTTCTCACATCAAACTAAAAGATTAAAAAAAATATAGTTTAAAAACACTAAAAAACACGCTTTTTAATATCAAACTAAAAAGTGAAAAATAATTCTTTGTATAAGCGAGCAATAATAATGAAGGAAAAATTGCTGCATTATTGTGAGAAAAGCGTGGGGTGCTTTGCGAAAAATTTTTGATATATCAAGCATTCCACGCTATTTTCACAGTAATGCAGGAATTTTTCCTTCATTATTATTGTGAGTTTATACAAATAATTATTTTTCAATTTTTAGTTTGATATGCTTTAAAAGCGTGTTTTTAAGTTAGTTTAAAAAACGCAGAGCCAATAAATAAAATAATATTGAAAATAATAATAATAATAGAGCGGATTTCGATTATTGATATTTGTTTATGTTCTCTAATCTTCAAGTATAATAGGCAACCCTTGTATAAGGGTAGCGACGGCAACTTTGCTGCTTTTGGAAAATTAATAGAAAAACTTGGCGCACCAAAAAGTTGAAAAAATACTGATTCGAAACATGGGTTTCACAATCTATGTAAGGGATGTTAAATTGAATTGAAAGTCGTGGACAAATGAATCTTCTATTACAACCATAACCACACTCCATAGGTTTGAATGAGGATAGTAATACTATTCAACATAACCAAAAACCCTATCGGCAACCGCTATCTAGTGCTGACTCGGATCTCGGTCTTCACAATGAGCTAAAGTGGTCAAAGGCTGTGGTTTCTAATTATCTGAAAAATAATTAGCCGCTAAACTAACACCTCTGAATTGAAATCTGAAGGGTGAGGTTGATGAGGCCGTTCTCGGCCTACAAAGAATCTCTCACGCTGCTACAAAAAAGATGTAAAGTCAACATTTTTTTCGATACAATCTCGCGACAACTTGGTATATGGTGAGCCTTGAAGATCCCGGAAGTTAGAACATTTTAGACAACTATTAAAAAAAAACGGAGAAGCAGTGAACGACTGGCACTGTATAAGACAGTTAAGGCTAAAGGATATTGAATATAGTAAGAATATTCTGAAGCGTCGTTTCAACGATCACTTGCTGAACAGTCCTTCTCCGGTGGGAAATATACCTTGAAGGGGATGTGGCAGATTGGGCAGCCGCTTAAGGTATTCTAGTTAAGTATTGTACCAGCACAGCTGGAGCCGCGCAAAGTTATGTTTCTGGAGAGGTAGCAATTTGCAATATATGGAACATCACTTTTTCAGTCTTCGCCTCTTCAATTAGATTCCGATTAAGAGGACAGTAAACAACCAAAGCTACCTAGGATTTATAAGGTTAAATACTTTGGGATTTCTTACAACTTTTGCTAGAGGTTATTGTATTCGAATTAGAATATTTGAACCCTCTATATCAAATTAAATCTTCTTTGAGATTCTTAATATAATCTTAGTTCTAATATCGCTAAAAAAAAGTAAAGTCGGAAGAAAATGAGCCTTACTATGCATGTGTTCGTTAGAGGACTTGAAAAAACATCCGCTATTAGTTCGAAGTGCGGTGCTTTGACATATTCGTATCTTCTTCTTTGCAAACGAAAGAGAGAAGCGAGAAAGGTAGAGCTGTACCTTGGCGTTGATCATAGAGTTGTTAAATGTCGAAATGTTAGCTTCATTGGTAAAAATGTTGAAGTCCAGTATGTATTCCTTCATTCAATTAGTAAATATGATTAAAGATCGAAAGGAAAGGCGTTCACTTTCGAATACATGTCACCGATTCCAGTAGCGACGTGTAATCATCAGTTTATGATGTAATGAAAATTTCCTCAGCTCGTTGAGAGAGTTTAAATGTCTAAAACAATAGTGGGAAAGGAATAATAGTAAGAAAGCAGTAGCAGCAACGATTCCCTTGCTATCACTAATCATTGCGTTAAAGCTGATTCTGTAAGCTTCATTAAAGTTAACGAACGTCTGCAGAAATAAAGTCGAGGGTATCTCGATCGAGATAATTATGGGCAAATGATCTCACGTGAACAACTTCATTTGTCCATAATTTGCATCCCCGGTCACAGGAACATTTTCTGCAACGAAAAAGCAGACGAGTTGGCCAAGTCAGGAGATATGAAACGATATGGTCAAAATATGACAAGACTAAGGACTTATTACATATGTCAAGGAAAAATGTACCCAGACTTACAACCACCATAACGGTGTATTGGGAGTCTGGAGAACATGCTTTAAAAATAAGAATGCCTCGTAACAATACTTGACGTAGCTGCGAAGTTGAAGAATCTCCTGTGTGAGTGACCAGTTCTATCACAAACCAGACATCAAACTCTTGGAATCTATCAGATACCAAACCTTGAATACCTATCATCAAGAAATAAAGGTCTTACAATAGTTTCAAAATGGAGCATCTAGCGCTAATTGAACCCGAAGGGCCTAAAGTCCTAGTTACCTGACTGGCTTTACTGTATATTATACCATCGCTACCGACGGTAATATTCCGCGAGCTATTACAAGTCCCCTTAATTCTGGGGGAGTTAACTAAGCAGAATATCGAATTGCTAGGTGGTTACCACTTAGCAGCGCACCTACTTGTATTTTCGATAACATGTAACTATCGGGGGTATATATTCAATATTTAAAACCGGATAGCTAGGCCGTGACATTCTATGGTAGTATACCTGCAGTCTTTGCGGCCTTGTCAAAATCGATGCAGTATGAAGGCTAGGCTGTCACCATTATTTCGCTCGCAATCTTTACGTAAAGCGTCGAAACAAATATGACTTGGAACATCTGAGCAGCTATTTAACTTGGTTTCTGAGACCACAGGTATCGACATTCTTTCTGCTCTCATAAAATCAACTATCTCCTCCTTCTTAATCTGGAGACCGTTGCATATAAATTTTCAAATTTTGAACAGAGTGTTTAAGGGTTTGACTTATTAAGTGATCTCTTTGGACGCGTGGAAATCTTTTAATAGCCTGAGGAAGATATATAACCCAGCTAGTCGGAGTTGCTGTATATATTTATCAATCCAAATAGGGTTAGATCATCGAAATAAAAGACTCTAGCCACTTAAAATTTGGTTGAATTCCGGTAACATAAAACTTACTGGAATGGGAATTAACTTTGTTGTAATATAAGTATGTCTCTGGCAGGACATTTAATATTTAATAAAGTCGTATTAACTACCGGCAAATTTTAGGTATAATGCTAGCATCTATAAAATAATAGCTACTTACATGCGATTTCATCCAAAGCTGTTATCACCAACACACAAGCCTTCCTGTCAGACATTTTATTTTTAACGTCTTTCCATTTATCTGCAACTGTTACCCCTGAGAATTTTTGTTTTAAGTACAGGATAGGATTTGATGTTCTGTTCGGCTGTTCTTTCCAAATGAGATCAACCAAATTTTCTTCAATAGGCAATAATGTGCAATCTAAAATATAATAAATTGATTTTTTAAAGTACTCGCTCGCCACTGAAAACATGGTTTCAAACTTAGAACACAAATTAACATTCATAAAATATTTTGTACAATTAGTTTGGCCAGCTTTATTTCGAGTATAGAACATCTTGTTGACTTATTACTTGAAGCTCCCATTAAAATTAAATATAGTATTGGTTATTATAAAGTAGTACATATAGTGTTAAAACTTGAAAGTCCAAGGTTTACAGTAAGAAAATTTCCCCGTTGCAAAAGAAAAACCCTGGTAGAAAAAATTATTCAGGAAAAACACAATAAACAACTAGAATTGTACATACATCGAGTATTACAACAACCAATAGCTCCAACACAGTTACTTAAATTATCTGAAAGCAAGTTAAAGAGCCACTCAGATCTTCGGAGTTGTGCGGGTTTTAACTTTATTTGTAAGGATCGCGGCGATGTCGAGCTCAAAATATTTAATATAAACAGTTACAAATTGCTCTATTGGATATTACGTGAACCTAAGTGCATAACTTCGAGGTGAAAACGGTGTGTTACAATTCGCCTTTAACGCATAATTACTGGCTATCTGAGGGTGAATCTGGCGGAACAGATAAGCGATTCAACAAGTGGGTCAGCTTCACAGAATTTGCAGAGAACACATTCATCGTCCTACCTATTCCCACAGACGTAATTATTAGCGGACGTCAATTTCGCAAAGTGATCACATCTGCTGACGCTAAAGAATCGCGGACCTCCGCCCCAATTTCCAAGCCGAAGCAGCTGTTCTACCAAAGGCCACCTAAAAGTGTGCGTTGTCACGCTCATAGTCCAGTTTTTACCCCTGCTACTATTAAATCTTTTCATACCACTTCTATTTATCGAAGTAGTGCTAGTTTTAGTAGTTGTTAACAGACCCGAGGCATGGGGAGTAGACTACATTATCTTCCGCTTTCACCCATTTTTATATTGTCGGTAGGGCTGCATAAAGATTTTGTGTTGACAAATTTGGTTTTTGTAGCTTAAGAGGTTAGCAGATATTTGCATTAAACCACTTAGGTGTGACACCGCCCAGTTTTTCAAAAATTTTAGCCTATAGTAGCCCTTGTTGTACTGCGATCCTCTATGTCAAATTACACTTCTTTATCTTAATTTGGTGCTTAGTTATGCACTTTATAGGGTATTAATGGCATTTTGTGGTCGTGGAAGTGGTCCGATTACGCTCATTTGCAACTACCTCCGTGAATAGCAGACACCTTGTCGAGGTGCAGGGGCTTAACTCGCAAGGCACACTTGGTTCCTTCCAACCGATGTGAGTGGTGCTGTATGACGCAGCTCTTTCGTGTTGCGTGCATCAACCAAGAACAGCGACCTCATATTCACTCGCGTTCGGATTATTTGCAGCAGATTTAGATGAAACCTTCCCAACAAAGGGCCACCTTGGGAAATAACGGTAGCCTTACCTCGTCAAGGGGTTCTTGTGCGGACTCATGTGTTCCCATATCATATATGGAATATAGCAGTAGGAAATGTCGCGAACCCCGTAACAACATCGCGCAGGCTCAACTGCAGCGAGACGGGTGAATTCAAGAATATTGAATCTTGGGCTAAACGCAGAAGAAGGACCAAGTGAGAGAGATTAAGATAATCCAAGATTTACCTCGTCTACTCAGCATGCGAGAACCTAAAAACTTGTCTAAAGCCCTACATCCTATATAAATTAGACAATGAAGAATGACAAAATGAATTGTGCGCATCACACGCATAAATATCATCATAACGACTTCCAGCAGAGTATTTTATCCCGAACTAACGTATTCCTATTCGCCTAAACAAAGATTGGGTGCATTTGGTCGTCTTCTCGCCTACCGAGCTCAGCAACATACCGATCTACGTTATAACTATAATTACACGCAAAATAATCAGGAATTTATGCAAAAGTCCAAAAATTACGGCAGTAACCCTCATACTCTACAAAGATGTAGATATTGATTCAATCCTTCGCAATTTAACCAAAACCTTTTATTTCATTCTAGACAAGTTAATTGCCAAAATAGACCTGGTGTTATCCAACACCATCGACCACCGAAATTCTTCTCCTTAATTGGGATTGACATCGCTTATGCGATTATAGCCGAGTCAACGACAGTGCGCCAGTCGTTTCTTCTCTTCGCTACGTGTCGCCAATTGGATACCCAAGCGAAGCCAGGTCCTTCTCCACTTGGTCCTTCCAACGGAGTGGAGGTCTCCCACTTCCTCTGTTTCCCCGGCGGGTACTGCGTCGAATACTTTCAGAGCTGGAGTGTTTTCGTCCATCCGGACAACATGACCTAGCCAGCGTAGCCGCTGTCTTTTAATTCGCTGAACTATGTCAATGACGTCGTATATCTCGTACAGGTCATCGTTCCATCGAATGCGATATTCGCCGTGACCAAAGCGCAAAGGACCGTAAATCTTTCGCAGAACCTTTCTCTCGAAAACTCTTAAGGTCGACTCATCGGTTGTTGTCATCGTCCAAGCCTCTACACCATATAGCTGGACAGGAATTATGAGCGACTTATAAGGTTTGGCTTTTGTTCGTTTACTTTTCAATTGCCTACTCAGTCCGAAGTAGCACCTGTTGGCAAGAGTAATCCTGCGTTGAATTTCCAGACTGACATTGTTGGAGGTGTTAATACTGGTTCCTAAATAGACGAAATTATCTACAACTTCAAAGTTATGACTGTCAACAGTGACGTGAGAGCCAAGTCGCGAGTGCGACGACTGTTTGTTTGATGACAGGAGATATTTCGTCTTGCCCTGTGTTGAGGCCAATGAGCCGCCAGCAGATGTACACTCTTATAAAAGGTTGTACTTGCTCGACTAAGTTCTACAGCTCGAACTTCCCAGCAGTCGCAACGATAGGGCAACGATAGGGAGTCGCCTTGTCTGAAACCTCGTTTGGTATCGAACGGCTCGGAGAGGTCGACAAACAGGTGGCGTGTGTCGATTCTCCTTTCACGGGTCTTTTCCAAGATTTAGCGCATGGTGAATATCTGGTCGGCTGTTGATTTGTCATGTCTAAAGTCGCACTGATAAGGTCCAATCAGTTTGTTGACTGTGGGCTTTAATCTTTCACACAATACGCTCGATAGAACCTTATACGCGTTGTTGAGGAGGCTTATCCCACGGTAGTTGACGCAGATTGTGAGGTCTCACTTTTTATGGATTGGGCATAGCAGACTTGAATTCCAATCGTTGGGCATGCTTTCGTTACCAGCTCTTCGCCGCCGTGTTTGAATAGCTCGGCCGGCAATCCATTGGCCCCCGCCGCTTTGTTGCTCTTCAGGCGGGTAATTGCTGTTCGAACTTCTTCCTGGTCGGGCAATGGAACGTCTCCTCCATCGTCTTCGAATGGAGAATCGGGTTCGCCTTCTCCTGGCGTTGTACTTTCATTGCCATTCAGCAGGCTGAAGAAGTGTTCCCTCCATAATTTAAGTATGCTCTGGGCATCGGTGACTAGATTACCTTTGGGGTTCTACAAGAATATGCTCCAGGCTTGAAACCTTCTGTAAGCCGCCGCATTTTTTCGTAGAATTTTCGAGCATTACCCCTGTCGGCCAGTTTATCAAGCTCTTCATACTCGCGCATTTCAGTCTCTTTCTTTTTCTTTCTGAAAATGCGTCTCGCTTCCCTCTTCAACTCTCGGTATCTATCCCATCCCGTACGTGTTGTGGTCGATCGTAACGTTGCGAGGTAGGCAGCCTGTTTTCTCTCCGCTGCGACACGGCACTCCTCGTCGTACCAGCTGTTCTTTTGTACTTTCCGAAAACCAATGGTTTCGGTTGCAGCTGTACGTAAGTACTGAGTTGTTGACGAGTGCTCTCAGAGAGTAGGAGTGGCTAGACGTTCATTCACCGCAGTGAATGATAGTACTCGGCGACGAAGAAAGAGAGTAACTTTTAAGAATAATATTTGTCTTGCTGGACACATGCTATTTTATTCAAAACAAAAATGTCTCTTTTAGAGTAAATTTTGTGTGTTTTTTGCATTCTATGTTTGGAATAACGGTAATAGTTTTTTTTGCAAATACATATGTACTACTGTATTCGGTTGTTAAACTTTTGAAGCGTGTCATTTTGAAATTGTGTATGCATTGAGCAACAGGTGTTTAGGGAAAATGGCAACTAACAATAATAGTAAATTTAAAGTGTTGAGTGCTTCATCAGTGTCCCGGTAACTATTTTATGATATAACTAAATGCTAGTATCTACGTATGCTTAAAATATCCCAGGCTTCCATATGATATGCAAACAAGTATTTTGAAAATCTGGTTAATGAAATGGAGTCCGAGGATGAGGAAATGATAACGGACAATGCTCTGAGTGCTGTACCTGATGAAGATGATATGCAATTAGAAGTTAACGAATTAAATGACAATGCTTCTGATACAGAAATGGTGGCACACCCAGTGGAACTGGGTCACGGAGGTGACTCGGAAAATGATTTGGAGTCTGATGATGAAATGGAAGCAGTAAATATGCCAACCATTGATGAAGAAAGTTATTTTCTTGGTAAAGACGGGACCAAATGGAAAAGAAGCCCGCCTGGATTTCGGCAACAAATGTGAAAGTCGTTTTATAGGCCCCAATCCAAACACTAAAAATATGAGCATATTTGACACATTTCACGCTATAATGCATCCGACAATACAGACAATTGTTTGCCGAAATGCGAACAAAAGAGGCAAGGCTGAGTACGAAAAACTAGAAGCGAGTGAAAGCGCCAGCAGTGCAAGGTAAGTTAACATTATAATTATTATGGCCTTTCTGTCCGCATGCGGAAATATGTTTGACATCATCTTTAGAAAATATATTTGGGAAGATGTATCAGAAGAGGAGCTTAACACATTCTATGGTATACTAATAGCTATTGGTAGTCATAATGCCAGCAATCAGAAACTTGAAGCACTTTGGCAAAAAAATGCATTTCCTTTGTATCGGGCAGCTATGTCAGCGAAACGTTTCAAAATATTTTTAAGATTTATTCGTTTTGATCAACAAAATACTAGAGAGCAGCGATCTTTAACAGACAAAGCTGCACCAATTTCCGAAATTTTCGAAATGCTTAACGCCAATTTGCGCCAAAACTGCAGACCACGCGAAAATATAACTGTAGATTAACAGCTCTTTCCTTTTAGAGGCCGAACCAATTTCACGCAGTATATTCCATCCAATCCAGCCAAATACGGCATAAAGCTATGGTGGGTATGTGATGCGAAATCATATGTACTAACCTCTGACTGGTCAAATTTATACTGGTAAATCGGGCAGTGACAGAGAAAAAAACCAAGGAGAAAGAGTGGTTAAAGATTTGGTTGAACAGTACAAAAATACTGGAAGAAATGTCACATGCGACAAATTCTTTACAAGTCTTCCACTTGCAGATGCACTTGAAAGCTGGAAATTGTCTTTGGTTGGAACCATGAAAGAAACAAAGCATGCTTGCCCTCGGAGTTCAAGCCCTCCCCGCAAAGGTTGGAACATTCGAGCGTATATTTGGATATGGAGAAAACAAGACAATTTGCTCCTATGTTCCCAAAAAGAACAAAGACGTTGTTTTACTTTCAACAATGCCATGTGACGACACCATCTCGGGTATAAAGCAAAAACCGAATGTTATTTTATTTTACAACGAGACGAAAGGAGGTGTTGACGTAATGGATATGCTACGGCAGTATTCCACAAAACGCAAAACACATCGTTGGCCACTTGCTCTATTTTATAATATTCTGGACATATCAGCACTTGCGACCTATATAATATTTACAGAAAATTTTCCATCACAATTTGTATCCCGAAATGGTAATTATTTTTCATAACATTTGTAGTAAATAACAACGTTTTATATTTGTACTATTCATCAAAACAGGTGGAGTCGTTTGTTTTTGCAGCAATTAGCAGAACAACTTTGTATGCCAACAATTTTGAAAAGATCCCAGATTTCTCGTGTCATTTCATATTTTCCAATAAAGAGTGCAATTGAGTGCATTGTTGGTGTACCTATTCATGCATTGCATAGCGAAAGGAATTATGATTTTGTCCCAGACGAAGATGATCGTGGGCATTCGAAAATAAAAGGTGCTTGCTATATGTGCTATCAAGAAGAAGGCAAAAGGAAGCGTTCAACACGCAAAGTTTGTGGCCAGTGCAAAAAACCGGTTTGCATCGAACACAGCAAAATGCAAACAAAATGCAATCTATGTATAAAAAACTAAATTTGCAATTTCTTATGTATTCCTTATTTTTCTTATTTATAAGCACATAATTTAATAAGTAAATAAATTGTATTGTTTTAAAAACGCAAAAACAAAAAATATTTACATATGAAAATAGTGCCCGATTATGAAGAAAAAATGGGAAAATTGAAAAAAGTTACGGTAAATTAACTTTATTTTTTTATTTTTTTCTATTCACAGGAAAAACATCAAAAAAATAGTCACTGAGTCCGAATCGTAATTCTATAGGACCGAAAATGTGAAAATAATAACTATTTTAAAAATCGAATATTTACATATGTAAATAGGGACCAAGTTAGGGTTAAGGGACCGGACATTCCAGGTGCATGCCCTTAATTCGTAGTCCTTATTTCGTTTGCCAAGGTCGTCATCAAAAGGGGGGTCTCTCGTCCGAGGCTGTTGTTGCTTTTTCATAGGGGTGTTTTTTACGTGGCGGGTCCCAAACCCAGCGCACAACCCTATGCAGGGGATGTTTCGCCTTCTCACTTTAGCTCGCCTTCAAACGGATGTTCTTAGGCTACACAGAGGATACTTGGTCAAAGACCGGAAGTCGTAAGCTGCTTGAGTCATACATATGTAAAAGAATCGTTTCTGGCCACTCCCAAGTGAATGGCGATCAGAGAACTTTCCTCACTTGCGTGAACTTCTACACATAACCCCATCCTCTGCCTTATTACGAATTTATAAAAAGCCGCGGAGGCAATAGATTTTTTAATTGATACTAGATGGATCAAATAAGAATGGCATATATATACCCAATCAAGTAGCCCTGGCAGCGCATTGTTAATAACTTTGAAATATATAACAAATTTCAAGAGTAATGTTATTTGTAAAAAATTATTATTAACAAATACTTAATCAAAAATTTTGTTTGGTTTTTCTTAAATAGTTTTCTACATATTTGTTTGTATATACGAAATATATAAAAAATATATATGGCATGTTTAGAAAATTATTTCTAGTTACAGCTTTTGAAAATACAACTATCCGGTAACTTATTCGCATGTGAAAAAAGCTACTTGACCTCAAAAGGTGCACACAGGTCATCGATAAGTAGAGGCCACTGCTTTCATTTAAATATGGGATTTATACAATCGTTGTTGGGGTTCTCATATACCGTTGAAAAGCCTTTCTTTATGCGTGCAATAGCGTCAACAAGTCACTGCGAATTTGCTTCAGCTGAACATCAGATGTGGAGGATGTAAAAGATCACATAAGTGGAGAAAGTTTCTTGAGCGCCATTCACTTGGAAGTGACCAGAAACGATTCTTTTACATATGACTCAAGCAGCTCACGACTTCCGGTCTTACACCAAATATCCTCCGGGTAGCCAAAAAAAAATCCGTTTGGTGGCGAGCTAAACTGAAAAGGCTATTGATTCCTCCCCAGGATTGTGCGCCGGGCTTGGGCCCCGATAAGTAAAAAAAACACACCCACTGAAAAGATGAAGATAGAGAAGTTCTTCAACATACTTCAGATCGAAAAGTCCCCAACCGGTTCGAGCTGGGGAAGCTCGGATACCAATCAGAGAGTTGAGTCGCTTTTCGAATTAATTATTGATGAAGATCTATTTATACGTAAAAAGGATAACTCACCCACGGCAATCATGGAGGTGGGCCCGATCTCACCTAACCTCAAACGCGATGAGACTTTGGATCTTAGACTGGAATGTTCTAGATGACTACTCATAACTTAACTATTGGAGTCCGGCTAGAAAACCCTATAGGGACTACGAAAAAAAGAGCTGTGACCGATACTGCAGGAATCTCCGACTCTCGTCCTTAACAATTCCCACAATAGTCATTTCTACTTTACCGGAATTGACCCGAATTTTATCCGTCCAAGAGCTGTTATTTCGAATCTAACCTCGTTTAGGTCAGTAAGTCATAGTGTATCCAGGGCCGGAGGAATTTTTCTGCTGCGTCTGCAGCAAAAGGCTGAATTCAAACTTCATCTCAGTTAGATCTAATGAATGTAATGGTTTTAGCCATCTTAAACCTGCTCAGGCCTTAAGACACACAGAGTCCACTCCCGAGTTAAGTGTCCTCATGCTGCCAACGCACTATTGCGATCGTAGCCTCTACGGCTGTGTAATCTGCACTTAGTTCGCACATTGCGCTGCCACTCCACTAGAGAGCAATGATGGTCCATAGGAGCGCAAATAGGCAGCATGACGCAGAAGGTTATAGCTATCGGGTCAGGCGATGTCGAACTCGAAATATTTAATATATACTATACAAACACGTTGCTCTACAGGATATTACCCGAACGGTACTCTAATTTCCCAGCCGAATCAGCCGTCATGATGACCAAGTTGAAATTCAATTCAATGGTCATGCCTCTTCGGCCCCGAAGAAGTACATATTTGTTTATTTATTGATTAGTATAAAGATAAAAAATAAGTGGAAGTTTGATTAGAAATACGAAAAGACTTTTTCGACTACCCAATATGTATGTACACAGTATGTCTCATAATTCTTTTCACAATGCAATATTTAAGTATTGTGTTCTTTTATGAGTGAGTTCAATATTGTATATCAGTTTTGTTTTTTGTTTTTTTTTTTGCGGATGGTTCTAGTTTATGTGAAAACAACAGTTTTTTCAATGTGACTCAAAACTGTTCGGAGAATCTAAAAAGATACCAAACACTTTTCTTACATTGTTTAATTTTGCCGCTCTTAAAGTTGACGAAGGAGATAGTTACATGTGATTCGCGTAGTTGGTGATATCGCATCCAATAGAAAATGTTTTAGCAATGCTGCCGAATTATTGTGCAAGTGAAAATATAATACAATTAGTTTATTATAATTTCCGTAAAGGTAAATCAGCAAAAAAAATTGTCTGAAATGTTAGAACAGTGTACAATACCATAAATCGCACAGAAATAGAAAAACAGTTAGAGTCAAAACAATATAGTCTTAGACAAACCTAGTAGGAAGCCAAAAACACTTACACCAAGGATGGAAAGGTTGATAATAAAAAAAATTGACAATTAGACGCAGTACAGTCTTAGCATGTTTGCAGATTTGAAGAAACGCTATATTGTACATGTAAGCCTTGAAACCTTGCAAGGAGTTCTTTTAAAACACAAATATTCTTCAAGAAGTGCAAGATAAAAGCCATTACTACCGCAAATAAACGTTGAAAAACGACTTTCTTTTGCTCTAACTCACATTTCATACCAAATGGTATAATGAGTTTTTTGTGATCAGACAAAAATAATGCTATACTATAAGGATAGACCTCTAAGAGTTTTGGGAAAGTCGCTTACAGTCCTATACAACAGATGAGGGTTGTATTTGTAGCAAAGGTTGAAACCAGAATTATTGAAGATAATATTGCAAAGTAAATATATTTAGACATTTTACGTAACAATTTAAAAAGTGAGCAAAAAAATCCCAATACATCGAATTAAAAATTATATCAAGAAATTGATCCTAAGCACAAGTCACACATAAATTTTCTAATAAAGTCTGCGTACAGTACCTAATAAAAAGATTATTGATAAAAATCAGCTATACATTGCAAATTTTTTTTAGTTTTAATGAACATTTCTTTTGCTTGACACATTTAAATTAATATTAATTGAAAAATAAATATAATTTATTAGGTAGTTTTATAACTATACATACAAAGTTAAAGAATCTCGTTATTTAGACTTCAACAAAGTCTTCGTACATTTCACTTTAGCTGGCAATTTCTCTTTCAAAGTAATAATAAGTAAGTATAACGGAACTTTGCTAAAGTGAACAATGTGAGCTAGCGGGATAAGTTATTGACTCATTCGAAGAGTTAAAGTTGTGAATTTTGATAGAAGATTTCATATAATATGCCCGGCAGCATAAATCAGAAGCAAAAATAGTAGGTATATAGATAGCGTCCCGTATTCGTTTTATTATCCAATCAAATCTCTGCAATTGACAGCACCTTGTCTTGGTGCAGGGGTTTAAGTAGCAAGGCATACTCGGCTCTTAGAACCGGTATTAGTGGTGCAGTAAGGCGGAGCTTATTCGGGTTGCTAAAGACCAAAGCGTACGGCAACCAAGAGCTGCGATCTCCTAATCCAGGTTATTATGGGAGTCCAATGCAACCTTGAGGAATAACGGTATCCTTACCGCGTAAGGGGCTCTGGCGCGAACTCTGGTGTTCTGCTGACACCTCATTGGAAACGCTCCCTTTTTGTATTTGTCTGAATGGTATAATAATACAAATTTTTGATATACTGTTATTTATATTCCTTGTTCATATATTTAATACTAAATTTCCACTGTTTTGTAGTTGTGAAGTTAAAGTTTTTTTAATTTTTCCCCAAATAGTACATGCGTTACGATATATAAGGTGAATTAAGTGCAACAGCTAATTAGAAATAGTTGTTTAAAGAATTAAAATTTCTTAAGGTGTTAATTTTTATAAATAATATGATATTACTGATTTATAGTAATATAAAATTATTCAAGCTTTTCAATGAGAAAAAACTGCAGATGTATATGTTACATTTTTGACCTACGTCAGTCTGGAAGTTGTACAAATAAATTGTGAATCAGATCAAATACTCAACAAAAATTGTTTGCAATGCCCTTAAACATATATAGAATTTTAAAACTATTTTCAATGTTGCACGCAAAGAAAAATCCCGAAAAACTGCTAGAGAAATAGACCGCAGAATTAAACAATCTCGCGAAGAGACTTAAGAATTGAGTTCCACTGACATTCTACATGAAATTAAAGGCGAACACAATGTTCAAATATCCAAGAGAACAATTGCAAGGCGTTTGGTCGAATTTGGACTTCACGGCATGGCAGCATGCAGGAATCTACTTCTGACTAAAATTCGTAGAAACGACGCGTAGACTTTGCCAACTCTTATTGATCTAAGATAGGGGTGGGCATATTAGCCCTCAATAGCATTTTGCCCGTTCGGGCACGAGTGCACATTTTAAGGGCTAGATGAGGGGATCATCGCGGGCAAACATGAAGTGAGAAGTGAGAGCAACGTATTTTACCACTCCATATTTACAAATGAGAGCAACGTATTTTACGACACCACGTTTACAAATGAGAGCGCACGAATATATGGGAAGTTGCACTGTGGGTAATAACTGCAAATTTACCTAACAATTCTAAGTTTCTTTGTAACTACTATAATTTTTTAAAATGTAAGACAAATAACAAAAAGTATAATAAATATTTTATTTTATTAATAATTTGTCTTTATAACAACATTTAATTTAGTTTATTTGACATAATAAATTCTATGTTTGGTTTAATCTCATTTGCTGTAGCTACACGCATTATTGTACCAAAATTTAAATTAGATAACCTACTACTTATTATATGTTTGTTTAATTTCATTATTGAAAGAATTTGTTCACAAATGTAGGTGCTTCCAAACATAGATATAATTTTCGAAGAAAAAATTTTCGAACAAAGATCTTTATAAAAAGTAATTCGGTCTGAAATTTACCCAATCTTATTTTTTAATAAAATAGAGCACTGCAGATCTTTTCTTCCCATTCCACATTAAATGGATTAATTTTTCTTTTTAAACTATGGACACTGCTTTCACTCGCTGATAACATTTCGGCGCAATACTACTTTCCCTCAAAAACAAAAAAAAAAAAAACAAAAAAAAACTAAGGTGACATTGTATTTATTTTGAAATTTCTTTTTTTATTCTTCTAAATCAATTTCATCCCTTTCAAAGTAATACCCTTCCGATGCAATGCACTTATGCCAACGGATTTTCCAATCTTGGAAACAATGGTTGTAGTCACTTTTCGGGAAGGCCTTCAGTTCCGCTGCAGCTTGAATCTACTCT
This sequence comes from Bactrocera correcta, assembly GCA_027475135.1. Lineage (NCBI taxonomy): Eukaryota > Metazoa > Arthropoda > Insecta > Diptera > Tephritidae > Bactrocera > Bactrocera correcta. The sequence goes on along the minus strand of CM050327.1, from coordinate 9,565,545 downwards.
ATCGTATAAAATCGGTGTCCCCGGAGCGGTCTTTTGAGCTTGGTGAACAGCCAGAGGTCGCAAGGCGCCAGATCAGGTGAATACGGTAGTTGCGAAACAATATGGGATGGTGCATTATCGTGGTGTAAAAACCAATAATTGTCTTTCCACAATTCCGGCCTTTTTAGCCATATGGCATAACGCAAACGACGCATAACTTTCAAATAATAATGTTTGACCGGTTGGAAGAAGTTCATAATGCACAACACCACGATAATCGAAGAAAACAGTCAACATGACCTTGATTTTTGAACGACTTTGGCGCGATTGGTTGTTTCGACGTCGTAAGCATAGATCCAAGTGTCATCGCCAGTTATAATGCATTCCATGACACCCTGGTAGTCGAAAAGCATCGTTTCACACACTTAAACGCGGCGCCTTTTTTCCAAAAAATTCAATGTTTTCGGTACCAGTCGAGATTTGACGCGCTTGAGGCCCAAACTATCCTTCAAAATGGTGTTGGCTAAGCTTTTCGACATGCCAACTTCATCAGCAAGGTCTCTTATTATTAATCGACGGGTTTTCAACACCAAATCTTTGATTTGTTGAACGTGAGCTTCGTCGGTTGAGGTTGATGGCCGCCCCGGACGCTCTTCGTCTTCGACACGTTCACGGCCGGCTTGGAACTCCCTATACCACTTGTAAACATTTTTTTTAGACATAACCTTATCACCAAAGGCTTTCTGCACCATCCTCGACGTATCTGCAGCAGAAAATTGATTTCGTAGACAAAATTTACTGCCAATTCTTTGCTCAACAAATTTCGACATGGCGAAAAACTCACTTTTAGCAGCTCACAAAACGACACGTATCTCAAACACTAATAAATATTTTGACATGAAATTTGACATAAATGTGACTGACAGTACTACCAACTTAAAAAAAAAATCCAAAACCTTCGACGCGCGCAGTTTAAATTCAAATGTCGCTTTATTTTTTGGGAACTATTTTTAATAGTTTGTTTTCAGTTTTGATATTTTTAATTATGAAAAATTATAAATGAAAACTTAGATGTGTACAAAATTACATATGCGTATTGAGTAATGGCAACATTGTTCGAATGAAAACGAGAACAAAACGCTTGCCGCTCGTAGCGAAAGGAGAAGATGTTTCTTCCATTAAAGTGGGCATACACGAAACGCATGTGTGTTCGATCTGTGTGAATTTGTTTCGCCCATACGCTACACACAAATCCATTTTGCGTTCGTTCTTCACACAGTTAAAATGTGCGACAGGCAAGAGGAACATTTCTTCGAATTTATTTCTAACGTAGCACTTTTATCTGTTTCTTTGTATTTCCTTAATAAGTTATTCCAACTTTTATTTTTCTTAATTTAATTTTTATATTTATCACTTCGTTTGACAAATTGCCAATTCATTTTTTATAAGACCAACAAATTTTGCTACTTTAGAAGCTTCAAACAAGGGATTTTTTTTTTGCTAAATCTCTTTAAAAAATTGCTAAGAATATGCCCACAAAATTATAGATGGGAATTCGAAATATTATCGAAGCTAGAAGGGAAATAGTGACCGACGCCTAGCAAATATGTATATGAGGCGCTTGGGCAAAAATCGAAAGTTTTGAAACGCGATTTCTCGGTTTTTCATGTTTACGATTATTCTTAATTGGCAGGTTTTTCGCGCACACAACGCCATACATGACACACATGTGCGCGCACCGATCGTAAAAAATCAAACATTTTCGCGAACATGGATCGGTACGCGCACAAGCCCATACGGAACGCACTTGTGGGTCGTGTATGCCCACTTTTAGCCACTCTCAATCAATAATGCCATACCGCGCAAATACATTTTTATTTAATGATTTCTTATATTTTTGAAAATATGTGTTCCCTTTCTATAGCGCGTATTATTATTTTAATACATTTCCAGAGGCAACTTAGATATTTAAAATTTAACAAAACAATTATAGAAAAAAAGCTCAATTCTTTGAAAATTTTGATAAAACAACCAAACTGAAAATATCATATATCATATATTTATATAAGCATTTTCACTAAATGGATCTGCAATATGTTTAAGCAAAATATATATTATGGGTACAAGTATCTTTTCTTTTTTATGTATGCAGATATATAAAACTACCTTGCATTTAATTTTAGCTAAAATGAATTTTTACAACTGGCATCACCACCATTAACTGTTCTATCACATGTACAAGTTTTAAAATGTGCTGTTAAATGTGTCTTATTAAATAAAATTATTTTTAGATACAAAAATAACTTCAATAATTTTTTCCTAAGAGTGATTAGAATTTCCCACCATTAAAAGGTAAATAAAAAGAAATATTAATGCGAAATTCTAAAACCTGCAAATTATGTTTACTTCTTTTTGTTCACACAACTGCACAATTCCAATATGAAGTAAACTTCCGCTTCCAATTTGTGTACAATGTCAGTATTGCCGCAACCATTCTGCCAGAGATAAAGAGATGTTTAAGTCCTCTCTCACTGGAAGTGACAGAGCAATTGCTAAACGTTAAACCTTCTGAACTTTGCCGGCTAATCGAGTTCAGTAGGTTTTGACGTTTGGCAATTGAAAACCAGCGATGGCCACATTGAATTCTTACCAAAAAAATATGTAAACGGATCGATTTGTTGCCGCCGGCCAAGATCGCTAATAAAAAATGTAAAACAATAAAAATCAAAGAAAATGCGAAATTTAAATACATTTCATGAAACGTTTGCACGTTTGATGCTTAGTATAATTCAGTTTCAATTACAATTGATTAAAAAATATTTATTAATTAAGAATTAACAGGCTTAGTTCGCCTTATTATGTATTGAAAGATCAAAAGTCAGTTGTTTTAATATCCCATAAAACATAAAAAAGGATTAAAGTAGTTTCGCCATATATTAAAAGTCCAATATATAATAATTTGCAATCGTAATAAATGTTGGGTGTTTTAATTTAAAATTCCCAAAATTTTTTATTTTGTTCGATCTGGCCACAATTGAAAATGTTATAAAAATCGCTTATTTTGAAGCGCTCTCACACTGGAATAAGTTGAACACCCCTTTATTCCTGATTCTGCGATGAACATTAAGTTACGGGGGAATGCAATTGATTATTTTCACAACTTCTTATGCTTTTCCCTCCGTTAACTGAAAATCTTCAAAACAAAAACGCATTTTAAACAAAATATGTACTATTACAGTTTAAATTTAATATAAGTTTCAATAAAATAAGTGAAAATACAAGAAATATACGTGATTATTGGAAAATAACATAATTTACTTCAAATAGGTGTCGTTTCTAATTAGCTGTCAACAGCTGTAGAATAGAGCAGTAGACTCACCCAGCTAGACTAGACCCTCGAGCAGGATCAACTGCAATGAAGCGGGTGAACTCGAGAAGGTAGAGAGAGAGAGAGGGGAAAATGCCTCTCAGACCAGAAGCTGGAAGCCCCACTGGCCCTGACGATCTTCACAGGACGAGCATGAGTGGCAGATGAGGCACCTCCGAGACGGAAAATCGCCAGAGACAGCAAAGAGGCTGTCTCTAAGCAAAAACTGGACAGAAACTCTTCCCCTTCTACTGTACTGCCGTTCCCACGACAGTTGGGTCTATGTAACCGGCCAAGGACTGTCCACTCGCCGCTACAACAACAACAGCCCTACAAATTCCGGGTTCCGGCTGAACTACAGATTCAGCGCGGTAGTTATGCGGCCTTGGCATCTTAAAATCCAGTTGAGCATATTTAGAGTATGCTCGAGAACCAGATCAGCACTTATCATAAACTCGCTTCAAAACGAAGGAATAAAGGCTGACATTACCACCGTCCAAGAAGCGCGATGGACGCCACAAGGATTGGCTGATCTACTTCGCCGGGGCCCGAAATATGGTTATCTGTAGTACCAGATTCCAGCAAAAGAAAATACATAAAGCTACCTGGCTGCCTCCGGATCGAAAAGCCACCAACCAGATCGATCGTATTGTAATTGACGGAAGACACGTCTCCAGTGACGTGCGTACGCTCCGAGGTCCCAATATCGACTCGGGCCACTATCTTGTTACAGCCAAGATTCGCACCGTTTCTGTGCAGCAAAAAACCCAAGTCAACAAATACAAGAAAGGTTCGACGTCGAGAAGCTCCAATCACAACAGACAGCCGAACGATTTTCTACTCGGCTTGCACTCCTGCTCTCTGAGAGCACTCGTCAACACTTGGTATGAGGGAACTGTGGGACGACATTTCAAACTCCTTACGTACAGCTGCAACCGAAACCATTGGTTTTCGGAAAGTGCAAAAGAACAGCTGGTACGGCGAGAAGTGCCGTGTCGCAGTGGAGAGACTGACTACGTCGCAAGGTTACGATCGACCACAACACGTACGGGATGGGATAGATACCAAAAGTTGAAGCGGGACGTGAGACGCATTTGCAGACAGAAAAAGATAGAGGCCGAAATGCGTGAGTATGAAGAGCTTGACAAAATGGGCGACAGTTGTAATGCTCGAAAATTCTACGATAAAATGCGGCGACTAACAAAAGTTTTGAAGACTGGAGCAAACTCTTGTAGAACCCAAGAAGGTGACCTAGTAGCCAATGCCTAGAGTATACTAAATTGTTGAAGGAACACTTTTCCAGCCTGCTGAATGGCAGTGAATGCATAAAGCCAGAAGGCGAACCAGATTCCCCAATTGATGACGATGGAGCAGACTTCTATTGCTTGACCATGAAGAAGTTCGAATAGCAATGGCCCGCTTGAAAAACAACAAAGCGGCAGGGGCCGATGGATTGCCGGCCGAGCTATTCAAACACGGCGGCGAAGAGCTGATAAGGTGCATGCATCAGCTTCTTTGCAAAATATGGTCGGACGAATGTATACCCAACGATTGGAATTTAAGTGTGCTATGCCCAATCCATAAAAAGGGCGACCCCACAATCTACGCCAACTACCGTGGGATAAGCCTCCTCAACATCGCGTATAAGGTTCTATGAAGCGTATTGTGTGAAAAATTAAAACCCACCGTCAACAAACTGATTGGACCTCATCAGTGTGGCTTTAAGCCTGGCAAATCAACAACTGACCAGATATATTTACCACGCGTCAAGTGTTGGAAAAGACCCGTGAAAAGAGAATCGACACACCACCCCTTCGTCGATTTCAAAGCTGCGATGTCTGAATTTGGTATCCCCGCAAAACTAATACGGCTATGTAAACTGACGTTGAGCAACACCAAAAGCTACGTAAGGATCGGGTAAGACCTCTCCGAGCCGATCGATACCAAACGAGGTTTCAGACAAGGCGACTCCCTATCGTGTGACTTCTCCAATCTTCTTCTAGAGAAAATAATTCGAGCTGCAGAACTAAACCGAGACGGTACAATCTTCTATAAGAGTGTACAGCTGCCGGCGTATGTTGATGGTATTGATATCATTGGTCTTAACGACCGCGCCGATAATTTCGCTTTCTCCAGAATGGATAAGACAGCAAAGCAGATGGGTCTGGTGGTGAACGAGGGCAAGACGAAGTATCTCCTGTTTTCAGTTTTTTGATTTATTCTTTATAATGTAATTTAAAAATATAATTGTTTTTGTTCAGAAATAATAAACAATAGAATGAGAATTAGTATTATATTAGTATTAGTAACAAATATAAGCGTTACCTTCCAAATTCATTTAGAACATTTTTTCTTTGTCAAATGTTTTCATATGTCATGATTTATGAGATATGCGGTATGTAGTAGTAGTAGTGACTTTAAATCGATGTAGTGTACAAGTAAGTATTTATTTCAGTAAGGTACATTATTCAGCTACATAAAACGCTTTTGTTTATATTCCTGAGTATACACATGGCTGCAAATAAAATGAAATGTGGAAAAAGTCCGAAACTGACTGAAGTTGATAAAGCCAAAGTTTTGGATTTACGATCGCAAAACTTGAGTATACGTGAAATTAGTGGTAAAATAAATTTTAGCAAAACTACTGTCGGTGCTTTCCTTCAGAAATATGCGAAGACTTAGTCTGTAAAACGCAAAACGGGTTCCGGAAGCCCGAAGAAGACTACTACCAAGGATGACCAACATATTAAGCGGATAAGTATTTAGAACAGATTTAAAACAGCTGAAAACAGCAGAAGCGTAATTCAAGAATTAAATGGAACCGAAATCAGTACGCGAACAGTATGACGGCACCTCCAAGAAGCCGGACTAACTGCCTGTCAACCTGTCAAAAAACCACTATTGACGGTGAAAATGCGACAAAAACGTCACCAATGGGCGAAACTGCACAAAACCTGTACCAAAGAAGATTGGAGAAAAGTCATTTTTTCAGATGAGTCCAGTGCTCAATTTGTCCTATATGGACAACATAATTTTTCAATATGATTCTGCGCCCTGCCATCAAGCCAAATCGGCAAGTAACACTTTTTTTATATTACACAACTTTAATAACATATCATTTTTACAACGAGATAAAAAAAAAATATTTAGCAGAATTGGGTGTTTTATCGCTGAACTGGTCTTGTAACCGTCCGGACATAAACCCCATAGACAACCTTTGGCACATCATGAAATAGCGAATAACCAAGAAGAGACCAAGAACTTTGTCAGAACTTGACCGAATAATTGAAGACATTTGGTATAACGGAACACCGGCAAAAATTTTACAGTCGTTAGTTGATTCCATGCCCGAACGAATAAAAACCGTGATAAAGAACAAAGGAGGCGCCACGAAATATTAAATCAAAACATTTTGATGTCTCTATTATTATTACTAATTAAAAAAAAATCGAGTTTTTATTGTATCGCGTTTAGTTTTGAGAGCATTCTTTATAAGTAATATAGTAGAAAGTAAAATATCGGAAATATTTTCTTTCGGCTCCTAATAAAAAATAGAAATATTTATTTTCAACTAAGTTATTTATTTTTGTTTCAAATACTTATATGAATCAAGTTTCATGATTTTTTTTATATAAGTCCACATTTTTGAATAAAATCAAATAGTGACACATTTCTAAGGTGTCCTCTTTTTTCCACTACTGTATATAGTCGAAGTGATAAGTGTATCCACCCTTGTCGCTTTCAATGACTAATAACTTGTTTTCATGCTTAGAAGAAAAAAAGTCACATTTAATTTATTTCATTCACCTAAAAGAAATAAAGATATTAGCAATAAAAAAATTTAATAGGAATTTAAATTTTGAAAGAAAATGAAAAGACTTTAAAACCGGATGGAAAAAATAATAAGTACATCAGGTATCAGTGACTGAAAAAATTTATTAGTTAAGTTTCATGTGCCTTATTTGTGTTTTGCTCACTTTCATTAGTATCTAGCGCGAATTTTTGGCAACACTTGCAACAGCATGAACTTCTACCGTCACTTTTTAGGCGCAATTTATTAAAAAATTTGGAAACACTAAATTTTTGTTTACACATCAGCAGAGGACACCGAATATTCAAAACAGTTGCTGTACTGCTGTGATTATTACGTAGCTTAAACGCGTCTAAGTTTGCGACTCGTATCAATTGAAGTCTCACACCAGGTCTTTTCAGCCAAATTTTCTAACTGGCGGTAACAAAGGTTTTAAATTGGATTTAATTAGGAGGAATGACTTGGCCAATTACACTGTGGAACATTTTTGGGATTATTGTCTGGGGGTGAGAAATTCCAAATCAGGGTGATGGTACTAGGTCAGTATAGTAAAACCCTCAAAGGGTTTGGCGTTCGTATGAGTCAGGCAGGGGTAAGGACTAATTCCTGACGATCACCAACATGTGCAACTGTCTTTGGTTGTAAAGCAAATTCTCAGATCTTAGGAAAAAGATAGGAAGGCTTTTCAACAAAACCAAACTTACTAATAAGTAGATTAGGTCTGCAAAACAGAAAAGCTTTGGAAACTGCGTGGAAACGTCACCTCTAGACCGGAAGCAGCTGAGCCGCACAGGGCTCTGGCCAGAGGCAGGAGAGCATTAGCAATTTAAATATGTGACGGGACATATACGACCAGTGCAGAAGAGCTACGGCACTTCTGGTTGGGCATTTCCCGAACACAATACCGGCAGACCTGTGTCAACCGGTTGTCGCACACAAGCCATCTCGCTCTGATTGGCCCCGTTCGCGAAATTTAAGTCTCCAAGTTCGGACGAGAGCTGTAGCACATGAAAATTTTAACTAGCTCTGCTCTAATCTCTTCTTCTCTTTACTGGCGTAGACACCGCTTACGCGATTATAGCCGAGTCAACAACAACGCGCCAGTCGTTTCCTCTCTTCGCTACGTGGCGCCAATTGGATATTCCAAGCGAAGCCAGGTCCTTCTCCACCTGGTCCTTCCAACGGAGTGGAGGTCTTTCTCTTCCTCTGCTTCCCGCGGCGGGTACTGCGTCGAATACTTTCAGAGCTGGAGTGTTTTCATCCATCCGGACAACATGACCTAGCCAGCGTAGCCGCTGTCTTTTAATTCGCTGAACTATGTCAATGTCGTCGAATATCTCGTACAGCTCATCGTTCCATCGAATGCGATATTCGCCGTGGCCAATGCGCAAAGGACCATAAATCTTTCCCAGAACCTTTCTCTCGAAAACTCGCAACGTCGACTCATCCGTTGTTGACATCGTCCAAGCCTCTGCACCATATAGCAGGACGGGAATTATGAGTGACTTATAGAGTTTGGCTTGTGTTCGTCGAGAGAGGACTTTACTTTTCAATTGCCTACTCAGTCCGAAGTAGCACCTGTTGGCAAGAGTAATCCTGCGTTGGATTTCCAGGATGACATTGTTGGTGGTGTTTACGCTGGTTCCAAGATAGACGAAATCTACAACTTCAAAGTTATGACTGTCAACAGTGACGTGGGAGCCAATTCGCGAGTGCGACGACTGTTTGTTTGATGACAGGAGATATTTCGTCTTGCCCTCGTTCACTGCTAGACCCATTTGCGTTGCTACCTTGTTCAGTCTAGAGAAAGCAAAACTAACGGCGCGGGTGTTGAGTCCGATGATATCAATATCTTCGGCATACGCTAGCAGCTGTACACTCTTATAAAAGATTGTACCTGCTCGATTAAGTTCTGCAGCTCGAATAATTTTCTCCAGCAGCAGATTGAAGACGTCGCACGATAGGGAGTCGCCTTGTCTGAAACCTCGTTTGGTATCGATCGGCTCGGAGAGGTCCTTCCCGATCCTGACGGAGCTTCTGGTGCTTCTCAACGTCAGTTTACACAGCCGTATTAGTTTTGCGGGGATACCAAAGGCAGACGTCGCAGCATAAAGGCAGCTCCTTTACGTGCTATCGAAAGCAGCTTTTAAATCGACGAAGAGGTGGTGTGTGCCGATTCTCCTTTCACGGGTCTTTTCCATGATTTGGCGCATGGTGAATATCTGGTCGGTTGTTGATTTGCCAGGTCTAAAGCCACACTGATATGTTCCAATCAGTTTGTTGACGGTGGGTTTTAATCTCTCACACAATACCATCGACAGAACCTTATTTGCGATGTTGAGGAGGCTAATTCCACGGTAGTTGGCGCAGATTGTGGGGTCTCCTTTTTTATGGATTGGGCATAGCACACTTAAATTCCAATCGTTGGGTATACATTCGTCCGACCATATTTTGCAAAGAAGCTGATGCATGCACCTTATCAGCTCTTCGCCGCCGTGTTTGAATAGCTCGGCCGGCAATCCATCGGCCCCTGCCGCTTTGTTGTTTTTCAAGCGGGCCATTGCTATTCGAACTTCTTCATGGTCAAGCAATAGAAGTCTGCTCCATCGTCATCAATTGGGGTATCGGGTTCGCCTTCTCCTGGAGTTGTGCGTTTGCTGCCATTCAGCAGGTTGGAGCAGTGTTCCCTCCATAATTTAAGTATGCTCTGTAAGCCGCCGCATCTTTTCGTAGAATTTTGGAGCATTACCCCTCTCGGCCAGCTTATCAAGCTCTCCATACTCACGCACTTCGGCCTCTTTCTTTTTCTGTCTGCAAATGCGTCTCGCTTCCCTCTTCAACTCTCGGTATCTATCCCATCCCGTACATGTTGTGGTTGATCGTAACGTTGCGAGGTAGGCAGCCTGTTTTCTCTCCACTGCGACACGGCACTCCTCGTCGTATCAGCTGTTCTTTTGCACTTTCCGAAAACCAATGGTTTCGGTTGCAGCTGTACGTAAGGAGTTTGAAATGTCGTCCCACAGTTCCCCTATACCAAGTGTTGACGAGTGCTCTCAGAGAGCAGGAGTGCAAGCCGAGTAGAAAATCGTTCGGCTGTCTGTTGTGATTGGAGCTTCTCGACGTCGAACCTTTCTTGTATTTGTTGACTTGGGTTTTTTGCTGCACAGAAACGGTGCGAATCTTGGCTGTAACAAGATAGTGGCCCGAGTCGATATTGGGACCTCGGAGCGTACGCACGTCAATGGAGACGTGTCTTCCGTCTATTACAATACGACCGATCTGGTTGGTGGCTTTTCGATCCGGAGGCAGCCAGATAGCTTTATGTATTTTCTTGTGCTGGAATCTGGTACTACAGATAACCATATTTCGGGCCCCGGCGAAGTAGATCAGCCTCAATCCATTTGGGGATGTTTCCTCTCCTCAACTACCGCTAACAAAACTCCGAGCAAAGCAGTGCAAATACTTTTAGATTGTTCTGTTATGGCTCTGCTACGGCTCCCGACAAAGTGAGCGCAGTAGCAATAGCAAAATGAAATGGTAGAGGAGTAACGTAGTTCTTCTTTCACGGGACACCATTACCAAACAGCAAATTCAAAGTTACCCTCAGCATTAAATCGAGGATTCCATGCTGGACCAACTGCTGAGAGGAAGCACCATCAAGTGGTACATATTCCAAGCGGGTATCTATACTATAAGTCGTTGTGTAAAGATAAACCTCCAACGCAACAATCGTTACGAAAGTATTGCCATACTCAGCGATAGTCAAGCGGCACTAAAAGCGATATCTGCTTGTGAAGTAAGTCACTACTAATGCAGGAGTGTTTATTAAGGCTGAATCAATTGGACCTTATTTGGGTGGCTGGTCACAACGGTATAGCCGGGAAATAACTGGTTGACGAGTTGTCCGCTCTGCAGCTTCATGCATGCCAATAGACTGCACAAAAGTGTGCACACCCAGGCTTAAGGCCGTCGGAACCATGTGTTCGAATGGGGATCACATCGCTTAGCATCTAGCAGCATACAAGGTGCATTCCAAAGTAAACAGGACTTAAAAAAAAAACACGGTACAAATGGTTTTTCGGCAAAATCAATTTATTTTATTCAAAATAGTCTCCTTTTGCTTCAATTCAGCTTTTTGCACGGTCCAAAAACATGTTGAACGAGTGTTTTAGTTCGTTGGCCGGTATGGTCGCCAATATTTTGAACGGCCTCTACGTCTGCATAACCCTTTCCTTTCATGAGCAAATGCATTTTTCCGAGGGGAAGAAGTTGCACGGTGCCATATCAAATGAATACGGGGAGTGGTTAAATGGTCATTTTTGATACATATTTTCAGATCGCCGCACCAAAGAAGTCCTAATAGTGCCAATTCCCGCGACAGCCGGTTCGGAATTGATCAGGATTTTATTAGGCGGTATAACCCCGTTTGGATCGGTGAGTATTAATTCAAGTTTTTCGTCACTAGAGCAACGCCTTGCAACAGGGTTGCTTCGTATCCTCCTATCTCGTGCTGGCATTGAGTCCAACCCGGACCCTTAGGTATTGTTCTGCTGCGTTTGCGCCAAAAGACTTCATCCAAACTCCACCTCGGTAAGGTGTAATACGTGCAATGGATGGAGCCTTTTTACGACTTGCTCAGGCCTTAAGACACATAGGGAGTGGACCACGAGTTACGTGGAACCATGTTGCCAACGCACTACTGCAACATTCGCCTCTACGGCTGCGCAATCTGCTCTCAGTTCGGCCAACAGAGTATCTCCGCGGCCCACAGGAGCTCCCAACCTCATTCCTCTCCAATCATCGTGCAAGAACTACTCCGCAACTTTTGGTTCCTCGCAGTCTGTTCCGTGAGTCAGACCATCATACGTCGGAACATCACATCAGTCAAGTGCAATTCTCGTACTGGCTTGTGTCACTTCTCGGCGTGTTCCGGTCCGTCCCCGCAACGCCATCTACACGCCACTCTCTCCTTCTCAGGATAACCCACGGACACCCGCAACAACCCCGAATACTACAACTCAACTGCAACGGACTCCAGAGTAAGATCGAGGATATAGCTTCACTCGTAAACTGGAAACGCGTATCGATAACTGCGGTCCAAGAAACCAAGCTAAACAGCCGCTAAGATCTTCCGAGCATCCCCCCAGTTACATGTTGCTCTACAGGATATCACCCGAATATAGGTGCGCTACTTCGTGGTGAAAACCGTTTGGTACAAGCAACTTTAACGTGCACTACGATCTTTGGCATTCCTGGCTACCAAATAATCGTAAGGGGATGAAACCAACGGAACAGATTGACGATTCGACATTCTGCACAGGTAGGCACCTTGCCGCGGTGCAGGGGCTTAGGCGCAAGGCATACCCGGCACCCCCCAACCGGTGTGATTGGTACTGATAGGCATTGCCCAGGCCGGATGTCGGTTGCCGCATGCGTGCGTCAACCAAGAACTACCATCTCTTAATCCAGGGTGTTATGCGACACCTGTGCCCATTGGATGATTTGCAGCCAGGAGGTAAGTTCGGCTGTATTCTAACGGAGCCTCCCCACCACCGGGCCGAATTGGGGACTAACTGTGGCCTTACTGCGTCAAGGGCCTCTGCCGTGGCGGACCCCCTAGTTCCCCATTAGAATAATAGACCCGACAGTCCACCGCGTTGAGCCAAGGGTCGTAAGAACAGGATGAACAATCCACATAAACCAACAACACCAAACAACCGGACAACAAGGCAACCCAGGACAACGGGAAAGAAAAGGAAATCGGCGCAGCGGCTGACAATGGGGTTAAGAAGCTAGACGGAAGTTTAGCTTTCTTGACGCTCTCTCGCCAGAGGAGCGGGCGTTGTATGAGGAGCATGCCAAGGAGAATGACGACGACATGACCTCATGCAGCGGCGATCGCCGGGCGAAAGTTACTGTGGCCGCTGAGGCTGTAACCAGCGTGGCCAAGACCCCTTTCAGAAGGCTTGGCGGCTCAGACTCGGGGGAGTAACATCGGGCAGAGATCGATGGTGCTCGTAGAAGGAGCGGAAAGCGCAACCCTCGGAGAGCGAACTTTGATACCTTCAGTGAGATACTAAGTGAGGAATTGGGCAGGGAGTGGCAGACTGACAATAGCGTTATAGGCCCAGGAATATAGAGTAGGCTATCTGCGCTGAACGGGTCTATTATTAACCCTTATCATGGCAGTTGCCCCCTTAAAGTGCTCACAGACAGACGCAACTGTCCCTGGTGGTCAAGGAAACTTGCAAACCTCAAGAAAAAAGTACGGAGTCCATTTAACAAAACGAAACCTACGGTGGTCTGGGAAGAATACAGGGGCTACCTCACCAAAAGAGGTGACGGGACGTTTACGACCAGCACAGTAATCAGAGCTACGGAGCTTTTGCGGGCGCACTTCCCGGAGACAATTCGGGAAGACCAATGTCTACCCGTGATCGAACACAGACCATCCCGCAAGTATTGGAGAATCGCTAAGCAACTACGGCCACCAGGAAAATTCAAGTCTCCGGGAGTGGATGGCATCTTTCCAGCGCTGTTACAACAGAGGGAGTAGTTTCTACTGCCATACCTTTTTCGGCTGCTGAGAGAGCCTCACAACGGCGTACATCCCTGAATTATGGAGGACAGCTAAGGTGATTTTCATACCCAAAGTAGGAAGGAAAGACTACTCACTGGCGAAGTTCTTCAGCCCAATAAGTCTAACGTCTTTCTTACTAAAAGCCATGGAAAAGATCGTAGAAATAAGGTCAAAAGCGCTGAAGAGGGCACCCCTACATGCTGCTCAGCATGCTTATAGAGCGCGCAGATCTATCAGTACTGCTCTGTATCAGCTAACCTCTGAGATAGAGAGTTCACTGGAGAGTGAGGAGGTGATGCTTTGCGCTTTTTTGGACATCGAAGCTGCCTTTGACAATACGTCTCACAGGAGTGTAGCCAGAGCACTGGAAAAAAGGAATGTGGCAGCACCGCTGCTGTGCTGAGACCACAGTAGGAGATAAAAGAATTCGTCTTGGCGCAACAAAAGGCTGCCCACCAGGGGGGTGTGTTATCACCACTGCTATGGAGTCCTTGACCTTTTAGCACTGCTAACGGACAATGGGATATATTTTGGTAATTATAACCAAAGGTAAATATTAGGACACTTTCCGGGACCTGATACAAATATAGAACGGAAAATATAAATGGCAATATACCATTAGCCTTCCTACCAAAGGACAGCACTACCAAAACAGTTAAATTCACGAAAAAGTTTAAGGTTACCCTCGGAAGCAAGGATGAGTGGAACGACTCCAATCTCGAGCGTATGCTAACTCTCACATCAGACCATCTGCCTATAATTATCTCGATAGAAAAACTTTCCAATTTTGTTTCTGTGGACAACCACACCTTCATTAACTTTAACGGGAAGGATTTAGTATACTGTCCTAAGAATATATATAGTTATAGCCGCAGGAAGCTTATAGTTTTTGAGATATTAGCGTTTAAAGTTGAAAATTACCACTATTTGAAGTACGTATTTTCTCGATATAAAATAAGTTTTGCACTTATATTTTGGACTTTTATATCCACCAGCACTTCACTTATTCGTTTGTACACATTTATTTAACATTATATAGTACAAAAACAGTTTTAATTCAATATTTAACTTACTAAGAAAACCTTCAACGCTTTCCCCATCGCAGCAGCTACCACTCGCTTAATTACGGCTGGAAAAATTGTGGAACTCCGCCCCAATTTCGCAGCCGAAGCAGCTGTTTTAGCTAACGAGCGCGACACCTTATGCCTTGTCGATCCCGCAAATCCCTGAATAAGAGACTTCAATTTGGAGACTCGGCGAAAGAGCTTCTGAAGTCCTGTAAAATCTCCATCGGTGTGAGTAAGCTTTGTTCTACTGTCAAGACTTTGTCTAACCCGAAGAAACATGATGACAGAATTGAAGTTCACTTCAATGGTCATGCCTTTTCGGGCCCGAAGAAGTACGCGAGCTACTTTAGCGGGGAATTTACACTACACCCTTCGGTAGACAAAACCAAGCGATGTGTTCAGAATGTTAACAATAAAGAGAAATCGTCTAAATCCATTGGCTCTGATGGAACCAACATGCTTATGCTAACTCAATCAAATACCAGCACGGATTCCGAAAAATGCACAGTACACAGTCAATTACACAACGCTACTGCAGGACATTGAGCAAACTACGCACTATCCAGGACTGAAGAGGTGGACCATAAATTACCTGAGCGGTCGACAATGGATGACTGTTTCGAGGAGAAACATTCAAACTGAGAAGAATTAAGGAGGGGGTTCCGCATGGTGGTTTTCTCTCCCCGCTACTGTTTAACTTCTACATCTCAAAACTCCCACTGCCAAACTTATCGTTCAGGTCTATTTATTTGACAACAACTAAAGGGTTACATTCGCGTAGAACTCCTTTTTGTGTTGGCTAACTTCGGCAGCGCTTCAATAAAATAATCTTGAGCGGTCCAACACCGGGGTGTGCCAAGTTTTTTTGCGTAAAACTCCAAACTCCTTTTAGCATTGGCGGCCTTCAAGAAAAATACCCTGGTCGGTCCAACACCAGGGTGTGTCAAGTTTTTTTCGCGTAAAACTGTTATAAAAACTTTTTTTGCAAAATAAATGTGTACAAACGAATTAGTGAACATAAAAATGAAAAATATATGTAGATGTAAAATTAATTTTAAATCGAAAAAATACGTAATTCAAATTGAAGTGATTTTCAACTTTAAACGCAATTATCTCGAAAACTATTAGTTTCCTGCGGTTATAACTGTATATATCCGCCAATACCCATTTTATTGCCGGCATCCTGAGACGGTATTCTAAAGTCGACACAAATAAATTCTTTATCTGGAGAACGTCTTCTATCCGACCATACCCCATTTTATTCCCGAAAACCTGGGACGCTATACTGAAGTTTTCTCCTTGCGGCACGATTCCGATTACTTTGGGGGTCGGGTAATAAACACGAATCTCGGCATAAATGGGGAAGGTACGGATAGGGAAGCTTGTCCAGAGGAGGAATATGCAAAACTAATGTACCTAACACTTATATTTTTTTTAAATATTCCCGATTAAAAATTTGTATTAAGAACACTTACTATTTTACAATGTTTAACTAAACATTTTTCAGTTTGTGTATTTAAATATACACCCTAAACATTGAAATAAGATCAAATTTCTCTTTTACTTTTTTATATTTTAGCTATATTTGTTAATTTAAAAATCACTTAACACACTCATCATTGAAAAGGTTAGATTGTTTACAATTATGAGGAAAACGAGTGTTGAAAACATCTTAAACACCAAATATGAAGGATTCAACGATTTTTCTTTGTTTGTTGTTGTTCTAACGGCTATCAATCCCCATTAGAATGGTAAGGATTATTCAATTTGTCGTCGACGGCATCTAGCGGGAGGCCCAGAAAACGTGCTGTTTCGACCGGGCCGGACCAAAAGGAAAGGGGGGTTAGATGAGTAGGGTTCGCAGGACATCCAAAGAGGTGGCCAGTGACATGCGGAGACTCGTTGCATGCAGGACATATATTGAATATATCGTGGTCTCTTCTGGACAAGTAGGAATTCAACTTGCTACAATATCCAGAACGAAGCTGAGCTGGGGTGACTCGCGTTTCTCGCGGCAACTCGAGGTCTTCGTCTGCGATGGGTGATGGTTTGACTCCAAGAACGCCATTCACTGGAAGGAAGTCGGTAAAGGTGTTGATAGCTCCACTGTGAATGACTGATGGTACCTGTCGGAAGTTAGTTGCATCCGAAATCGGGTCGGCGTATTGTACGATGTCGTCGATGTCGTTAAGGAAAGACCTCTTGATGCTCCTAGGATGCGAAACTGCTTGGAGAAGAGTTCATTATACTCATTAACTGGGAGCATAAGCGTCTCACTTTGTAGTTGTTGGATGGGAAATATCAAGAGGCATACTGTCGTAGTCCGGAATCCAGTGTTCTGTCAGGTCTGGAGTTTCCTCAACTGCGTACCTCTGTATTCAGGCGTATCTTGCATGTTGCCAACAACTTTTCTTTGTCTTTCCCCATGTGTTGCCGGCAAGCGACTTGAGGATTTTGTTGCGGCTCTGAACCTTGGCTATAATAGCGTTCGTATGGGGAGTGAAGGAGCATAGGCTATCAAAAGTTACCTAAAATCTTAGGATTATGAGCCCGATCAAGCCCGTTCCCACGACAGTCGGGTCTACGTAACCGGAACGGACCTGGATTTTTATCCGGCCAAGGACTGTCAACTCGGCAGAATTCTGCCGCTACAACAACATTAAGCTCAAGTCTACATATACACCTTCGTCCAGTATATAAATATGGTCGCCGTAGATTTGGTGGGGGAAAGTGTTAGGTTCCGTGCAGTGAGGAAACGAGAAAGGTCGGCGAGATAGCCGTTTACTTTTGACCACAAACAGAAGCGGGGAGTGGAACCCCCTTTTAATTCTTCTCAGTTTAAATTTTTCGACAACTCCGGATAGGAGAGTTATCGGATGATAGGACTCCCCTTTGTTGGCGAGTTTCCCAGGTTTCAGTAGTGGGACCACTCTTCCGACTTTCCACATATCGGGTATTTGAAGAGTGGTTAGCAAAAGGTTGATTACCTTGGTGAGATAACTTAGTCCCGTCGAGCCTAGATGAGTTAGCATAAACATGTTGATTACATTAGAGCCAATGGATTTAGACGATTTCTCTTTATTGTTAACATTCTGAATACATCGCTTGGTTTTGTCTACCGAAGAGTGCAGTGTAAATTCTTGTTCTTCTTAATTGACGTAGACACCGCTTACGCGATTATAGAATAGTTAACAACCGCGCGCCAGTCATTTCTTCTCTTCGCTACGTTGGGCCAATTGGATATTCTAAGCGAAACCATGTCTTTTTCCACTTGGTGGAGGTCTTCCTCTTCCCCCGGCGGGTACTGTGTCGAATACTTTCAGAGCTGGAGTGTTTTCGTCCATCCGGACAATATGACCTTGCCAGCGTAGAAGCAGTGTAAATTGCCGTTTAAAATAGCTCGTGCCCTTTTTCGGGTCCGAAGAGGCATGACCATTGAATTGAACTTCAACTCGGTTGTCATGTCCGTTGGAAGTGCTCTCAGAAAATTCTGTCGACCCAGTTAGCTTTGTTAGAGTTAACGAAGGGGCGGTTGTCCATAGAAACAAAATCGGGAGGTTTCTCGGCCGAGGTAATTATGAACAGATGGTCTGATGCGGGAGTTAGCATAGGTCGCCAGGTTATGCTATCATCAGACCACCACTAGCAATGGTAATATCGGGCGCGCTATTACGGGTGCCCATAACTCTGGTGAGGGTTTCGTCATTCATCGTGCATAATGTCGAACCGTCAATCTGTTCCGCCAGCTCCATCCCCTTACGATCGTTTGAAAGGCAGGAACGCGTTAAAGTCGCCTAGTACCAGACGGTTTTTACCACGAAGTAGCGCGCCTATATTCGGGTGATATCCTATAGGACATCATGTAACTGGAGAACGTATATATTAAATATTAGGTTGTCAAAAAAGTATTGCGGTATTTCCGCCTTTTTGGAAAGCTCATTTCACGCGCTAAGCCGTGTTTGATTGATTGTCGATTCTTTTAAGTAGTTCGTGAGTTATAGCGTCGCAAAATAAAGAGAAAATACGGCATATTTTACAGTACTACTACGATAAAAGCAAAAATGCATCTCAAGCCGCCAATAAAATTTGTGCAGTTTATGGACCCAATACAGTTTTTATTTCCACCGCACAACGATGGTTTCAACGTTTTCGTTCTGGTGTAGAGGTGGTCAAGATGCGCCACGCTCCGGAAGACCTGTCGTCGAAAATTGCGATAAAATCGCTGAATTGGTCGAAAGAGACCGGCATAATGGTCATCAAACCGTTATAAAACATTTGAAGAAGCTTGGAGTCACTAAGAAGGTCGATGTATGGGTGCCCCACGAATTGATTCAATAAAAATACCGCAAGACTTTTTTGACAACCTAATATTTCGAACTCGACATCGCCTGACCGGATAGCTATACCCTGACATTCTAGGGTAGTATCCCTGCGGTCGATGTCTTCATCGATTAGACGATGACTAGGCCTTCACCATTATTTCGCTCGCGATCCTTACGTATACCGTTAAAACCGGCACAACACAGAAAATCTCTTCCGCTGTTTGACTTGATTTCTTGGACCGCAGCTATCAATACGCGTTCCCGATTTAGAAGTGCAACTAGCGGGAGCTATGTTGCCTGTTTGAGCTCATGGGGATCGTGGAGGTCCTCTGTTGGCCACACGGGGTAAGGAGCGGCGCGGCGCGCGAAATATGTACGGGTTGCACAGCCGTGGAGGCTAGTGTCGCAGTATTGCATTGGCACATCGGGAAAGTAACTAGCGGTCCACCCCTATGTGTCTCAAGGTCTGAGCAGGTCTTAAGATGGCTCCGTCCATTGCATGTGTTCCACCTGACCGATGTGGAGTTTGGATGGATCCTTTTTGTGCAAAAGTCCTCCGAGCCCGGGTCAACAACAACAACAACATAATACGGAGCAACCCTGCTCCATACCATACTTTCCAATATTTTTCAAGCTATAACTGAAATATGACCACATTTTCCTTAAATGTATAATATGTGATTTATATTTAATATGCACAAATAAGTAAAACTCTATGCTAATATTATAAAATTATATCATATCGCGGTGACTGTAGTACTTTCGTGTAGTTCTCCTTTCTGCGTTGGGGGCCTTCGGCCACGCTTTAAAAAAATAACTCTAGTCGAGCGAATAATCAGGGTGACTGAAGTACTTTTGCGTAGTACTCCTTAAAAAAAACAAATAAAAAATTCTATTACATAATATTATAGCGAAAAAGAGAAATTTCAGCGAATTGCTCATATTTGCTTATTATTTTATGGCAGCGCTCCATTTCCTCATAATTGTTAGCACATAAATGATGCTCACTACAAGTGTAAAAATTAATTTTTAAAATATACATTTCTTACTTATAAAACCTGCCAAAAGTGTAAATTGTGGATTTTTTTAAATGTTTACAGTTTAATAAATGAATTTGAAATGCAAAATGTGCATAAAGTGTGTTAAATGTAGTGAAAAAGCTTATTGAAATATTCGAATTTTGGGAATTTTTGAACTTTATACTCCAATATCTCGTAAACTAAACGTTTATGTATTTTTTAATGAGGACTCTCCTCTTACCAACGGTACCTTCAGATCGCGGCACCAAAGAAATCGGAATTGTGTTCCGAAATCGGGTAATCCTGTTCTAAAGTTTACCCAGCAGTTTTTGTAGTACGTGTTTTTTCGATTTGTGATAAATTTTACAGTAATATTTTATAATTTTATATCTATCGCAGTCATTTCTTTGAATTAAATTGTTGTTATACCTATTTCGGGGTTGAAATGGGTATGTACGGAGATATACATATACATATGTATATATATTAGGGCGTTTTTTTTATTGAAGTAATAATTTTTTTCAGTCCCGTCACGAAATTTTCTTGGAATTACCCTAAAAAAATTCCCTCAAAATTTTAGCTCTTAATATTAACAACAAAAACTGGACCAAGGAATTTGGGAATTTTTGAACTTTATACTCCAATATCTCGTAAACTAAACGTTTATGTATTTTTTAATGAGGACTCTCCTCTTACCAACGGTACCTTCAGATCGCGGCACCAAAGAAATCGGAATTGTGTTCCGAAATCGGGTAATCCTGTTCTAAAGTTTACCCAGCAGTTTTTGTAGTACGTGTTTTTTCGATTTGTGATAAATTTTACAGTAATATTTTATAATTTTATATCTATCGCAGTCATTTCTTTGAATTAAATTGTTGTTATACCTATTTCGGGGTTGAAATGGGTATGTACGGAGATATACATATACATATGTATATATATTAGGGCGTTTTTTTTATTGAAGTAATAATTTTTTTCAGTCCCGTCACGAAATTTTCTTGGAATTACCCTAAAAAAAATTCCCTCAAAATTTTAGCTCTTAATATTAACAACAAAAACTGGACCAAGGCCTGTAAAAATTTTCCATAGAAAATACATCAAATTTCGTTTTTTTTTTTTTGTATATATCTCGTAAATGACAGGACTTCTCGAGTTATTCAGCTTTTTAAGTAAGGCTGTATGCAATTTTCATAGATTTTTTAATACATACCATCTATAAAAATTCTATAAAGCCTTACTTAAAAAGCCGAATATCTCGAGAAGTATTAATTCCTACAAATTTGTCATTTAAATTTTGTCTATAGCTCCTGTCATTTACGAGATATATAAAAAAAAATGCGAAGTTATTGGAAAAATCGGGTTTAGAGCACCGTACTACCTCACCGGTGTAAGTTACGACTTTGTTGCACTAAGCACTTTTGTAGAGTGAACAATTCTAAGAAAAATGCGTCTAAAGTCAAAGCGATGCCGTAAAATACCTCTGATCTGTATGAATTTAAAGATAAAAACTCACGATTGTAGTGTATTTTCTATGAAAAATTTTTACAGGTCTCTTCCAGATCTTAATGTTAATATTACGAGCTAACATTTTCAGGGAATTTTTTTAAGGTGTTTTTTTTTTTTTGTTTTTTGAACTATTAATTTTTTTTATATGTATATGGACCATTCCATCAATTGGCGACATGGTTTTGTACCCGTGGTTCTCCTATTTTGACCAAACTTTAGAATATCATAATATAGACCAATAGAAGAATATCTGTTAACTTTTTAGTGGTCAAAGTTGCTCCATTGTTTTTTGGCGCGCACTTCAAATTGAGATCAAACAAAAAAATTACTAGTTCCTTTATTTTTTAACGGCCTCAAAATTGAGTGAAAAAAATTTTTAAGTTATCCAATTACATGTAAAAAAAATCTCAGCTTTCTGATAAAAATATTTTCAAAATCCAAAAAAATTTTCAAAATCAAAAGAAAAACCATTTTTTTCCAAAAACCCGTTTTTTTGTGCTTTTTCCCCAACAATTTTTCAAAATTGACCTTTCCATTCGGTTCTTCGTTAAATTTTACATAAGAATCAGTGTTCAAAATAATGGGACTCTGATCCCATGAACAGTAAAAAAAAATCCAAAGTTGTCGCTCAAAATCCAAAAAAAAACATTATTTTCCCAAAAATCCGGCTTTTTGTGCTTTTCCACCAACTTTTTTTTCAAAATTGATTTTTCCATTCAATTCCTCGTTAAATTTTACATAAGAATCAGTGTTCAAAAATATGGGACTCTGCTCCCATGAACAGCAAAAAAAATGCAAAGTTGTCGCTATACACATTCAATTTTAGCTTGAAAAATCTGCTTTATAGTTTTTTTTATAGTTAATAAAGAAAACAGAATCACTCAAAAGTACAAACAAAGAAAACGCTGTGAAGTGCTGAAAAATCCTTCACTTTTAGTTTTTAAGGTGTGACAATACTGGTTTTCCTCGTAAATATAAGCACTCGTAAACTTTTGAGGGCACAATTCCGATTTCTTTGGCGCCGCGATTTGAAGGTACCGTTGGAAAGAGGAAGTCCTCCTGATTAAAAAACATATAGGGTTATAGGGTCCGCAAACGCTTAGTTTAGGAGATATTCCGGCAATATTACGATTTTTCCGGCGCCGCGATTTGATGGTACGGATGGATAGAGGAGGTCCTCAGCATTAAAAAATGTATACACATATATGGTCCTCAGACCCATAGTTTCAGAGATATTTTACTTTAAAGTTAAAAAATTTGTAAAACCAATGCTCGTTATTTCTAACCCACTTTTCACATATTTTTTAATTAATATATATTTAATTACACTGTACACATTCGTATTTATCAAAAATTTACACTAATTGTACATTTTTTAAGAAAATAAATATATTTTAAAAATTATTTTATACATTCAAAGTTTCAATTGATTTGCGTGTTTACATTTATGACAAATAGCAGTGTTGCCATACTTTGTGTCCTGAAAATATAATCAAAAATGTGTTTCATATATTTATATATTATATATGTAAAATCATTGAATAAATAGAAAAAACGTATTATAGAATGGAAAGTTTTTCAGTTTTTCTCTCTTTTTGATTAAAATAGGTGTTCGATCGATGAGGGTTATTTTTTTTTGAAGCGCGGCCGAAGGCCGCCAGTGCAGAAAGTAGTTCGACACAAAGGAACTGTATATACCCCGGTGTTCGATCGATGAGGGTTATTTTTTTTAAAGCGCGGCCGAAGGCCGCCAGTGCAGAAAGTAGTTCGACACAAAGGAACTGTGAATACCCAGGTGTTCGATCGATGAGGGTTATTTTTTTTTGAAGCGCGGCCGAAGGCCGCCAGTGCAGAAAGTAGTTCGACACAAAGGAACTATGAATACCCCGGTGTTCGATCGATGAGGGTTATTTTTTTGAAGCGCGGCCGAAGGCCGCCAGTGCAGAAAGTAGTTCGACACAAAGGAATGTTATTTTTATCTTTAATTATTAATTAACATAAGATACAAAAACCATTTGTACCATTTTCTTTATAAATGTTAAATAGAAAAATTTTTCATAGTTTTTTTAAAACACAATATGTGGCAACACTGGTACTTGTAATGACATATGAAGAAAAACAAAACAAAACAAAATAGGACTAAATTGCATGTAAAATTGTGGAACTTAAAAGTGAAATAACTCGGAAACTATGAGTCTGAGGACGGTATATGTGTATACATTTTTTAATCCTGAGGACCTCCTCTATCCATTAGTACCATAAAATCGCGGCGCCGGAAAAACCGTTTTACTCTTTTAGCAAGTTTTTTACCTAAAAAATCTTTATTTTAAAAATTACATTTTACACTTGTTTCAACCTCATTTGTTTACTAAAAATTACGACGAAATGGAGCGCTGCCATTTGATGATAAGGCAATTCGCTGAAATTCCTCTTTTTTCCCAAAAATTCCTCTATTCATGCATATGGATATTTTCCTTTTTAAATTTATTAAGCAAATAGGTAATATTATATACTTATATTAGTAATATTATATAATAATATTATATATACATATGTATAAGTAATATTATATAATAATATTACGTAATAAAGTGTACAGTACATGGGTACAGTACGAAAACTCAAATTTGTTTCAATATGAGTGCATGATAACCGAAAAATATAACCACTTCATACCCAAAACTCATATTATAAATATAATAATATATATAGTGTCGCTTAAAATACAAACCAATGTATCATCAAAAATAAATGGAAATCGCTGACAGATATAATAACCAAAATTTATCCATTTTATAACGAAAACTTAAATTTTATTTCAATATTGGATATAAAGTGGTTATATTTTTTGGTTATTATGCAGTCATATTGAAACAAAATTTGAGTTTTGGATATAAAGTAGTTATATTTTTTGGTTATTATGCACTCAAACTCATGTTTTAAATATAATAATATATATATTGTCACCTAAAATACAAACCAATGTATCATCAAAAATAAATGGAAATCGCTGACAGATATAATAACAAAAATTTACCATTTTATAACGAAAACTTAAATTTTGAGTGCATGATAGCCATAAATTATAACCACTTTATACCAAAAAGTCAATATATTTTTTTATTTTCAACGCAGAAAGGGGTACTACGCGAAAGTACTTCAGTCATCCCGGGTATTCGTTCGGCCAGGGTTTTTTTTCTAAAGCGCGGCCGAAGGCCGCCAACGCAGAAATGTGTACTATGCGAAAGTACTTCAGTCACCCCGGGTATTCGCTCGGGCAGGGTTATTTTTTTAAAGCGCGGCCGAAGGCCGCCAACGCAGAAATGTGTACTATGCGAAAGTACTTCAGTCACCCCGGGTATTCGCTCGGCCAGGGTTATTTTTTTAAAGCGCGGCCCAAGGCCGCCAACGCAGAAAGGAGTACCATGCGAAAGAACTTCAGTCACACCGGGTATTCGCTCGGTCAGGGTTATTTTTTTAAACCGCGGCCGAAGGTCGCCAACGCAGAAAGAAGTACTATGCCAAAGTACTTCATTCACATCGGGTATTGTATATCCCCAATTATACGGAAGTTCGGGTTTTTTACCCCTCCACCAAAGTAATCGGAATCGTGCCAATTTTTTATTATTTGTTGTAAATAAAGCTTTAATTTAATTATTTTATTTAAGTTATTTACCACAAATATTAAAAAAAATAAATATACAGAAACGTTATAGTGAAGTTTTAGTAAGTGACAAGTATATAATATAATTGAAAAAGTTATTCACAATATACAAAGGGTTGGGTTTAGTATCGCGCCGGTTAACTTTCGCTCACCGTACCTAAACGAGAGAACCAAATTTAAACTTTTAAACACGCATGTATGCTTAAATTATCGAACTTTATTTTAAAACATATTTTAAAAAAATCGGTTCGCAAATTTTTGCACAAATTCACTTTAAAAATTGCCATTTTTTGCAAATTTCTAAATATATGCTAGTGTATTTTCATCTATTGTGCATTGTACCAAACCAATTATGGATACATTTTCACGCACATATATTACTTATGAATTATTTATTGATTGTTAATTTCTTTGTAAATCTTTAAATAAAATACACCTTTTTCTGCGTTGAGTTCAGTAATGCGAAAAACCAAAATGACTGCCTAATTTGAACTGTCAAATCACCGGGAAAGCACGAACAAAAGGGAATAAATTAAACCCACTTAGCAATAAATGTATGAAGTGAACGCTAAAAGGTGTTCAATGCTAAAATACTGTGGATGGCGTAGCCGGTGTTGGACCGGCCAGGGTTATTTTTTTAAAGCGCAGCAGAAGGCCGCCCACGCAAAAAGGAGTTCTATGCGAAAAAAATCTGATTTACCCCGGTGTTGGACCGACCAGGGTTATTTTTTTTTTTTTGAAGCGCGGCCGAAGGCCGCCCACGCAAAAGGGAGTTCTATGCGAAAAAAATCTGATACACCCCGGTGTTGGACCGACCAGGGTTATTTTTTTTTTAAGCGCGGCCGAAGGCCGCCCACGCAAAAAGGAGTTCTATGCAAAAAAATTTGATACACACCGGTGTTGATTTCTTGTCCATACAAAAATGTTGGCTGGGTTGCATTTATTTCAGTTTGTATGGAAAAAGGAGCAAAAACACTGATTTTTGGTCATTTTCAAAGGGCTCCCTACAGGTCTATAGGAGCTCTAGGGGGTCTATTAAAAAGTTCAATCCTTCCTCTTTCCAATAAGGGGGCGTGAGGGGAGGTAGCCCCGCCCCCTTTTTCACCATAAACGATACTAAACCGGCGCGATACTAAACATTCCCCTATACAAATTATCAATGTAAAAGTTGTAAATTTTTCAACTTGAAATGCAAATATCTATAAAACTATAAGTCAGCGGCAACTCTATCTAAGAACGTATTTATATACCTTTAAATTTAGAATACTATCCAGGTATTCATGAAATGGTATCGTTGGAAAGGTTATCGTTCCATACGAAATATATACATGATAGTTGCCGCCTAGATCTTCATAGCTCTTTTATGAGATAGGCTTCCATTGTCGGTAAGAAATAAGCTTAGGATCAACACCAACACTACTGCTAATAGGTGTGTTATCGCAAATCCATTTTCCAATAGTTGGTGTACAAGGTAACCCATCCTTCATAAGCTCCCAATTTGAATCCATTTGCTTTTCAGCTTGTTGATAGTATCTTCCGTCCGTCCACATTAATGCTTTTTCCAGAGTAACAACAGCAGTACCAGCTGATCCATTGAATCCACTGATAAAAGCCCTTCTCGCATCATGCGGCGAAATATATTCATTTTGATGGGAATCCTCAGTCGGCACAATGTAAGCCTTCAGACCTCGCGCTTTCATAAGAAAACGTAAATTCTCAAGTAGAACACTACTTTGCATTTTTAGAAACACTTTCCAAACTTTATACTAATGAAAAGCAAATAATACATTCACTTCTATTAAATAGAAGCGATTAATTACCGTATACGTGATAAGAGCGTACGAACTATTATTTATAACTCAATTCTACAGGCAATAAATATTAACAATAAAACATTAATGCTTCATTTAGTCCCCACGTGCCGCTCTTCCGTATAGACAACGTAGAAGTTGTTGTTCTCATTAAAGCAATGTTGCTGTTTCAATATAATATACTAATCTAAATATTTTGTAGTAATTAAGATATTAATTTTAATATATTTGAAAAATTCCTAAACCAACTCATATTATGACAGTTGAATGCAACTATTTATAAATAGAATACTAATTATTAATATAAATTGGATTTTAGTTTTGATGGCTTACTTAATGAAAAATTATTAGCTCTTCTCATGCCCCTCACAAATACTGAATTTGTTTGGATTGTTTTGTTAATTTCAACATTTTTAAAGAAATTTGAAATTATTTTAGTGAAATAGAAATGTACAGCTGCAAGGCCAGAAGTATGCTAAACTTTAACATTGCTCATATTTGATCTGGAAGATCAACAAAAACTGCTTTGTCACTACGAGAGATGGCACGTTTAATACTAACTGGGGCATAAGAAGAATATTACAACTGGTTCACACAGTAAATGCGATTTTCAAACTTTGCAGTCAATACATAAATATGTGTAAAGCAAAGCAAAGCAGATGAATTTGCTGCCGTCAACCACGATCACAAACAAAATATATAGAAAGCAACGAAAATTGAAGAAAACACGAAATTAAATTTGATGAAATTTTTTGTGATGCGATGCCATTTATAGCGGGATTCTCTAACCAGTCTCTAGTCTCTATTTGAGACATTTTGAGGTAAAGTCTCAATTTGTGACTGTTACTATTCACTAACCAGTCTCTAGCGTTAGTCTCAAAATATTGACTCAAAGTTGAGACCTGAGAGTTAGCAGGTCACAAACTGAAAAGAACTTTTGCTGCCATTTTGAATATACTGAATAGGGATCATAATAGATATTAATCGATTTGTCATTTCTAACCTTAAATCTCAAATTTAGAGACTTGAGACCTTATCACGTTACAGAATCGCACGGTTAGTCTTCATTTTGAGTTGAAAAGGATAAAAATCATTGAGAGTTAACAAGTTTAAATCACTTTATAAAATATTAAAAGATTAACCGTGCGATTCTGTAACGTGAGACAGTATCAAGTCTCTAAATTTGAGATTTTGAGTTAGAGACAATTTTTGAGACTTGAGACGATTTTGCTATTCTGTAAGTGACAGTCTCAAAATCTATTACATTTCATTATTCAGAGATGTTTTTACACTTGAATGATAATAAATATGTCGATAACAAATATTAAATTTTCTATAACGTAGTTAAAAAACATAATTATCAATAAAAATTAAAATATATGTTGACTTTGTTTAATAATATTTACGAAATTTATGTAAAATTTATGTATTTTTAACCTTTTCGTGTTTGAATTGCTTACAAAATGTAAAAAAACGACAATCGATTAATATCTATGATGATCTCTATTCAGTACATTGAAAATGGCAGCAAGATTTCTTTTTAGTTTTGTGACCAGCTAACTACCAGGTCTCAATATTTTGAGACTAACGCTAGAGACTGTTTAGTGAATAGTAACTAGTATCAAATTGATACTTTGCCTCAAAATGTCTCAAATAGAGACTAGAGACTGGTTACAGAATCCCGCTATAAAAGTAAAATGATTTATTAACTCATATCTACTTAAATTTTTTATTCTCATATTAAACGACTAATATGTAATCATTTGAAATCGTAATGAATGTTATGTGTTCTAATTTAAAATACCAAAAACTATTATTTTGTCCGATCTGTCTACGATGGCAAATGTTCTTAAAACTGCTAAAAAATTAACGGAGGAATTTGTTGCATCGTTCAATACCACTTATCAAGACTGTAAAACAATGAAAATTATATAAAATTGTGATATTTAAGTGTATTTGATGAAACGTTTTGTAATGTAAAGCATCATAGTATAAATTTTCAATAGGAAATTATTAAAAACATTTATCGATTGAAAGCTAACAAGTCCTTTTATTGGGTATTGAAATGTTAGTTGTTTTAACTTACCATAAAAATATTTAATATTAAACGACCTCTATGTAGTAATATAATATCTACCGACGATTTCGTACTGTGATACAGTCACAAGTCTCTAAAATTGAGATCTTAAATAAATACATTTTTTGTGACTTCAAACGATTTTGCAATTCAGTACGTGACAGTCGCAAAAATTTTTAAATTGCAAACGAACAGGCCTACTCAACTCCTACATTCATTGTTTAGAGATGTATTTATGTACATTGTCTGGCGGTAATAAAACACCACATTTTATATTTAAACGATTATTTATTAAGATAATTCAAAAGACTTCTTCACTTGTTGGCGTCTGCACAAGAAGTGACGCTTCTTAAAACAAATGTGCTGAACACAATGACTGCGACAGACTACATCAGCACGACAGTGACTGAAAATGGCGTTGTGAATCCTTCTACATGAACATTTGTGAGAAGGCAGCAATGTAACAATGGCCGCCATGTACACAAAACAACACAGCTCTCCATTTTGCATGTACACAATTTCATTGTGGCCATACTATTACCTTGCACTTCAATGAAATTTTAATATTTTGTTCAAAAAGAAATTTTTTGCGCAAAAAATAAGTAAATAGGCAAATATTTTTGTTTAACATTATTAATTGTTATTACAAATGATATAATAGAGCTATAACGTCAAGTTTGTTAGAGCTGTGAATAATTTTACATTTTACATATTAGTGGCATCTCCACTCTACCATATCTCTCTACCTTAAATTCTACTGTCAACTCTTCTGTCGTCCTACTGTCGTTGGCAAACATAGGAATATATTGAAGTTAGCGAGAGCGACAAACGTCCGCCTGCAGTCGTGTAGTCGTGAAGCTGTCAAAATAACTGTGTCCATAAGAACGCGAGTTATGTGTACACTATCATCCCAACCAGACACCACGCAACAAAATACTGTAAATTGGACAAAATAAAAGATTAAAGAAAAACAAGTAAACATTACAAAAAAGTAAGACAACAAGTAGAGATAAAGAACATAATGCAAATGCATACAAACATGTTTTGGTCCTTATGTTTGACTGTAATGATAACCCAGACATTATCGGGTAAACCACACAATCATGTTTGTTTGTATTCAATAGAAAATAAGATTACATTTAACAAATATTGTATTTCATAAAAAAATTAAAAAAAAAAAACAAATAGATTAAGAAAATTGTAATCACTTTAGTAGTTGTATAAGCAGAACATAATTTGAAAAGGAAACACAATAAAATATAATGTCACAGAAGTAACATCGGCATTTTTATTTTTTCCTCCGCTCGAACAACAAAACTGGCGCAGTCGGTAAAAACAAACTGCAAAGTTGAGCGATACTAAAAACTGAAGTTTTTTAAGTTTCGAAAGCTTTAGCAACGGGAAGCAAATCCTAAGATTAGCTCCCATTTTAAAGATCTCTTATATGCTTATATATAAATATATAAGTCGGTCGGCACAGATAGCCAAGTTTAAGAAACTTAAGTTTCTACACAAGTTATAAATATAACAAAGCGACTCCGAGGATTACAATTTGTGAAGGCGAAGAATAGCTTCATTCCGCCCATCAACATTACCAGGAAAAGTGGGATTAAAGATTAATGCCCCACACACAGAAAACACAGAGAGAGCGAAGTGCACCATACAAAGCAACAACAAAAAGTTCAGTTGTATTAAAAGAGGATACATCAGCAATGAATCCAGGCGAGCAGCAACCACTTCAGATGACAGAATCGCAAATTTTGAAGGAAGCTTCAAGAATCATGCACTTTGACAGCAGAGATTTATCATCGTTCATCAGGGAAGTTGACATGATCCTTCCTTTATTCAACCCCAACCCATCAATGTTGGAATTCGTAACGCAGCGACACGTCAAAACAAAAATTAAAAGAGAAGCAGCTAGTGTCATCCGGCCTTTGGGACCTACACCAACAAGGCAGCAAATTAGAGAAGAACTCATAAAGAATTTTGGAGTGAAGGAATCGTACCACACCCTTTACAATCAAGCGATTGTACTACCAAACTATAAGTACATCAAATACATACCGACAATGGATACGCAGAAATTATCACCAACACTAAACAGATTGTTACATCATCTGACCTCGTAATTCACATAATTGACCCTCGTGAAACTCTTTACATCATCTGACCTCGTAATTCACATAATTGACCCTCGTGAAACTCTTTACATACTAAATAATATAACAAAAATCTAATCAAATCCCTATGTAATGAAATTGAAATCTTCAGAGGTAAAATGAAAACACTAATCCCAAGAAAAGAAGTTAGTAGAAAAAAGAGAGGTTTAATTAATGGTATAGGTTCTGTACATAAATTTCTATTTGGAACGATGGATAATGGAGATAGAATAGATATTGAAAATCACCTTAAGAAAGTAGATGAAAATTTACATAATTCAATTACAGCTCTCAACCACCAAATAAAAATTAATAATTTCTTTTCGAACACGTTAACAAAATTAGAACAAATTATTGAAGAGGAAAGAAAGAATTCTTTAACGTATCAAGAGATAACAGACAAAATATTGAATCTTCATGAACAAACAATAAAGATAAACATTCTCAAAGACGCAGCAAACCAGATTCAGGAAAACATTATTTCGGCAAAAAGTGGTATTTTTCACCCAAGCATTTTAACAAATGAAGAAATTTATAATTACAACATAGACCTCAACAAACTTCAATATATAAAATTATTCGTGGTCGAAATCCCACAAGAATTTCAATCGGTACAATAAAAAACTATTATTCCTATACCAAATACAGCAGGCAAAGAAATAACAGCAGAAATGAAAATGTTTTTTGAATACAAAAATGTCACTTATAAATTCGAAGAAGCTAAAACACTGAATGAACTACAAATTACTAAAGATTTCATCTACTTATTTATTTGTGAACTTATCAAAAATAGCATTACAGAAATTTTTGAAATTGATGAAGAAACTATTTTAATAAAAAATGCAAATGGCATAGAACTAAACCAGAACTGCGACAACAGAAAAATTAAGTTGAAAAACACTACATTGATTCATTATAACAACTGCACAATTAAGATCCTATACCAAACATTCTCAAATACTAAAATATCATACAATCAAAGATTTTATTATCCAAACTATGATACTCACAATTTCACTAACAAAATTACAATTAACGACCTTTTATTTAAAAACGAAGAAAATTTAAAAGAAATTAATGAATCAAAATATCACAAAAATATCTCTCATATTAGAATATCAATTTTAAGTTTTATTGTGATTATAATAATAATTTTAATATCTCGTAAAATTAAAAAAAGAAAAACAATACTATTCAAACTCAGGAGAGTTTTCCATTAAGGGAGGGAGGAGTTATGTGTACACTATCATCCCAACCAGACACCACACAATAAAATACTGTAAATTGGACAAAATAAAAGATTAAAGAAAAACAGGTAAGTATTACAAAAAAATTAGATAACAAGTAGAGATAAAGAACATAATGCAAATGCATACAAACATGTTTTGGTCCTTATGTTTGACTGTAATGATAACCCAGACATCGGGTAAACCACACAATCATGTTTGTTTGCGTTCAATAGAAAATAAGATTACATTTAACAAATGTTGTATTTCAGAAGAAAAGAAAAAAAAACAAAGAAATAGATTAAGAAAATTTTAATCACTTTAGTAGTTATATAAGCAGAACATAATTCGAAAGAGAAACAGAATAAAATATAATGTCACAGAAGTAAAATCGTCGGCATTTTTATTTTTTCCTCCGCTCGAACAACAAAACTCGCGTGTATTTTAATATTTGACAGATGTCGTTTGCAGTCTGTCGCCGTCATTGTGTTCAGCGCTTCACTCAGCAAGAGCGACAGCAAAACGAAAATAAGGCACACAAATTAAACCAATAAAAACAGAATGTAAATGGCTTGCTCAAAAGTAGAAAAAAATTAGAGACAGTACTCCATCTGGAAATAATTACTAGAGACTTTCGTTAAGTTCAAACACTACAATACGTATTGCTCGAAACACCTAAATAACAATCCGAGAGGGGGAGCGCCATACAGATAATATTCTCCATTACGAAGAAATTAATATAAGTGTCCCATAAAGAGAGTGTTCAAAGAGTACGTACGTATTATATAAATCGCTCCGTGAATTCAATCTTTACAAAAAAATTAAAAATAAAATCAAGCAAAAATTAATACAAAAAAAAAAAAACAATTTATTAAATTGTAAACAAACAGTAAAAATAGTGCACACAAATGAATAATAATAACATAAACAATGTGTGCGACAAATGAAAAAAAAATCAAACAAACAATAATGGTTATGGCATTCTTTAAATGCCTACTTCAGCTTGGTCGACCCAACAACAACAGCAACTACTGGCAATAAAAAGTATAACGGAGTCATCGCGGCGATCAGCTAAGCTTGCTTGATCCTGCCTAGTTTTTAAATAGATTTAAAATTTTATAACTTATTGTTAGGCATTAAGAAAAAGCAGATTCAATAAATAAAGTAATTTTGGAAAAAAATAAGTGTCCCAGAATTACAAACCACGACCACATCGATTGACTTTATTTTTGGAAAAATTAATAGTTTTGATATATATAGGCCACCTAGACACAATATCAAATTGGACTTGTGCACAGAACTTATTCTTAAACACCATGGTAAACTTATTATGGGTGGCGACTTTAACGCCAAACACTCGGAATGGGGTTCAAAAATTAAAGCACCGAAAGGGAGAAAACTCTTGAAAGTTTCTATGGATGCGACTTTATGTTTACTGGCAAGCCGGTTTGCTGGCCTTTCGACACAAAAAAATTACCTGACCTGATCGACTTTTTCATCACTCGATCACAAATATCCAAATTTCTCACTACCATGGAAAATGGATTGGCCTTAAATTCAGATCACTCGCCAGTATATCTAATCCTAAACAGCCATCTAAAAGAAATCGGCATACTATAGAGAGATACGGCTCTCTAATAGACATACGGTTTGGGAGTATTTCAAAATTTTACTCGACAAAAATATTGATTCTAAAGTAAATTAAGTTGTTATAACTCAAGATATTTTCGAAGATGAAGTTCAAGCATTTACAAAAACTATCCAAGAATCGGCTTGGAAAAGTACTCCTGTTCTCAACAAAAAAACTTGTACATTAAATATCCATCAGAGATTTTAGATCTCAAAAAGAAAAAGAGAAAACTACGTAAAATATGGTAAATAACGCGATTTCCTCAGTAACAACAGAACTAAACAGTTTAACTAAACTTCTCAGCACCAAAAGTAAGTCATTACAAATAAAATATTTTCAACTATATTGAGAAATTAACCCCAAACAAAAATACAGATTATTCAATTTGGAAAGCTGTAAAAAATGTTAGGATGCTAATATTGTCGAAAACACCCCTAAGAAAGTCAAACGGATCCTGGACCAAAATTAATGAAGAAAAGTGTTTTCAGAGAAACTAACTAAAATGTTTAGTCCTTTTGAGTTCCATGGTATTTTACCGCAGCTGGAAGGTTTGCAATACGTTTGTGAAATGTAAACCAGCGACAAACGAAGAAGAGAAAAATGTCATTAAAATTAGATTTTGTTTATTAAACTCACTTTCCTAGGACTCACCTTTAATTCAACTTCCAAAATAATTTTAATTAAAAGTGTTTTTGTGTTCAGGTATATGTTATATAGTTTTATTTCACCTTAACGTTCACAGTCGGTTTTGTCGTTAGTATCCTTAAGCGAACTTGAATATTAGTCAAATAGAGTATATCACGAGTTTTGAACGCAAGCGTATCATCACGTCTTTGCTCTTCGTCGAATCAAGAGCGAAGGTGGTGTGGGATCCTCCGTCGTTGTTTTTTTCTTTTGGTGTAGTATGATATCCTCATGTGTGGTGTGATCGTGATGCTGTTGTGTATGTATGGTGTGATCTTGTGGTATGCGTGTTGGTGCGTGGTGTAGTGATATGGAATGTATGTAAGATGTGTAACGAAGTAGTGGTGTGGCTATGTGAGGGGATTTGAGACTCATTTAGCCACCCCGGATCCCCAGGCCAATAATTAGCCTAGCAGACGCTGTAGCTGTTGTAGTGTTGCCACAACGCTGAGCGGAGTGGTGGTGGCCTAGGCTGTCGACGTTCTTGTGCCGCGGCCAACCGACGGGGTGCGCTGCAACGTTATACATCGAAGCGGTGCAAATATTCCAAAACAAAGTTCTGCGAAAAATTGTAAATGCCCCGTGGTACATACGAAATTCAGATCTACATTATACAAGGTTACAAAATCACGTAACGTTGAAGACTGACAACTGGGAGAGACTAGAAATAGCAGGCGCAGTCTGAAAAGAACAACGTTTCATGATTTTCTAAGCAAATAACCAATATTATAATATTAAGTTTTAAAACAAAGTTTAGATTTTGAATAAAGCTTCCTTATTTTTATTGTTGTACCTTATAAATTATGAAAAATATTGCTTGTCAAAAACAATCCTGAAATTGTCTCATCACAAATAATTCAAGATTTAGATTTGCAAATATCCACAAGAAGTGTGCGTAGGCACCTCTTAAAAGCTTCCCTAAGAGATGGTCGCCCTCGTACAAGCCGATGGTTTCGGTAAAAAAAAAATCCAAGCGTTTGAAATTAGTAAACGGATAACGGGTTTTTTCGTCATGAATCAAAGTTTAATAGGCCGTGATGGAATGTCTTATGTGGGAAGACCAGTAAATAAAAGATATGTTCCACGTTATTGCAAGAAAGTAGTTAAGCATGGTTGTTCATAAATATATGAACATGACACTTTTATTTCTTAAGATAGAATTATATATAGAAAATTATTTTTTGTTACAAGTACATTAATATATAAATATATTACATGCAAACAATAAAGGAAATAAAAAGAAAATACAGTCCAGTAAATGTCAGATGCAATAGTAAGCAACAAAATTGTGATATGAAACTTGCTCATAAAAATGTGAAAATCATTGCCTATTGAATAAAATTTATAAACTAGTATATAAATATATAAAACTAATATAAAAATACAAACATACATACTCCAAATACTAACGCACACCAGCGGCAACTGATAACAGAGTATCTATGGTGTGTATGTATGTGCATAAATGCGTTAGATGCATTAAGTCTGAAGTATACAATAAAAACGTAATACGCATTTACACATACAAATGTGCACTAAGCATAAACATATATACCTACAAAAACAATCGGTGCCGCAGCAATATATCAATTGGTTTCGCAAAGAAAAAATTGATTGACCCAAAGCACACGGCTAAAGTAGTATCAAGAGTTGGTTTGAAGCAAACAACATTAATGTTAAGTAAAGGCCACCACAAACCCCAGATCTCAACACTATTAGGACTAACCTTAAAAATGGCGATGGACTTTTTAAAAGACTTCAAGAAGCTTGGAAACCGATTCGAATGAAAATCGTAGATAATTTAATTGCCTCAATGCCGAGAAGATGTGCGGAAGCGATGAAAAACTATGGATTTGAAACAAAATATTATTATTAAAACCTATTATTTACCATTGTTTCCAAGAATTTGCTTATGTTTTGTCCTCATAATTTGGGAGTTATAATCAAAATGGTATTCTTATTTCTTTTATGAATGATTTTTTTTTTGTTTAAAAACGTTAAATAAAAGTAAAAATAACAAATTTTAATAATTTCATATTTAATAGACGCACTTGTACAAAAGTTATTGGTAAAATATGTACACTTATAAATTAATGTAATAGTTGCATATGTTATGGCCACCACTGTTTGTTTATTGTATGCTTCGAATCTACAGAGAACTTTAAAAAATCTACGCAAACAAACATATTTTAAATTCCATCGTCAAACTCGAGCCCATCTAATCTTGTGCCGCAGTGTAAATCCTGTCAGACGTTCGGTCACACTAGAAACTACTGTTGTAAACCGCCAAGGTGTGTGAAGTGCGCAGGGAATCATACAACCGTAAGGTGCACAAAACTTGCCGAACTACCGCCAAAATGCTGTAGCTGCAATCAGAATCACGCTGCGAACTATAAAGGATGTAAAGTGGCGAAACAACTTCAAAAAATTTAAAACGCGTTTGAGAAAAATAAAGAGCATAAAAAACATCCAAAACGGTTACAACCGCTTATACAGCTCCTCAGAAGGAAGTTATTAACGTAAGTTAGCAATCTGGAAAACCCTCATTTGCCTGCATAATTAAAGGTACTAATCAAGTTCAGCAACATATGTACTATAAATCGGTAAACCAAATAAACTCGAATACCGTTGGTGACATTACCGGTAATTTTTCGTCAATTCTTAACAAGTTTAATAAGCTAGAAGAGCAAAATAGACCTACCCATGAACGTTCCACGTGCTGAACACAATGACGGCGACAGACTGCAGCAGCTATTATTGCCGAAGTCTCATATGCCGGAGAGACGGAACGCCGCAGCAGGAGCACATGCCAAAAACGAACTTGGAAACAAAAAGACTTTGATGCTGAACTTTTTGAGATGGTCTGGAGTTCAGAAAATATACAAGGCGAAGACGCCATACACCTGGTATCCGCAGTGCGAAAAAAATTGTCCACAGCTTGCGACGCAACCATGCGCAGGACAGCACACCATACCAACCGAAGACCAGTGTATTGGTGGAATGAAGAAATAGCTGGGCTCAGAAAACTCTGCAACTCAGCTAGACGCCGCCTACAACGTAATCAGAGTGAAGAAAATGAAAGCAGTCTCAGGAATATATTTAAAAGTCAAAAGAAGCTTCTGAAGTCAGCCATTGGTCGCAGTAAAAAGAAGTGTTTTGAAAAACTCTGTGAGGAAGCAAACGAAGGCCCCTGGGGAACAGCATACAAAATCTGTATGTTAAAATTCAAAAATAAGGCCCAACAACCCAAAAGCGCACCCTTTATGAGAAATGTCGTCGAAACTTTGTTTCCAAAACACGACAGTATTTCTTATGCTAAACCTCTGATCGAAGTCGAAGAGCCACCACTGCTAGTTAGTGAAGAAGAAATATTGGCCATAGCCGGAAAAATTAAAAGCAACAAAGCGCCTGGATTAGATGGCATTCCAAACAGAGCCCTAAAAGAAGCCATGACTCTGAATCCTAAATTATTCGTGAAAATGTACAATGCGTGCTTAAAAGAAGGAATATTTCCTGACCCATGGAAAGTCCAGCGATTGGTTCTACTTCCTAAACCAAAAAAGCCACCGGAGGAACCATCTTCATATCGACCTCTGTGCATGCTTGACACTATTGGAAAAGTATATGAAAGCATTGTTAGAAACCGCTTGGAGATAGCAATCCAGAAAGCCGGCGGATTATCAGAAAGACAATACGGCTTTATGAAAAAGAGGTCCACCATTGACGCACTATACGATGTCGTTGACACAGCGAAATGCGCAGTAAGTGGCAAGCGATGGAAAGGCGGAACAAAAAAATATTGTGCGCTGATCACCCTGGATGTGAAGAATGCCTTCAACTCAGCAAAGTGGGCAAACATAATCAAAGCTCTGTATGAAATACGTGCTCCTCAATATCTTATGGAAATTGTCATAAGTTATTTTGAAAACAGGCGACTATTATACGATACAGATGAAGGCACAAAGAGCTACTCAATTTCGAGTGGAGTACCGCAAGGCTCGGTACTAGGCCCCCTTCTATGGAACATAATGTATGATGGGGTGCTAAGGAGACACCAACCGAAAGATATTAAATTAGTTGCATACGCAGACGACCTTATTGTGGTAGCAGTGGCTAAACACCTCGACGACCTCCGGAGCAAATGCAATGAGTGCATAAACGGTCTGCGCCAATGGTTCTCCTCAATGAGTTTAGAACTGGCTGAGCAAAAGACAGAAGTCTTGCTCATAAGTACAAGGAAAGTAGAGGAAAGTATATCTCTCACCATAGGGGAGTGCGAGATTCATTCACAGCCACACCTAAAATATCTGGGAGTAATAGTAGACTCCAGGCTCAAATTTAAGAATCACCTAGAGTACACTGCAGGTAAAGCGAATAAAATCCTGAATGCCTTATCAAGAATGATGGCAAATAAAGGTTGCGTCCGTTCCAGCCGGCGTTTTTTACTCGCAAAGGTAATGAGATCGGTTATATTATATGCGGCTCCAATATGGATCCAGGCGCTAAGCATCAAAGCATATGCCAGACAAATAAACACAGTGCACAGGCTGTCGGCACTAAGAGTTATCAGTGCTTTCCGAACAATTTCAAGTGACGCTGCTGAAGTAATAGCCAGTATGATGCCCATAGACATCCAGGGTGATGAATACGAACGAGTTTACAAATTACCAGAGGCATCTATAGGAGCCAAACGAAAAGAGAGAGTGAAAAGCTTAACAATATGGCAGCAGCGGTGGCAAACTTCACTTAAAGGACGGTGGACCTATAGACTAATACCGGACATCCATTCCTGGATCGACAGACGACATGGGGACCTGGATTTCCACCTAACCCAAATACTAAGTGGGCATGGGTGCTTTAGAAGCTACCTGTACAGATTCCAGCACGGCATTAGTCCGAATTGTCCGATGTGTTTAGAGTGCTTAGAAGATTCCGAGCATATATTCTTTTATTGCCCTCGCTTTTTAAGTACAAGGGAAAAACTTAAAACTACACTCGGTGGTAGTTTTACGGTGGAAAATTTGACGACACTTATGTGCCAGTCCACTGAGAACTGGAATGCTGTCAACGAAGCGGCAGCGTCAATCATGACAAAACTCAGACAGACATATAGGGCAGAATAGGCGTTCGTCAGTCCGTGCCATGGAGGAGACTTAATTGTCTTATCACTCCCACGAAGTAATACCTAATGAGGTGGTCCCGTGGGAGAGTCTGGGGTTGGGAGTAGGTTAGGTTTAGCGGATTAAAGTTCCGCACTTTGGCTTTTGATGCTTCCTCCTACTTAAAAAAAAAAAAAAAAAAAAAAAAAAAAAAAAAATGCAGCAGCACGACAGTGAACTGAAAATGGCGTTGTGCATCCTACTTCATGCACATTTGCAAGAAGGCAGCAACATAACAATGACCGGCATGTACACAAGCTGTGTTAGCTGTTCCTTTTGCAAGTACACAATTTCGTTGTGGCCATACTAATACCTTCCATTCAGCTGTGAATAATTTTACATTTTACATATGAGTGGCATCACCACTCTACCTCATCTTTCTACCTTCAATTCTAGAGTCAACTGTTCTGTCGTCGTACTGTCGTTGGCAAATATAGGATTATATTGAAGTTAGCGAGGGCGAGAAACGTCCGCCTGCAGTCGTGTAGTCGTGCAGCTGTCAAAATAACTGTGTCCTTAAGAACGCGTGTATTTTAATATTTGACAGATGTCGTTTGCAGTCTGTCTCCGTCATTGTGTTCAGCACATAAAAACTTAGAATTCTGTTGAAACTCTAAAAGAAAGAATATAATAACTGATAAACGGTGCTGCCAGATGAAATACTTTTTGTATGTGTGCCCACAATTGCATCATTCGACTTTCGTTCTCACTTTAAAATATTCTTCATGGTTGCTATAGCGCTCGGCTTCAAAGTAATGTCGGAAATTCGAATGTTAATATCTATATTCCGCAATGAAATATTATGCATATTGAATTATATTAGAAACGGAAGTATGGAATTCGTGTAGATTGTGTGAAGACAATGAGCGACATCAAAAGAAAATCACCCAATTATCAGCGATGAACATATTGTAAGTTTACTACTCCTACGAACAAAGAATAAATTATATAATATAAGCGACATAAATTACCAGAATTAACTAGTAACCCTAGTGTTTGTTTTAATAATTTCCACATTTTTAAAGAAGTTTTAAATTATTTTTTTGAGATAGAATGGAGGAAGTATTCTTTCAAAAGAGTTATCTATTATATATATAAGAATTTTTCTAGTACTTACTTCCTTCTGAGTATGAATAAAAAGACATACGAGGGCTGTCTGATAAATAACCGACTTCAACGTGAAGCTAGCGGCACCTCTGAAAAAAAAGTTTCTACTTCAAATTGTGCATATTATAATAGCTACTCGCCAAAATTTCAGAAATTTATCTTGCGCAATTATCTGTTGACAGTCGTTTTTGTGAGTCTATTTCGGTGATTTCCCCAAAATGGAAAAAATTGAATATCGAGCTGTAATTAAATTTTTATTTTTGAAAGGCAATACGCCTTCACAAAGCAAAGATGAGTTGGACTCTGTGTACGGTGACTGTGCACCATCGTTTACCACCATAAAATTTTGGGCAGCTGAATTTAAACGTGGTCGCAGGAGCTTGGAAGATGATGAACGTCCTGGGCGTCCAAAAGCTGTAGCCACTAACGATAACATCGCTAAAGTTCATCAATTGGTATTAGACGACCGCCGGATTAAAGTTAAAAAAATTGCTGAGATTATGAAGATGTCAAAAAAACGTGTTTGTCACATATTAAACCAAGATTTAGGCATGAGAAAGCTGTCCGCGCGTTGGGTGCCGCGTTTGCTGACGATAGACCACAAACGTGCGCGCATGAACATTTCCAGCGCATTGTTGGCTCAGTTTAGAGGCAATACGACCGAGTTTTGGCGCCGATTGATAACTGTAGACGAAACTTGGATTCATCATTATACACCCGAAACAAAAATGGATTGAAAAGGGGGACCCGGCCCCAAAAAAACCTAAAGCTGTGTATTCGGCTGGGAAAGTGATGGCGAGTGTTTTTTGGGACAGCCATGGAATTATTTTTATCGACTATCTTGAAAAAGGAAAAACTATATCAGGAGCATACTACGCATCATTATTGGACAAGCTAAAGGAAGAAATTTCGAAAAATCGGCCACATTTGCAAAAAAAAGAAAGTCTTGTTCCACCAAGACAACGCACCATCTCACACCTCAACAGTCTCATGGCGAAAATCCACGAATTGCGGTTTGAACTGCTTGACCATCCACCTTATTCACCGGATCTAGCACCAAGCGACTTTTTTTGTTTCCTCAACTTAAAACTGCGCTCGGCGGCCAGAGATTGGTCGACTTCCTAAACGCAGGTTGCAATGCATATTTACAATGCATATAGTTCCTAAAGTCATACTAGAATTTTCTGGCAACGCCTAATGTTCCTAATTAGTTGGCAACTCAGTTTTAAACGCATCAGATGTTTAAAGCGTGCATCAATTTTATTTGGTATGCAGAACAGAGAATGGCAGAGTAAATAATTTTTATTTATTGTGACTAATTTAAATTGTGTTATCATTTCGTTTTATCTTATATTATAGAGAAAAAAAGTGGACACACGAGCGGAAGAAATTATTAATAACAACAAGGCATGAAGCAGA
Organism: Bactrocera correcta; assembly: GCA_027475135.1. Lineage (NCBI taxonomy): Eukaryota > Metazoa > Arthropoda > Insecta > Diptera > Tephritidae > Bactrocera > Bactrocera correcta. Next base: position 9,522,958 of record CM050327.1, on the reverse strand, counting down.
ACTTTCCGGCAAAAAAAGAAAGAGAAATACAATTTGGGAGTCGATTTTAAGGGAAATGAGGGACGTTGAGAGCTCGTTTCCATTTTCAAGAGATGAAATAACGAGGTGTTTTCTCAACATAATGGGGACTTATAAGCGTATAAAGAAAAGGAACAGTACTTCTGGCGAAGCAGCATCAAATTGGGAATATTTTAGTGAAATCGATGAAGTGTTTGGGAGTCGTTCTATTATTGAAGTGCCACTTGAAATGACCGAGTATTCTATAATTTCATTGGAAAGTCCTTTCACCACAGCAACAATTGACGGAATGGATGTAACACCTACAACATCAGTTAAAAGAAAGAGAAAAGAAGTAATCGAATTCTTAGAGAAAGAATCCGAAAAGGAAAACGAAGCTATAAATAAGCTTATAAAAATAGAAAGTGAAAGACTTGAAGTTGAAAAAGAAAAACTTAAAGAATTAAAGCAACTACGGGCTTTATTTGAAAACCCAGGATAGTTTACAAATAATATAAATAATTACTATTATATAATTATAAGAAATATATATATATATATATATGTTATAGTTTTGAAAGTTCCTATCTTATGAAATAAAATACATTTATGTTTATGTTATTCAAATTGTGTTTTTTATTTTAGAATTGTCGTTTAATTCAACTTCAAAACAACGCTGCCAGGGCATTTCGTTTTTGTTGGGCTTCATCTCTTTGCAATGATGGAACACTAACTTCAGATGTTTGGGCCTCCTCTTCGTCCAATTCTATGCAATCAATGTTTTGCTGACCTTCATTGATTATAATCACGTTATGTATTATCATGCACGTTAATACAATAATTTTTGGAATATGAGCGAGCTGTACAGCAATAAATTTTAAAATTCTGAACTTTTGTTTTAATATCCCGAACGCCTGTTCAACAAAACTCGGTTAGTGCTTAAAATAGTGTTAAATTTATTCTGCTGCGATGTTAAAAAACCATTATCCCGATATGGCACCATGAGAAACGTTTCTAGCGGATAAGCTGCGTCGCCTAAGAAGTGGTGATTTGGTGGAATTTTTAATTCACCGCTTACTGGTGCTCTACGAAATAGGCTCCTTTGCCACACTGATGCGTCATGACATCGTCCGGGACAGCCGACAAAGACGTCCAGAAATTTCATATCGCTGTCAACAATGGCCTATGCAAATTGCTTATTGTAATTTGACAAGAGATGAGTATACATGTGCAATTACCTGTGCAATGATGGAAAACGTCCCTTTTCTGTTATAGAACCTTATTGCATCATGTTTTGGTTGTGATATGGGAATGTGCGTTCCATCAATGCATCCTAATACAAAAGGAAATATATTGTGGCGACGTTGAGAAAACCCATCAGCGATCTTTTTTTGAGCTGCAGTAGTAGTAGGAAATTTTATTATTGTCGATTTTAGACGACATATAAGTTTGAGGATTTTAATAAATGCTCTATAAGTGGCGCCCATTCCTACATCAAATCTGTCACTAATTTGTCGAAATGATGTATTATTGGCAAGCTTCCAAATTATCAAATACAATGCCTTTTCCATGGAAACTGCAGTACGACCTGTTGATGATTCGGTCCACATTGGTTGTAGCATAGTCATCAGCCTCTGAAATTGCAGCGAACACATTTTATGTTATCCATATTTGAAATTCAATTGTGTACTTACCTTGAACGTGCTTCTTCGCATCCGAAAATGGGAATAAAATATATCGTCTTCCATCAATACAATAGATCCACAAAAATTTTTATTTTTCACCACCTTTCTTCTCGTTAAATTCAAAGTCGTTAATAAAAACTGCCGCTTCTTTTTTTTTCAATTAGTTTTTTTATTAACTTAATATTTGAAGAATTAGCTAAAGCTAATAAATTTAATGAATAATTTCTTCTCTCGTCCATATTAACTCAAAATTTCGTTATATGTAATAACAGTCATTATTTGACATATGTTTTATGTACGAGTTTTACGATGACGTTCCTAAACGTCATTTATATGCAAAGCATTTATTTGCAACGCAGAGTTGCGTTGAAAATCAGCTTTGCATTTTATACGCATTTTTTCGAGTTATGCATCGCAACTTGCGTTTAGGAAGTCGTCCATTTTCGTCAAATGAGGAGGCAATCTCTTTCGTGAACTCGTATTTTGCAACCAAAGACGCCAAGTGTGTGGAGTTACAAGGAGACTATGTAGAAAAATAAAAAAAAAAAATTTGAAAAAGTCGCGTGCATGATGGTTAGGTCGGTTATTTATCAGACAGCCCTCGTATGTACATATTGTACATATTTTTTTCATTAGAATGTAATAAAGTTATGGTTCTTTTATTCAAATTGCAACTAGTGACAAATGTAAACTAACAAGCAATATTTTTCTCAAGTTTTATGGTTAAATATTAATATATATTAATATATTATTATTAGCTCTATTAAGACACTTTTTTCAAAAACTAAACTGTTTTAAAAACTAAAAATTATAATATTTGTTATTTGCTGAGAAGGTCATGAAACATTTTCAGTTGTCGGGCTTCAGCGTTGATATGATTTTGTAACCTTGTAGCATGTTTCGATGCCGTTTCGCGAATGACTTCCCGAACCATTTTTATGTGAAGATCACGATATAGATCTGAATTTCGTATGTACCACCAGGCATTTACAGTTTTTCGCAGAACTTTATTTTACAATAGGGGTATTCTCTTGCTCTTGCAGATTGCAAAAATACTATACCGAAATATATAAGAGCACGAGAGCAATCATTGCAGAATCTAGTGATATATGAACGGCTGATTCAGTCAATTTATTGTGAATGACTTTTATGCAAAACTTTTGTGAATGTTTATCGTGCATTACTCGTTTAACGAATATTGTGATTAAAAAATAACAAAACAAAACAAATTGCGAAAGATTAACGAATCTATTTTTTAAAAATGCCACAAACTTCTGAGAAACAAAAACTTGTTCATTTTATAATTGAAGAAGCTGCTTCTAATATATTACTACATCTGGATGGTAATTGTTTATTTCACTTTTTTAAATCGTTTATAAAACAATTGCGCAGTTGGAGCCTGAAATAATAGAAAACCGAATTAAATAAAAAATTAAAAAAATAACGTATCAACTTACCTCAAATTCCGGCTCTTCCTTTAAAAATTCTATTATAGAGTGTACCTCACTCTCCTTCCACTTCTTGTTTGGCTGCTGCCTTTTCCTCTTTGCTGGGGGCGCAACTTCGCTATTCATATTTGTGGAAAACTGTAAAAAATTTTCAGAAATTAAAAAGAAATTTTAAAATCTATTTAAAACTTACCTTTCTCAACAATTTAGTGACGTAATATGTCTTTATGTAAAATGGCAACTCTAACAGGATTGCAATTTTATTTTTGCGTGACACTCCACGCAAATAAACATGAGTTTTGGTCTGACATATTTCACAGCCCTTGCAAATATTTTTCTGCGTGTGTTTGTTGTTGTGCCGTTGTAAATCAGCAATGCTTGCACCGTGCACCGAGATTTGCAAGAGCAAGAGAATACCCCTAATCTTTGCACCGCTTTATAACGGTGCAGCGCATCCCCATAGTTGAACTCCGTATGTCCTAATGGGCTTTAACGTTTGATTATAGGCTACGATTTTATTTCAAGCTGTTAATGGTGATATGTCGATTAACCAGTTTATTTTTTTGTATTTTAGTTTTAGTTCTTCAACTTTTCTTTGTATATGCTCCTTCCACTTCAACTTTACATCCAGCGTCATACCAAGATATTTCACCGAGGTGGAGTGCGGGATTACTTCATTCCTGTTTATGCGACAACATAACATTTTATCACACAACTCACACTCATCACACAACACAACATTCAGCACACAACCTACATCATCATACACGCAACCCCACGCAACAAACCAACCACACTACACACACACCATACGTTATCGTTTTCACCACTTAACCGATGAAAAAGGATTGGTTAGGTCGGGGTGAACACAATTCTCTTTTTACGCCCGTATCGAGGACACACGTCTCGCCAATTCGTGCACCGTCGATCCGCCAACTTTGAATATCAGACACATGTCTTGCCAATTCGTGCACCGTCGATCCGCCAATTTTGAATACCAGACACACGTCTCGCCAATTCGTGCACCGTCGATCCGCCAGTTTTGAACATCATAAAGTTCTAGTCCAACGTTGGAGTCCCCATCCGGTCGCGTGTGTGTGTGTGTGCAGGAGCAGCGACAGTGAAAGTGAACAGTGTTCAAGGAAATATAAATAATTATATCTTTAAATTTGAAATAAAATACTGAAGTCTCCCCCGCAAAGGAAAATACATACAAATAGAAATCAATACATTTTTTATAGATCTTTAATTTAACCAGACCCACAAAGGGTTACATAATCCAAGGGTAAGTATTTCCCCCAAAACTAAGTGCAACGAACAAATGGTCCTTCGAGCCGGATGGAAGGCACCTAAGTTAAACACCACAAACGAAAAAGTAAAAAGTGCAAAAAAAGTGAAGAAAATTAATATTAACAAATAGCATAAAACGGGCGCGTTATAACACCAAACAAAGATCAATTACCTCAAAATACATAAACGGGCGCGGTTAATACAAATTAACTAACTAAAGAAACTAAAACGAAAGTAAAATGACAATAGAAACAATACTGGGAAGTGCTGTGAAAAGAAATATATCAAAGAATGCTCAAAGTGCAGTGCTGTGCTAAAAGAACAAGAAAAATACGTATAAGTGACAAAAACCCTAAAACATACGGCAGAACAAACAAGGAGTACAAGCAACGTGGGAATAGACTACAAACCCAACACGGAAAACTTCAAAGAGGAAATAAAAAGCAAAAAGACAAAAACGACAATAGAGAGAACACTTAAGTATTGCCCAAAAACCTTTGGAGGAGAAAAAAGTGAGTCCTTTCCAATTAAATTTTTTATAAAATTATTTATGCGCATATGTATGTTTAATATACAGTTTAAGCTGTAATGCGGCGTACAGCTACTTAGAAATAATCAAACTGTTCTATACGAAAAACGAGTTAGACAGTTCGGAGTATACATACATATGTACATATGTATATAGGTACCGAAAGAAATGAAAAAATTACGGTACCTGCCTATTGCTTATTTTCTGTTTCCAAGCACAATATAATTTTCCAAAATCAAAAAAAAAAACAGTTTTTCAAAGTCAAGTATTATTACTTGCATGTTTTGGTGATATCCCTTGGGCTAAAAAAGCAACAAGCAGGATAGCCTATAATAAATAAGCAAAGGCGAGCAAAAAAGAAAATGAAAATACATACATATGTACACAAATAAGTAAAGGTACTCAATTGTGTAAGAGATACATACATGGGCATATACATATGTACATTCAAAAAATTTATGGGCAATCAAACTTTCAGCGCCAAATTTTATATTCCGTAATTAATATACATACATATATTCATAGACATGGTACATACATAAATCAACTGTATTAAGGAAAATTTTTGAAAAACTGTTGTTAACTACCTGCCTTCAAGCCTACTTCGTGTCTCCAAACACACTACAAAAAAAAAATAAAATTTTTCAAAGTCAAGTATTCTTACTTGCATGTTCTGGTGATAACCCTTGTGCTAACAATGCAACAAGCAGGATCGCTTTAAAAATAAGCAAAGGCAGAAGAAAAAAAAAAAAACAACAACAACAACATAACAGGGGATATTTGTGTATGTACATTATGTATGTATATCGCGATCCAACTATTTCTCGTTTATCTCTCTTACGTTTTCTCTTTGTCTTAATATAACGTACCAATAAAAAGGTTACAAATATATACATATCTACATACAAGTAATAATATATAAAATATATTTATTACTCCGGTCAGCGAACTTTAAACAGAAAAAAAAAAACGGAACAAAAAGGAACCGAAATACATGTACATGGAGAATATCCAAGAATGATAGAGTACAAGATTGCGCAGATGAGAGACAAAACATTTTTCGTTCTGCGCATCTACGTCACACGGCTCATAAATTTCGTGAAATAGCTTGAGTAGCAAGTAAATATTGCTTGTTAACAAGAATGTTAGAGTAGTAGAGTTTATAGCTGCCAAATTTTTTACTGCGCCGTGTGACGTAAGCAATTGTATGTTTAGTATAACGGACCTGCGCAATGCGTAATCTCTTTTCTATCATTCTTGGAGGATATCCATATCAACATTGAAAAATTAAAATTAACCAACATACATATTTACGTATCCGCCTTTATACATATATACATACCTATAGTATATACAGTAAGGGACAAAAGTGTTCACGAATATATGAAATTTGAATTCGCTTGCTATTTCATAAATTTGAAACCAGTCTGGCAATATTTTTCTATTGTAAATTTTCTAGCGTTACGTTAGTTAACAGCCGGTAGCACTTTTTTAAACTAACGGGACTTTTACTGTTTCTATGAGTCGAAGAAAACAGAAATAGTGTGTGAACAGTTTTGACCCCAATAAGTTTTTGTGCACAATTGAGCTCCAAGTTTAATTTTAATACGGAAAAGGTAAAGTTTACTTATTTATTTAATTAATTTACATTTAATGTTTAAATATATAAATCCTAAAGAATAACTTTTTAGTTGCTTTATGATGGGAAAAGCCGTAAATACTGTTTTGAAGAAAAATGTGCTGGAAGACATTAAAAATTGTGTTACTTACTGAGAAATCGCAAAAAAATATAAAATTTCTCTGGGATTAATTACTAAAATAAAAACGCAGAATGATTTAACAGTACCACGAAATAGTGGAGGCCGTCCGAAGAAGTTATCCCCAGTTATAGCACGAATAGCTAGGCGCTTAATTGTTATAGGAGCAACAAATACCGCAGTGGAAACCAATAAAATCATTAGAGAGGTCCATGGAGTGAATGTCAGCGACAAAACAGTAATAAGATGCCTAAAAAATAACGGGCTCAAGGCTAGAGCAATGGTAAAATAAATCGAATAGGATTAGATGGGCGAGCATGGGCATGCATTGATAAACAGGTTGGTTTACAGGAGCGCAACATATGCCAAACAATGAAATTTTGAGGTGGGTCACTGATAGCTTGGGGCTGTTTTCGCGGAAATGAGCTGGGATTCCTTCGGAGGATCGATGGTATAATGCGTGCCGCAGACTATATTGATATTCTGGAGGACTCATATCTTCCAAGTCTAGACATATTTGGACTCGAACGTGGCCAAGGAGATATTTTTATGCAGGATAACGATCCGAAGCATACCGCAAAAGTTACCAAATCATGGTTTGTGGACAACGAGATCAAACTGCTCGATTGGCCTCCGCAGTCCCCAGATTTGAATACCATTGAGCACCTTTGGGCGATTTTAAAAAGAAAAATATTTGCTGAAAAGGATAGTCCAAAAACGGTTAATGAATTGTGGGAGCGGGCCCTCCACGAATGGCAAAATATAAGCCCAAACATTTTAGACAACCTCATGAATAATAAGCCAAAAAGGATTCAAGCTTTAAAAAAATCGCGCGGTGGTCACACAAAATATTGGTCGAACTTTTAAGTCTACGGACAAAAGTGTTCACACTTATATCTTCTGAAAATGAAGTATTTTTAATACGTTATGTTTAAATTTTAGAATTAAGTTATTGGATTTCAAAGCAAATTTACTACTCTTTTAAATGTATACATTATTTTTTTTTGTGTAAGGTGTCTAATAAAATTTCTAAGCTTTAAGAAAAATTTTGGTATTTTCGTGAACAGTTATGTCCTTTACTGTATGTACGTACATAGGGTACTTATTAAAATTTCTTTTTCGTGTTCTTTTTGAGCAAACGTATGTAGATGCAACTAACAAAACATTTGCATACATACTCACATATTTAATATTAACATATAATATTTACGAATATATAAAAAATTGTTTACTTATTTTCCGCGCATTTCGTTATATTGCATATGCATGCGTATTACATACATATGTACACGCATATGTGACAATTGTGCGAACTATAAGGGAAACAAAAGAACATACAAACATTAAGCATAACTATATGTATATACATAAATATATACATACATACGTATATTTTTGCGTTATTGTTATTTTCCTTCATTTTACGTTCTTATCTCAAAAGATACACGTACTAAGGAATAATATACAAATTAATCGTGAGTATTTCGCAGATACGTTTAAATAAAACACGGTATAAAAAAATAATAATAATTATAATTATATACAAACATTTTTTTATTTTGACAATTTTGAATACGTGTTCGTAAATTTATATTATATCATTTAATAATACTTTTAATAATAAAAGTTTCAAATCTATTTTTCTTTTCATTTTTATTTGCACATTTGCTCATATTACCAATTTTTTTTTTATTGTATTTCAAAGCTCAAAGCTTACAATTTAATTTTATAAATGCAATCGGAAAAATCAAAAGAGGTTAAACCAAGAACACCTCAGTTATTAGAAATTCCGAAAATGGCTGATGATGATAAATCACAAAGCACACCTGCAGAAGCTACACGCTCAAAGCAGGGTGTCAAACAAAAAAGAACCAAAGATAATTCAGTGTCATAACTGAAAGTGACAGTTTTGTTAGATACTGTACAAGATTTACTGCTTCCCCTATTAATGATAACACAGAATCGGTTCTAAATTTAAAAATTCAAAGCATTGATAGCATATGGGCACGCCTTCTGGCAGCATACGATACAGTACTAGATGCTGACGATGCTGAACTCCCAGAAAATATAAAAGCTTCGGCGTCAGCTAAATATGAAAACTGCCTCGAACAATATGAAATATACGAAGGCAATGATACTGGACCACATAAATTTATTAAGGCCATGTAGAGCCACTACTCCTCCCCCGACAGTAGTTACGACTCAAAAAGAAGAAATAGATGCAGGTATATTCTTGAAAGCGCCAGCTTGTGATACTGAAGTTTTTCACGGAGATTATGAACAGTGCCCGTCCTTTCGGGACATGTTTACTGCCGTATACATTAACCATCCCAAACTTACACGAGCTCAAAAGCTGTACCATCTCAGACACAAAACAAAAGGGGAAGCTGGCAGTATCGTCAAGCGTTTCGCTTTAAATTACGAAATTTTTAATCTGGCTCTAGATGCACTGGTCGAAAGATACGAAAATGAAAGAGTATTGGTAGACAACCAAATAACAATTTTAATGAAATTACCAAAAATTCAACAAGAAACCAGCCAAGAGTTTCAAAAACTATACTCGACAGTGACTAATTGTTTATCTGTGTTAGAAACACAAAAGATTTCCACAGAATCGTGGGACCCTATCCTAGTAAATATTTTTGCAGCAACACTGCCTGATGCTGCTTTGCTACGATGGGAGCAATCAATAGTGGCAAGAAAGAAATCGCCAAAATGGCATCAAATGAAACACTTCTTAACAACTCAGTACGAAATAGCTGAGCGAGTTGACAAGAAAATAATCAAGCTCAAAAATAATCAAAATGAGTCGAATAAAAACTTTTTTAAACCCCAAGCCAGCAATAATACACAATATAATAGGCACGCTAATAAAAGCCAAACATTTGTGACAAATCAAACAAATCATTGTCAATCATTATGTGAAATATGTAAAGGAGGTCACAATATAAGATCTTGGGAGAAGTTTAAAAAAATGTCTGTTTCAGATAGAAACAATCTTGTCCGACAACATAAACTTTGCATCAACTGTCTGTCCAATTCTCACGGGGCAAAAGACTGTGAAAGCAAATTTAATTGTGTGTACTGTCAATGAAGACATCACTCATTGCTTCATATTACAAATTTTCAAAATATGAAGCAAAATCAATTTCATAAAACCACCGGGTTAGTCACTACAACTAAAAGTGGTAATTCCGAAAATTCAAATCCCGAAAAAGGGAAGAACAATCATGTTGCTCTAAAGCAGCAAAAATTCAAGCTCTTCATTCAGAAAAAGAAAGCAAAATTATTTTACCCACTGCGGTCATCGCTATTGAACATAGAGGGGAATTATTCAAATTAAGAGCATTAATAGATCAAGGTTCTTCCAAGCTGTGAAGTAAATAAAAAGCAATGGGAAAAATGCTCATATCTCAAATTAGCAGACCCCAATTGCCATACCCCATCACAAATCGATTTGTTATTAGGTAGTGACTTAATACCTCAAATAATTTTTGAAGGTATAGAAAAAATATCCAATAAATTGTTAGCACAAAATACAATCTTTGGGTGGATATTAAGTGGCCAAGTCACAGGAAAAATTAATTCTTTTACAATTAAAGTTGAAAATATTTCAAACGAATATTTAAATGATGAACTCAAAAAATTCTGGGAAGTAGAAGAATTACCTTAGACTACTCAACTTTCAGAAGAAGACCAGGCATGCGAAACCTATTATAAGTCCACAACAACAAGGAACGAAAATGGTCGTTATGTTGTGCGACTCCGATTCAAACCCACCTTCCCAGATTCTATAGCTCTAGGTCACTCTAGAATATCAGCAGTCCAGGAATTTCTAAGCTTGGAAAAAAGTCTGATAAAGAAAAGTGAGCTCAAATCAGCATATGATAATGTGATGGACGAGTATCTAGACCTCAATCATATGGAAGAAGCTGTGCCATATGAAACAGTTTATCTGCCACATCACGGGGTAATACGACCTGATAAAATTACAACAAAGGTACGAGTGGTTTTCAATGCCTCAAAGTGTAAAAGCTCAGGTAAATCACTCAACGACGTACTATATACTGGCCCAACCTTACAATCTGATCTCATGCTGCTAATACTAAATTGGCGCATGTTTAAATACGTTTTTAATGGGGATGTAGAGAAAATGTACAGACAAATTCTAGTACATAAAGATGACCAAGATTTCCAGCGTATAGTCTTCCGCAAATCAAGTAATATTCCAATCAGCGACTACAAACTTAAAACCGTCACCTTTGGCATCAACTGCGCACCCTACTTAGCGATCAGGACACTGCATGAATTAGCAAAAGCGTGTGAAACAAATTTACCCCTGGCAACTTCTGTGTTACAAACACAAACATATGTTGATGATATTTTATCAGGTAGCCACAATGTGTCATTAGCGTGCGAATCACTATCTCAAGTGATCAAAACACTAAATTCAGCGGGATTCCCCTTAAAGAAAATTACATCAAATCATCCCGAAATAATAAAAAACATAAAAAAGGAAGACTTATTAGATACAAATTTCCTTAAATTTGAAACAGCCAGTACAACAAAAAACCTAGGGATTCAATGGAATGCGATAACAGATCAATTCCCATATACAATTGAGTCAATATCTGCAATGTCCGCCAATACAAAACGCCAAATACTTTCCTCGGTGGCAAAACTTTTCGACCCCGCAGGATGGCTTTCGCCAATAATGATTCAAGCAAAAATCCTCATTGAAGAATTGTGGCAAGATGGCACTGAATGGGATGAACAGGTAAAACCTGTACGCTTAATAAAATGGGTACAATTTGCTAACAATTTGCTTTATCAGAAATTCAAATCCCTCGATGGGTAAATTTCACCCCTAATATTAACACAGAATTACTCGGTTTCTGTGATGCCTCTGAAAAGGCTTATTGCGAGCAGTTTACGTACGCACACAGTACGATAACAAAATATCTGCACACCTCTTGGTAGCCAAAGCCCAAGTTGCACCTTTGAAGACACTCAGTCTGCCACGGCTTGAACTAAATGGAGCTCTCCTGTTAGCAAAATGAATTTCAATAGTTCAAACCCATCTGAAATTAACCGATCACAAAACGTATCTTTGGTCAGACTCAGTAATAGTATTATCGTGGTTAGAAAAACCACCCTATTGCTGGAAGACCTATGTGTCCAACCGAATATGCCAAATTTTAGACCCAGCGAAATGGCAACATGCGGATCTTGGGACAAGAGGTTGCAAGTCACTGCACCTCATCAGCACTACTCTCTGGTGGAATGGTCCAACACGGCTAACAGAATCACAAGAATTCTGGCCAAAGTCTCCCGCTCGTAATATAATAGCGCCGGAAAGTCGGAAAATTGAAAATTTTCATATCACCGCAGAAGATGATGATATTCTCCACCGATTTTCTTCATTTCCTCGAGCACTAAGAGTAGTCGCTTACATGCACAAATTCACCCAAAGACTTAAACAAAAAATGAAAGGGATACCAAATGATCCTTGTGTACAACTAACGCATACCGATTTGCAACATGCCAAAGTTAGTCTCATTACCTACACGCAAACTCGCCATTTCAGTCGAGTGAAAGCAAAGTTGGTCGAAAGACGACCATTCGAAAAGGTCTTCTCGTCTTAAATCCATTCTTGGACGCTAAGGGAGTAATAAGGGTAAAGGGAAGATTAGCGAATTCCAGCCACAGTTACAACGAACGGCATCCCATTATTATACCTGAGAAATCCCGTTTTACTCATTTATTCTTAATATATCTTCACCAGCTTACACTACATGGTGAGCATCGCTTGATGCAGCAAATGGTCCGACATGAATTTTATATACCGCGACCAAAGCCACAACTTTAAAAGACGATCTTTATGTGTAAACAATGTACCTCGTACAAACATAAAATGCGTACGCAGATCATGGCAGCTTTACCAACTGAACGCTTCAATTATGCTCTACCTTTTACTGTTACTGGGGTTGATTTTGCTGGGCCTTTCCAGATAAAGGCCTCGATGTTAAGATCTTCTACATTTAGAAAAGGGTATGTATTTGTATATATTACGACAAAGGCAGTACACCTCCAGCTTTGTTCAGATCTGACAACTGCGGCTTTCCTCGCAGCATTTGCACGCTTTGTCGGACGACGCGGATTTCCCTCAAAGATTATGAGCGACAATGGGAAAAGCTTTATCGGAGCTCAAAGAGCCACCGAGAAAGAGTTCATAAACTTTATGAAAGAAGTTTCCCCTGAAATAGTTAAAAAATATGCACCTCAAGGAATCGATTGGCAGTTTATACCTCCATGTTCTCCACACATGGGCGGACTCTGGGAAGCAGCAGTCAAAAGCTTTAAGTCCCATATAAAGAAAACGGCTGGTAATCACAAATTTAATTACGAGGAGTTTACTAAACTACTCACTCGTATCGAAGCCGTATTAAATTCAAGACCTATATCACCACTCTCGGAAGATCCCTCCGATTTCACAGCTCTTACACCTGGACACTTCCTCAGAGGAGCTCCTCTTCTCGCCATACCTGGGACAGAAGGAGACTCACTCACTTTAATAAATCGATGGAAAAGAATCAAGATTCTCCATCATGAATTCAGCCACAGATGGAAGGAGGACTATCTTAAAGATCTCCATAAGAGATACCGATGGAAAACGATCCAGAAGGAACCCAGTACAGGCGAATGCGTCATCATACAGGACGAATGCCTTTCCCCAACCGAATGGCGACTAGGTCGCATTGAAAAGGTACATCGGGGACGAGATGGTCATAAAAGAGTAGTAGATGTGCGAACACAAACTGGCCTACTAACTCGACCACTAGTAAAATTGTGTTTTCTTCCAAATACCGAAGTACCGATTACCGAAAACAAGCGAACGCAAACGCATACATGAAATCAAACAATAATTAATTAAAAATACACCGTGTACAATCCGTACGTACAAGCCAAAAACCTAATGTATGCGATTAATAATAAACAAAATCCATATATATAAATACTATATAATACATATAAATAAGAGTATCATATAAATACGTAAAAACATATATCTATGTAATGAAAAACTACTAGTAAAACCATGTTTAATACATATTCCTATTCCTCTAGAAATGGACGTAGAAGAAATACGGAGTAATCCCCAGTCGGTGAGGTCCGCAATCACTGCAAACACAGCATCCGCTAGACCCATCGCCGCACCAAGGAGGCAACAAGGCACAAGCCCGCCCAGCTAATCATCCGTGCAACCATCCAGGGAAGCGGGCGAGGAGCAGTTCGAGGAATACATACCGCCACGATGCAGCCTATGCTATCGACCCCATATCCTGAAGAAATGTACGATCTTCAAGACGATGACGCCCGTTCAGCGCCAACAAATCGCTAGAGCCCACGGCCACTGCCTGACATGCTTGGCAGACACACACGCTACCTCGGAGTGCATGTCAGACGGGTCGTGTCAGTACTGCCATCGACTGCATCATACACTGTTCCACCGCTTTCCTCGACGCTCTGATCATTTAACGCACGCCAGTCACCGGCCTGGTCAACAGCGGCACAATCAACATAGATATCAGGTTCAACACCGAAGAGCCCATCGCTCTAAGCCGTCCCGAGGTGCACGTTCGCAGACACCACCACATAATAACCATCGCAACCAGCGAAAGGCGACGGGTTTCAGCGCTGTAGTGAGCACCTTACAGAAACTGCAGCGGCTTCTAGGCAATTAACTCGCCTAGGAGGGCCGGGATGTTTATGCGACAACATTTTATCACACAATTCACACTCATCACACAACACAACATTCAGCACACAACCTACATCATCATACACGCAACCCCACGCAACAAACCAACCACCAAATACAAACACCATACGTTATCGTTTTCACCACCTAACCGATGAAAAAGGATTGGTTAGATCGTGGTGAACACAATTCGCTTTTTACGCCCGTATCGAAGACACACGTCTCGCCAATTCGTGCACCGTCGATCCGCCAGTTTTGAACATCATAAAGTTCTAGTCCAACGTTGGAGTCCCCATCCGTTCGCGTGTGTGTGTGTGTGCAGGAGCAGCGACAGTGAAAGTGAACAGTGTTCAAGGAAATATAAAAAAATATATCTTTAAATTTGAAATAAAATATTGAAGTCTCGCCCGCAAAGGGAAATACATACAAATAGAAATCAATACATTTTTTATAGATCTTTAATTTAACCAGACCCACAAAGGGATACATAATAATAACTAAGTGCAACGAACAATTCCCAATATACAAATAAGGGGATATACTACTGTGTCCAAAAAATAAATAAAATAAAAATTTAAACTGCTCGCGTTGAAGGATTTGGAGAATTATTTTTTTTAGGGTGGTAGTACTGTCAGTCACATTTATGTCAAATTTCATGTCAAAATATTTATTAGTGTTTGAGATTCGTGTCGTTTTGTGAGCTGCTAAAAGTGAATTTTTCGTTTTTTGCGATGTCGAAATTTGTTCAGCAAAGAATTTGCATTAAATTTTGTTTACGGAATCATTTTTCTGCTGCTGTTGAGGATGGTGCAGAAAGCCTTTGGTGATTAGGCTATGTTAAGAAAAATGTTGACAAGTGGTATAGTGAGTTCGAAGCCGGCCGTGAACGTGTAGAAGACGAAGAGCGTCCAGGGCCACCATCAACCTCAACCGACGAAGCTCACGTTCAACAAATCAAAGATTTGGTGTTGAAAAACCGTCGATTAACAATTAGAGATCTTGCTGATGAAGTTGGCATATCGAAAGGCTCAGCCAACACCATTTTGAAGGATGTCTTGGGCCTCAAGCGCTTCAAATCTCGACTGGTACTGAAAACATTGAATTTTTTGAACGTTATGCGTCGTTTGCGTAACGCTATCCGCCTAAAAAGGCCGGAATTGTGGAAAGACAATTCTTGGTTTTTACACCACGATAATGCACCATCCGATACTGCCCTCGTAATTTGTGATCATTTCACCAAAAACTCAACCCATATCGTTCCGCAACCACCGTATTCACCTGATCTGACGCCGTGCGACTTCTGGCTGTTCACCAATCTCAAAAGACCGCTCCGGGGACACCGGTTTTATACGATAGAGGAGATTCAAGCAGCAGCGAAGACGGAACTGAAGCCATCCCGGAAAGTGACTACAACCAGATTGGAAAATCCGTTGGCATAAGTGCATTGCATCGGGAGGGGATTACTTTGAAGGGGATGAAATTTTTTGGGCACAGTAGTATGTAACAGTTTTGTTGGTGAAGTTTATATATAGTATATAGACTTCAGCTCGTTTAGAATAATGTACTATTTTTATGTGCATTCTACAATTTGGTTAATTTTGCTCTTAGCTTCTGACCTGATGCAGGTAATCATCTGCAAATGTGGCGATTGTGCAGTTTGGTAGGGTAGGCACTTCCATGGGGTACACCTGTATATATTGGTTGTAACGTTATATATGATTGTCCCTGCCCCTGATACCATGGAAAAAGAAGTCTTAATTTATGAAGTAAGCCATGGTGCCATACTCTATCGAACGCCTGGTATAAGTCAAGAAAAACACCTGTGCAATTTTGCTTTGTTACCTCGCATCTTCTACATATTATTCCTGTTATTCGATGAACTTGATCGATTGTTGAATGTTGAGATCTAAAGCCAAATTGATGAATTGGTATAAGGCCTTTTTTTCAATTATGTTCGGAAGTCTTCTTATAATTACAGTTTCAAGCAGCTTGAACAAAACACGCAACAATGAAATTGGACAATATGACGAGGCCTCATTTGCGCTTTTGCCAGGTTTTTGTACCATAATGATTTCAGATACCTTCCATGACAATAGAACGTTTCTAAGATTTATGCACGTGTTTATTATCAATGTAAGCTTTGTTAATGCTTTTTGCCTTAGATTTTTAAGGATATCAGCAGTCACCAAGTCGAAGCCGGAAGACCGTTTTAGTTTAAATCTGGCTAAATGAGTTTCATACCCTCCTCACACAGCCACACCATCGCTACTTTACACACCACATTCACCACATCTTACATACATTCCACATCACTACACCACGCATCAACATGCATACATCACGATCACATCATACAAACAAAACAGCATCACGATCACACCACACCAAAAGAAAAATAAAACATTTGTGACACTTTTTTTTTTGCTTTTCCGATAGCTTATATTTCCAAAAAATTTATGTGAAATTAACAACGTCGTATTTTGAATAGTTTTTGGATGACAGCGTTCTAAAGAGCGACCGCAGATATAAAAATGTATAAGTCAAACTTTAAACGCGTTTTTTAAAATAACATTTTTAGAATTTCTGACGTCATAACTCGACAAGAAATTTACCGATTTACTTCAAATTAAAACTGAGTATTGTTGAACACATTTACTATACAATTACCTGACCTTTTTGATTGATTGAAAATTGTCATTTAAAAACGACAATTTTTTACTTAAAAAACGATTTTTCTTTTCAAAATTACGTCATTTTGTTAATTTTTATTTTATTTTTGACAGATCGTATGTCATTGTATAAAAAATATCTTTATGTTTAATAAGATTTTTGAATTTTTTGTTTTAGCTACTCGTTCGTCCGGAATCATGCCAGAAGTTGAGGCACTTCTTTTTGGCACCTCCACGTGACTCCGCTATTTTTCAATATTTCGTTAAAAAATCTTAAAATATGACTGAAAATATACCATATTACGTTCAAAGAAGTTTGAAACATTAAATCGAGTACTTTCGTTAAAAAAATTCACAGAAATCGCCTAATTTTTCATGCGTAACACTGGTATAGCCCCTTAATATCCAAGTTCGCTTTGGAATACTAACGATAAAACCAATTGTATAAGATTGAAATAAAACAAAGGGAACTGCTTATGTACGATCTGCCGTCACGACTTTTTTTAACACTAACTTTAATCCGCAAGGAGCAACTATTATATGCCTGCTTGTACAGTAGACACATGTACAAAAAATGCAATGATAATTATTGCACATCAATAGGTGGTAGGTGAGAATAGATGCGCTTATACCTAATATGTGGATATGTATGTAAACTTATTATGATTTCGGGAATAGAACATATGCTAGCGATGTGCATATGTACAGTAGGCAGCATTCAGCGTGGCTAATATTATATATGTATATACATACATATGCCTATAAGTCAATAGCTGAATGCAAAACAAAAAAAGAAGAAATAACGCTGCAATCAGCCGATATTTGTCCCATAGTGGTAGCGTATGCAAACTTACATGGGGGATTTTACCCTATACAGTATCTCAATCGTGAACATCCTTCTCGGCTGAACGCTCACGGTTCAGAATTTCTTCCTGTATTCCGGGTAGTCTTACCTCCTTTTCTACAGGACGTTGACAGTGGCGTTCGTCCGTCAACCGATCTCCGTTGTATTCTATTGTAATCACGCGGACATGACCATCGCTGCCAGGATGGGTGTCCGTGATACGACCCATGCGCCAACAGGCGGGTGACAAATTTTCATTCCGAATCCGTCCGACATTTGCTATCCATCTCCGAGGTTTGGTTCATGCCTCGTCCAATTGCTATGGGCCTGAAGCGAATTCAGATATGCATTTTTCCAGCGTTTCCAAAAATGTTGGAACATTCCTTGCAAGCGTTGCCAATAATGGAGGCGGTCGTCTGATAGCGGTGGCTCAGGGCGGCAAATGATTGGTTGGGCAATTATGAAATCACCTGGTATTAAGGCTAGTCCTCCTTCGAGGTCATCATGTAAAGCTACAACTGGTCGTTAATTACGACAAACTTCAATACTTGCCAATAGGGTAATAGTTCATGATATCGCAATGTCTGTTGGCCCATAATACGAAGTAAATGCTTCTTGGCCGAATGGACCGCTGCTTTCCAGATACCACCATGGTGTGGCGCAACGGTTTTTTTTTAGTAGGGGGAAGCATCGAAAGCCGGAGTGCGGAACTTTAATCCGCAAAACTTAACCTACTCCCAACTCAAGGCTCTCCCACGGAACCACCGATTAAGTATTACTTCGTGGAGGGACAGGACATTTAAGTCTCCTCTATTGTGCGGACTGACGGACGCCTAATTTGTTCAAAAAGTTTCATTTGTGTCATTATGGATGCTGACGCTTCGCTTACAGCTTTCCATTTATCAGTTGACTGACACATGAGTGTCGTTAAATTATCGACAGTAAAACTACCACCGAGTGTGGTTTTAAGTTTTTCCCTTGTATTTGAAAATCGAGGGCAATAAAATAATTCATGCTCAGAGTGTTCTATATGCTCTGTACATGTTGGAATCTGAGAAGGTAGCTTCTTAAGCACCCATGTCCACTAAGTATTTGGGTCAGATAAAAGTCTAGGTCCCCCGTCTGTCGTCTGTCTATCCACGAGTAGATGTCTGGTATCAGTTGGTGGGTCCAACGCCCTTTGGATGAGGAATTCCACCGCTCCTGCTACATTTTAATGCTTTTGTTTCTCTCTGTCTTTGTCGATACTGTTTTAGGCGCTGATAGATGATACAAACGCTCGAGTTCATCTCCCTGGATGTCAATGGGCGGCATGCTGGCTTATACTTCAGCAGCGTCGGTTGATGTAGTCCGGAAAGCACTTCTTACTCGTATTGCAGAAAGCCTATGCACTTCAATTATTTGTTTATCATACGCTTTTATATCCATTGTCTGTATCCATACTGCGTACAGTATTACGGAACTCATTGCTTTGCCGGCTGGAATGCACACAGCCTGTATTGGTCATCATTCTCGATAGAGCATTGTAAATTTTGTTTGCTTTACTGGAGGAATACTCCAGGTGTTCTTTAAATTTTAGTTTATAGTCTAATATTACTCCCAGATACTTCAGTTGCGGCTGCGAAGTAATCTCGCATTCCCCTATGGTGAGCTCTATTTGTTCTTCTACCTTCCTGGTGCTTATGAGCAAAACTTCATTTTTTTGCTCCGCCAGTTCTAGACTCACAGAAAAGAACCAATGACGTAGACCATTTAAGCACTCACTGCATTTGTTTCATAGGTTGGCTATATGTTTGGCTACTGCTACCACCAAGATATCGTCCGCATACACTATTAGTTTCACGTCTGTTGGTTGCTGTCCTTTTAGCACCCCGTCATACATGAGGTTCCATAATAGTGGGCCTACCGCTGACCCTTGGGGTACTCCACTCGGGATAGAGTAGCTCTAGGTACCTTCGTCTGTATCAAAAAGCAGCCTTCTGTTTTTAAAATATCTCAGTATAATGTTTATGAGGTATTCAGGGGCTTTGATTATGTGTGCTCATTTTGCCGAGTTGAACGCGTTCTTGACATCCAGGCTAATCAGCGCCCTGTAATTTTTTTTTTGCCACCTTTCCATCTTTTGCGACTTACTGCACACTTCGCAGTATTAAGGTCCTCTTGTAGTGCGTCAATAATTGATCTTTTTTAATAAAGCCGTATTGTGTCTCTGATAATCCGCCGGCTTTCTGTTGATTGCTAACTCCAAGCGATTTCTTATTATATTTTCATACACTTTACCCATTGTGTCGAGCATACACAGTGATCGGTACGATGAGGGTTATTCAGTTGGTTTCTTTGGTTTTGGGAGCAGAACCAATCGCTGTACTTTCCACGCGTCGGGGAACACCTCTTGCTTTATGCACGCGTTGTACAGTTTAGCGAATAGTTGAGGTTTTGAGCTTATAGCTTCCTTCAGGACCCTGCTGGGTATCCCGTCCAACCCAGGCGCTTTGGTATTTTTGATTTTCTTTTCTATGGCCAATAGCTCTTCTTCCATGAAACTGAGGAGAAACTGCAGCTTTGTTTCGTCACTTATCATAGGAAATCCGGTCGTGTCTCGGGAACAAAGTTTCGACGATCTTTAATGTATTTTCGCCAATGTGAAGCAGTTATGAGCTCCTCTGGAGCAGGTCTTAAAAGGTTGACCTTTGCCGACCCATATTGCTGCTTTGCCAGATTTGCTTTCCGGAAGCTGGGAGTATTGTTTACTTGGTATGGCGATATCAATGTTCTCTTCTATGACTGTCTATTCTACCAAATCCTGAGTCGCTGCACAATGTGTTAAGTTAAGATTTAACTGTGGTATCCTCATTTACTTAGAGACTTCATCATCTCGAAATACTTTAGGCAAGTCGTGCTCAATACTGAGTGCTCCCCTTTGCAGAGCATGCAGCTCGGAACGTTTGTGCATACATTACTAAATGTCCCGCGGTACAATGGAAAGATCTGTCTGTCGAGCTGCAGCAATTTCGCGCCATGTGACCCAGGTAGAAAGACTTATAGCATCTGGGAACAGGCGAATATTCTCGAACGCGACAGATCCACCTCGCATTCTTTTAGGGGTATTATCATCTCTTCCAATGGTGGGTACTTGCGATGGTTTCCCTTTCATAACTCTTCTCGCTTGATTTCCCAATTTTTCCGTTTTGGCGTGTAATGTCACTATGCTGCTTACTAATTCGCGCAAAGCTTGATTAATATGCCTTTTTTGCTCAAGTTGCAAAAGATGCTAACCGTTTCATCTTTTTCAATCTCCTCAGGTTTGCCCCTTTGCTTTTTTGGCCAGCAGTATCTTCTCGCTTATTTGGTCCAGCAGCATTTTTACCATTGGGCAGTGTTCTCATTATTTTTGAGTTCCTTCGGAAATTATTCTCCGGTATTAGCCGAATACTATTGTCAGAGGCCATATCCTCTGCAAAAGAATAGATTGGGAACACCCTTTGGTGTATATGTTCTGTCCCAAACTTTACAACTCAAATAAAATTTAAAATAATTAAAAAACAAAAAAGAAAAGGTTGGCAATGCCAAAACCAAAAGAAAAAACAGCTGATTACTTGGTTTTCGATGGTTGGCAATTTGCAAATCAAAAGGAAAAGGAAAACGAAAGGAGGGGAACAGCTGATCGATCAAAACAAAAAACGGCAGAGTAAAAAATTATTAAGTGCACGTTATTAGAAGGGGAAAAGGCTAAATTTGCCAAAAAGATCGCCCAAAAAACGGAAAGGTAAGTGCAAATGAAATTTATGTTATTAAAAAATCAATGTGTACTTATATTTTCCTCTAGAGTTGGTATCCACACATGTGGTTCACTATCTGGGATGTTTTACTGGAACAACTACTATTTTTCACAACAAAAGACTGGAAGTATACACAAAGTTTTAGGATCGCAAATAAAACACGTCTGCCTCACACGGTATGTTAAGCTACGGGAGTAATGAACTTCTATTGAGTACCAACATGAGCAACGTGTTGTTGCGTATATGAGGATACCCATTCCTCTCATCTTCACGCATTTGCTTGTCAGCGCCTACGTTGTCATTGAAGTGCTTGGTACAAATGCCGCGGCGACTAACCTCAGTCATAGTACACTGGTGATGATCCTGACGAGTGGTTATAAGAGTACGAAAAGGTCTGTGCCTGGAGTTGCTCCTCCGTTAGTTCTGGGCACAAATGGATCGATTTCGATGCATATATAAGAAAGTGGACCTGTCCAGCATATCGGATGATGCAGACGGCCTGCAGGCGTAATTCCTCGACTACTATCGCCAACATTCTACCTTGGTGTGGGCCTGGATGTATACAACTCGATTACCAACGAACTGTTTCAAAACTGAAGGTTGATTATGAATCCTATGTAAAAGGATAATTGAATCACTTCAGAGTGCGTAAGGGACGTTGTCTAAACGGAGCGCCTTTTGCACATGACTTAGAGTGACTACCAGCAGATGGGCAGCACAAAGTTTCAAGCGTGGTATAGTAATTTATTTCACCGGTGCCACCTTGGTTTTTGCAGTAACAAGTGCCTAAGCATAATCTCCTTGTGCGCCATTATTTACGTAGATACCGCAACATACGCCTTCGAGCTAGCATCACAGAAGCCATTTAGTGTACAAAATGCATGAGGTGACATGCCTAACCAACGCGGTACACGGACTCGCGCTAGTTCTTGAAGACCATTTCGAAATTCGAGCCACTGGTCTTAAAATTCTACAAGTAATGGAGTGTCCCAGTTAAGACCCTTCCTCCACAGGATTTGAATGAACATTTTGGCCAGAACTATAGCTGGCGCTAGTATACCAATCGTCACTTAAGATACTACGCTTTGTTGGTAGTGTATGTGAGTCTTCAATTGTCACCTTAAAAAAGAGCGCATCGCTCAACGGATTCCAATGTAAGCCTAACACAGTGGCGTTGGAATCGCATAGTTTTAATTCTGATACAGATTTATCTGGATCGTTGCCAAGAATGAACTGACCTTGACGAAGGATCGCATCGACGTCATGACCACAACTAACAGCTTCAGCCAGAGAGTTAAAATTTTCTAAATAGTCGTCGACGTAAAATCCATCAATGATACTGTTTCTTGTCGTAGAAACCCGGTTTTCGTCCTCCACAATGCTGTAGTTATCTACGGAGCGAATCGCATTGTATGGACTACTTGTCATTCCATACGTTACTGTAGCTAACTCGAAGCTACGTAGTGGTTCGACTGCAGATTCCCGCCACAAGATGCGTTGCCTTTTACGATGCAAGAGATTGATCCCAACCCGTCGAAATATCTTCTTGACATCGGCGATAACGTCGAAACCGATGAAGAATATCAATCAAATTGTCCTGTAGCTGTGGTCCCGAAAACTGAGTGTCGTTCAATGACAAAGAACTTGTTGTTTTGCAGGACATGTTGAATACCACACGAAATTTGCCTGTTACCGTGTAATGGGGTATGTAATAGCATTGCATCGGGTGGAAGCAATCGTCCTTCACGGGATTCATGTGACCGAGTGCTATGTGTTCTTGCATAAATGTGATGTATTTTTTGCGAAGGTCGGGATCGCCAACTAATTTTCGCTCATGATTTAATTGGAGCTTTCGGAAGACACGGGATTTGTACACCATAGCATCCACTCGCTGTGCGACATACAGTATCAATGAAAATTCGTTCACAAGGGTCTAAGATCAGGACCATTGTCCTCAACCTGCCAAAACCTCTGCAGTAGTTTATCCAGTTGCTGATGGCCTATACATTTACTGACAGTTAGAGTATGCGTCAAATGATTTGGAATGTTGATCATCGCAGGTCCAAACACAACCCAACCGAAGCGGGTACAGAGCGCGCACGGTTCGTCATGGGGCCCGCAGCAATCCCATCGGCTATTAAAGTGGGCCAAATATCTACGCCAATAAGTAGATCAATCTTATCAGGAGTACTTCATGTTGGATCGGCAAGCTGGAGTCCAGAAAGGTGATCCCGGGCGGAGGAGTCGACCTTGCATACTGGTGTCATAGCCGTAATCGTTGGTAGGATGTAGACTTCAAATTGCATTGCACTCGTATCCATTATACGTGCACCAGAAGTACACTGGCCGACGGTATGTCCCGATCGTAGACAATCGTAACTCACTGCTAAACGCTTTACACGTTCCCAGCGTTCAGGGACTTCCATGTTTCGATAATGAAGACACCTTATTAAACGATGATTACCTGAGCACTGAGGGCAACCAACATTGGCGGGAGGTGTGCTTGTACTCGTACATTGAGTACAATTCGTGGCGCCCACGTGCGCCTTAAATGTATGAAAGGCGAAACGCCTAAACAACTGTTGTGTGCTAACAGTTTGTGAGGCGAGGGTAATGTTGTTGGCACGTCGCTCGAGGAGCTTACATAGCTTACTAATTTATATGCAGGGTCCAGGCCTGTTCAATTTTGAACCATCGGTTCAAAGAGTTCCTTAAATGCCAACTATCTCGTTGGTTTTTTGTCAAATCGCGGAATTGATACCACATCTAGTCGCATGTCTGCCACGTGATTTATTCTTATCAAAGTGTTGATTTACTTGGCCTAGTAAAACTTCACACTCCACTTTATCCTGATTGAAATCTGTATTCTGGATTTCTTTTCCAAGGCCCACAATTGAAGCATGTGCCGATGCACGTAAATTCAACGAGGTCATCGTCACCTAACACTTAAGACAGGTGGTCGCAGTATCCTCACAGGAGCCTCCAAAAATGTATAAGATTGAAATAAAACGAAGGGAACTGCTTATGTATGACCTGTCGTCACGACATTATTTTTTAGCAGTAACTTAAATCCGCAAGGAGCAGCAATTATATGCCTGCTTGTACAGTAGGCACACGTACAAAAAATGCAATGATAATAACTGCACATCAATAGAGGTAATACACTTTATGTAGTTGCGAATATATGCGCTTACACTTAGCGGTGTGCATGAGTACAGTAGGCAGCAGTCAGCGTCTTTAACATATGTATGTACATACATATGCCTATAAGTCAATGAATTCAAATAACAAAAGAAAGAAGAAATAACGCTACAATCAGCCGATATTTGTTTCATAGGGGTAGCGTATGCAAACTTAAATGGGGAATCATACCCTATACAATCTTGAACACCGATTGTGCACATAAAGGTGAAATAAAACTATATTACATATATCCGAACACGAAAACACTTTTGCTTAAAATTATTTCGGAAGTTAAATTAAAGGTGAGTGCTAGGAAAGTGAGTTTAATAAACATGGTCCCTCGAGCCTTAAAGAAAGGCACCTCAGAAACTTGAAGAAAAAACATAAAAAATACGGGTATAAACACAAAACAAATATACATAAAGTGCAGTGTGGTTGACAAATCAAAAAATTAAGTGACGAAAAAAAATTACCTAAATATATAAAGTTTAGTGTCAAAAAAAAAATATATATATAAAAAATATACATGCATAAATTTATTGTACTTTTATGTAGTACAACTATCTATTAGTGCAGTTGTGACAAGACACATTTATAAAACTTAATTACCAAACCAAACGAGCGCGAAACAAAAAAACAAAGTCCGCAAAACTAAAAAAAAAAAATAATAAAAAAACGGACCAGTTTACAACAACAACAATTTATTTGCACAGAACCTTCAAGAAGAAAAGGAATAAGATCAGCTGGCTGGTAAGAAACGGAAAACAAAAACACAAAGAAAAACCTACACTTATTTACTTAAATATTCATTATACCCAAAAGCTCCCTGAGGCAAGATAAAGAAAGTGTATCGCTTTAAGTTTTCAAAATTATATACATACATACATATGTTTGTACTTATAAAACAAAGCAAGAAAAAAAAAAACGTTTAACAGGTTTAAAAACTGGGTACAAAAAACGTTAACGGAGTATATATTATATAAAAGAATTAATATTAAAAAACTGTTAAAAAAAAGTTTTTTGTAAATACATATATACTCCAAACGTTAACGGACAATTTTAAAAACGATTATGCCTTATAAAGCTATAACAATACAACTACATACATAACAATAAGTAAGCTAAGGCACAATACAATGAAAGCCACAATCTATACAAAAAAAGTCTTCCACAAGCATACGAATCACTAGTGATACAAGCCCTCAAAACCGCAGCGTTTCTATTAAAAAAGATAACGGCGAACCACCCTAATATTAAAAAAAAAAATCCCAAAAATCTTTAAATTCGAAAAGGAAAGTACAACAAAAACACTAGGCATCCAATGGGATGCGATATCGGATCAGTTTTCATACATGAGTAAATATCCGCATCATCCGCTATAACAAAGAGGCAGATTTTATCCTCGGTGCCAAAACTTTTTGACCCCGCAGGATGGCTTTCGTCAATTATGACACAAGCCCAAATCTTGATTCAAGAATTGTGGCTAGACAGAACAGATTGAGACGAGCAAGTGAAACCACTTCGTTTAGAAAAGTGGTCCCAGTTCGCGGGCGATCAGAATGGTACCTCACAGATACAAATCCCATGACGGATAAATTACGCCCAAAGCACAAAGTCGAACTGAATGACTTCAAAAGGAATATTGTGCCACCACGCATGTATGTACCGATACAAAGGTGGCGCTTCCAAAAACGATAAGTCTGCCACGACTTGAACTGTGTGGCCCGCTATATTAGTACCAGTGGTACAAACGCATTTAAACATCTCAAAATATAAATTGTATCTCTGGTCCGATTCCGAAATAATACTACCCTGGTTAGAAAAACCACCTTATGCATGGAAGATATTATATATAAATATTTTGTATCTAGTAGGATCAGCTTCTTGGCAGCACGTAGCCATTGCTGACAATCATGCTAAGGATGCAAACCCCTGCATCTCGCCACTACCCCCCTCTGGAGGAATGGCCCGCAATGGTTACCAGAATCTCCCAATTCTTGGCTAGAATCGCCCTTGCTCAACATAATTGCTACAGAAAGTAGAAAAATCGACACTTTTCATACATTACTGGATGATACCGACCTCCTTGAACGATTTTCATCGTTCCCCCGAGCTCTCAGAGTAATTGCCTACATGCTCAAATTTATAGAGCAACTGAAAGCCAAATTCATGGAATCACAAACCTCCCAATGCGATACAGTGCCGCACCTAAGCCACTTAAAAGCCACTCTTATCGCATATGCTCAAGCGCGCTATTTCAGCCGCGATATATCACTATTGAGGGAATCAAAACCTACTGATAAAAGGAGTTCACTCTTAGTTCTAAACTCATTCCTGAACACGAAAGGTTTTTTTCTAACTTATAACGTACGACATCCCATAATCATAATGATACCGGAAAAGTCTCGACTTACAACATTACTCCCACCCATGGAGAATAATGAGCGACAATAGTAAAACCTTTATCGGAGCCAAAAGAGTCCCTGAAAAACATATTCGCCCCCCCCAAGCGCTCCTTATATGGGTGGTTTATGGGCATCAGCTGTAAAAAGCTTCAAATCCCACCTCAAGAAAGGGGCTGGAACCTACAAATTTAATTATGAACAGTTCACCACCTTATTAAATCGAATTGAAGCAGTTCTCGATTCACGGCCACGCACAACACTTTCGCAAGATCTCTCTAACTCCAGGGCACTTTCTCAAAGGAGTATTAAATAAATGAGAAAGAATAAAAATTCTATATCTCGATTTCAGCAGAGTGGAAGAGAAAGATGAATACATGAAGAATCTCCATAAAGATACAGTTGGAAGATTCCTGAACAAGTGCCAAAACTTGGAGATTCTGTCATCATTTATGATGATCGTCTCCTCCCTACCGAATGGCGGCTTGGCCGCATAGAAAAGGCGTCGATTTCTGCACGCAAAGCGGAACGCTAACAAGACCGCTCTGGAAGCTGTGTTTTCTATCAACCGCAGATAACAACGACAAAGCAAATAATAAACAGTCAGCCAAAATTACCGAACCACGAAGAGAAACAATCAATTCAGGAAAGCCGATTAATCAATAAAAAACAAAAAAGTGGTCAATCCTTACGACGACCCATTCTTGCCACACACCGTGGCATGCACGCCCATACTGATTTATATGCCACATATGTAAATTATTTTAGGCACTAGTGCGTTTTATTCAGGCTCGATCAGAACTGAACTCTAAAACATTCTTACTCTTAAGTCTAAGCCTAAGCCGTCCTCACTGCCGCTGCCGTCGTCGCTGTCCTTGCTATGTTTTGTTAGATGCAATGTCAGCGAATCCCACGATTACGCCGACTTGCGTGTAGTGTGAGTCGTTGCTTGTTTGCGCTATATTTGTGCTGCGCCAGTGGATCCTACGGCTACGGTAGCTTGTGAGTATCGTTTGTTGTTGCTTGTCGTTGGATTGGGGTGGTGTTAATGTTCAGCATTGCCTGAAATGGATGTAAGGCAGACAATGCTGACTTGGTATTTTGGTGGTTTGCGTTTCGAGTTAACTCCTCCCTTCCTAAGTGGGAATCGTCCACGATTCTCTCGGTGACCTCTCTTACTAAGACATTCATTGCCTTTTTCGCGGTGTGTTTTTTATATTTGTCTAGAGCAAGTCGCAAGATTACTAGGATAAAGATTGATGCTATCGTTACTATAAAAAGCAATGTTGTTGAGTTGACTTCTCCTCGAAGAGCGCCAATATGGTTGATATTTTCCGCATTCATTTCATGAAGATAGTTCAAACTCAATGTCTCTATATGTCCTAAAAGATTGACTCTTTGAGCCGTTGGAGTGCCTGGAGTACGAGTAGGAGTATGATTTCGATTGTGGTACTCGGTCCCATTTACCTTTACTGACTGATCGAAAGTCAAAATGTAAGTTCCGCTGACGGTTCTGCTATCTTCTTTTTCAACCTCTATCGTTGCTGTGGCATTGTTGATAATGACAATGTCGTCATCGATTTCTTTGATGCCCTTATCATGATTGGTAGTAGTTGAACAATTTGCTACAGCACCTGTGAATAGTTGCTGACAACAAGTAGGGGTTGTTGCTTCTTGCAAAAAGTTGCAAAAGTTGATTTTTCACATTTAACAGCATACGCTTCGTTTCCGCACTCAGCGACGGTATTAGTACCCCCAAAGTGTAGGACTCGTCCTTCGTGAGGCCGGCGAATAAACTATATTTTTACAAACAATTTGAGGGACTGGATACTTAACTAAAAAGTACAAATTATTCTTATTTTGTAAAGCCTTAATGCTAGACATTCCTATTATTTCTATTATAGTTATGTTAGTCGAGTGCTCATTGATAATATTATTGATATTACTATTATCTAATATTATTGGGTTCACTAGGTTCAACTTAGCTAGGGCTATTGAGATTGTGATTGATTGCAGTTCGAGGATTATTACTCTATTTCTTGCAAGTATTGTTTCGTAAAGATGACCTGGGTCTATTGCTTCCTTTCTTGTTGAGTTTATAATTGTGTTTATTGTTTGCGTGATTTCCAAGATTTTTTGCTGAATATGCGTATTAATTTTGTACTATCTGTTATTAGAGTCAATGAGCATATCCTGTCTTAGTTGTAGTCTTTGGAAATCGTCAAAGTCAGGGGTGCCGGCGACGACTTTTAGTGCAGTACCGAAAAAGTTTAAGCTTCGTGCCTGTCGATGGTGAATGTCAACGGTTCGAAGTAAAGTCACGATGTATTTTATGTCTGCTTCTACTATTTTCTTTATGTGTGTCAATGGGAAAAGGTCCATAAATCCTGCCGTCTCGTCGTTTAATGTTGCATATAGTGTCAAGTTGGTAAAGTGCGTCAAAAACCCGTAATGTTCCCATACTATTGCGTTTCCGTCCAAAATTGGGATGTAGTTGGAGTTGGTGTAGTCAGTTGGCTTTTGTGTTAAAGTGGTCGTCAATAGGATTGTCGATATTATCCTGTAATTTAAAATACAAGACTTAAAGTATTAAAGTGATTAATTTATAAGAACGGTGGTGCCTAGGTCCTGTTCGACTATTTCTTCTGTAAAAAGTGTTGAGAGTTTATTGCCTAGCCTTCGATTAACTTTCACTAGGACCTTGTCGCCAACGTTATACGTCACATTCTGACGACCCTTATTATGGTATTCGCGATCACTGGCCTGTGCTTTTTCGATACGATTTCGAACTAGTTCCGTAATGTTAGCTGAGCTGGGATGAAGGATGTCTATTGGTTTTTCGTGGGTTATTGAATAAATTGTCTTATTATTTTCTATGGTGGCAAGCAAAATCAAGTCAACAGTGTCATTGCGATTTCTTTCTAGTTTTAGACACCTAGCTATTTCAGTTAAGGTACTGTGAAAACGCTCCACTTGCCCGTTTGAGGTGCTATGCAGTGGAGGGGCGTTGGCGATTTTCACATTGTTGTAATTTAGCAAAGTTAATTTTATAGCATTTGAGTTAAGTGACTTTTCGTTGTCACAGTATATAGTTTTAACGTTTGGAAAAATGTTTATTAGCTGTGGTATAGGTGGTTTTACGTTAGGTGGTTCTAGACGCGATTTTCTGCACTATAGCAAATTTAGAAAACTTATCGACGCAAGTTAGAATATATTTCTGGTCTGTGGAGAAAATATCGACGTGTAATATTTCACCAGGATTACATGGAACCGCTGTTGCCGCAATAAGATGCTTCTTTGGATGTCTAATGTATTTAGACTTTGAACATATTCGGCAATTTGCTACTACTTCCCTTGCCTTTTTATTCATCTTCGGGAAAAAATAGTCAGCCAAGATCTGCTTTACATTTTCCTGCGCTGCCCTATGAGCTCTGTTGTGTTCAGCAAATATAATTTCTTGTTGATCACTTTCGCTGAAGATGTCCGTAACCATCTTTTCGGTATGACGGAATCTTACGTTGGGCTGTAGTTCTACCAGTCGGTGGTGAATTTTTCCCAACACTGGTAGGCTGCAATGTATTGCGTTAACTACGCCATCATTAATGACTTCTTGCAGCGTTTTTAGTATTGACTTTACGTCGCAAAATGAAATTACATGTCTGCTTCTTGAACCAAATATTATAAAGGTCTGTTTTGACTGGCTTTCGCTTTCTTGAAGAATTATCTGGTTTCTATAGCAATTTACGGGCTTATCCACCATCTCTATAGTGTAGGTCAGTGACTCCTCACAGTGCCTGGTTTCGCAGTCGGAGCTTGCCTCCATTTCAATTCCTACCATATTCACGTGCTGTCTGGACAACGCGTCAGCGACATGGCTTTCCTTTCCTGGTTTTTAAAAGCTTTCTATTAGAGACTTCCATAGTTTGATTTTTGCGTTCGGGTTTTTATCAGAAACTGCAAACGTCAGAGGCTGGTGGTCAGTGTAGATATTCAACTGGTTAACACCGTACAGGTAGTTCCTCAAAGTGTTAAGAGCCCATACGATCGCCAAGAGTTCTCTTTCATTTGTTGCCAAATGCTCTTCTCTATCTCTAAGTGTTCTTGAGATCATGGTAATGGGATTTTTCTCTTGTGAAAGGACGGTCCCCAAACCTCTTGAGGATGCATCGGTTGTTAAGTCAAATAATTTAGTGAAGTCGGGATATGCTAACGTGACATCTTTTGATGTCAGAATTTCTCTAAGTTTATTAAATGCATCTATACCTTCTGGTGCTAGTTGAATTTTAATTTTTTTGGACTGTGTGGCACTTACTTTGCCATTTTCTCCCTTTAGCATATCAGTCAGAGGTTTTGCAAGGCTGGCAAAATCTTTAATGAAACATCGATAGGAGCTAGCCAATCCAAGAAAGGAACGTAGTCCTCGAAGAGTGGTTGGCTGCTCATAACATTTAATTCCATTGACTTTATCGGGGCTTGTTTTCACACCTGCCCTTGAGACAACAAATCCTAGGTATTCTACCTCGGTATTGAAGAATTTCGATTTTTCGGCGGATATTCTCATATTTGCCTCATAGAGACTCCGCAACACCCACTCGATATCTTTAAAATGGTTTTCTGCCGTTTTTGAATAGACAATTACGTCGTCAACGTAAACGTGGCAGGTTTTGCCAATTTGCTCCCTGAGGACATCGTCGATTGCTCTGGCTTGCTTGGGGCGTTTCTTAGCCCAAAAGGTAAACGACAGAATTCATATTTACCGTTTTTAACGGAGAAAGCGGTTTTCTCTTTCTGCTAACTCGATCTGGTGAAACCCAGGTTTAAGGTCGAGGGTGGTAAAAAATTGTACACCTCTTAAGTTTGACAAGATTACCATTGCGTTTGGCAAAGGGTATTTATCTTCGACTGTGACCTCATTCAGTTTCCTGAAATCAATCACAAGACGTTTCTTCTTATTTCCCGTTTGTTCTACTCCCTTCTTATCAACGACCCAAATTGGGTTATTGTAAGGGGACCTTGGGAGTCGAATGATACCATTGACGAGAAGTTCAGCCACTTCTTTGTTTACAAAGTCGGCTACACCCATAGGATATGGGTAAAGTCTCGAGTAAACCGGTTCATCGGTTTTTGTTCTGATTGTACCAATTATATTAGTGTTGAAGGGTAGTGACTCGTTAGGGTCAGCAAACGCCTTATTTCTACTTTTGATAATTTCACAAAAATGCTCACGAACTGAAGATGGAAGTTTTTCACTTTTTATGTCGATAAAGTTTACATTTTTACATTCATGGAACGACAGCTTCTCAGGTCCAGAATCGTGCTTTATTATACCCGTACTGAGGTCTATTTGGGCGTTTACCTGATTGAGCAAATCGAGCCCAAATATGCCGTCGAATGTTGTTATATTTGGTAGTACAAAGAAATCTGCAGTTACGCCAAACATCTTAATTCTACACTTTTGTGTTATAGGACTATTGCCGTGCCAAGACTTTACTATAAATGGTGTGGACGCTGGAATTATATTTTTTAGCTCAGGTATTGGTTTGACGTAATTTTTTGAAGCTCCTGTGTCCACTAATAAATTAATTTGTTTTCCTCGATAACCTACTCCTCGCTCAATGAACGGGACTATGGACTTCCCCCTAAAAAATTCAATTGCTCCTCCTCGAGATCTTCAGCTTCATCTTCGGCTTCCTGATTATAAGTTGCCTCACTAGCCTTTTCTTGATGTAAGGTATTAATGCGTTGCATCTTTGGTCCAGTAACCCTATCCGAATCTGCCTGCCGTTTTCCCTGCTGTTGATTTGAACTATAACCCTGTCTACTATTACTTTGATTCTGTTGTTGGTATTGGTAGGCTCTCTGTGATGGTTCCCTACGCCAATTTACACTTTGTCTTAGTCTTGAAACCGATGGGTCAACGTCCATGGGGGTCACTTGTTTTTGCTTGTTAGTTAGGTTAGGTTAGGTTCGGTAAGATGGCTGATCAAAGATCCCACGTAGACTAACAATTAGTCCTTTGTGATGCCATTGAAAAGGAACTCCTGTGTTCGGACTTACAGATTGGCGAAGCGCTTTGTAGCCAATACATAGTTACACAGACGCCTAACTTCAACACCCGCCAGTTCGGTGGCGTGTCCAAAGGTATGCGCCCCCAGGTGTCTGAGTCTTGAGCTCCCAAAAGCGGGACAGTCAAGCAGGAAGTGCTGGCTTGTTTCTACCGCATCTTCCTCCAAACAGCTTCTGCAGTCGGCATCCGGTAAGATACCCATTCTTACCGCATGTAAGCCAATAGGACAGTGGCCCGTTAGAAGACCCACTAACAGTGAGAGGTTAGCCTTGCTGAGGGCTAAAAGATCATTAGATCTCCTGCGGTCTATGTTGGGCCAGAAGGCTTTCGCAACCGCACAAGTGCCGATGTTGGCCCAGCGTTGGGCGAACATCCGCGTGGCCCAGCTGTCTAGTAGTAGACCACAAGAAGAAACAGGAGCACCGACCCGTTCCCATTCTACCGATAATGATTCTAGGGTACCCTTCCTTGCTAGCTCATCAGCTTTGCAATTGCCTGCAATTCCGCTATGGCCCGGCACCCACACCAGCCTAATCACAAAAGCTCTAGCTGCTAGAGATAGTGACGTTAGACATTCTTCGACCAGCCCTGAACGCACTGTAAATGAGTTCAAGGCTAATATAGCCGCTCTACTATCCGAGTGGATAGTCACTTCTCTGAAAGTGGATGCACTCTGTAGCAGCAAATCAGCTGCAACCTTGATGGCTGCGACCTCAGCCTAGAAAACACTACAGTAGTCGGGAAGTCTGAAACAGGAGTCGATGGAGAGCTCCCGACAGTAGACCCCTCCACCAACCTTTCCCCCAAGCTTTGACCCATCCGTAAAGAAGTTTGCTGCCCCCCTCCTCCAACGGCTTCTTCCCACCCACATCTCCCTCGTCGGTATATGGGCAGAGAAGGAGCCGCCAGAGTTCGGTATGGCGACTCCATGATCCAGATGATCCGGTATGCAGTCAAAGTTTGTGAGGATATCCGAATGACCAGATGCGCGTTCCTTTAAGAAACCAGATTCTCTGAGTCTAATAGCCACCTTCGCGGCTATGCACCTACCGGCAATGTCCACCGGCGTTATATTCAAAATTGCATTAAGTGCCATGGTCGGAGTAGATCTTAATGCACCACATATGCTAATTAGCGCAGCCCGTTGAACGCTCTCGAGTTTTTTGGCCAGTGTGGTCTTCCCTAAAGCCCTCCACCACATGAAGACACCATAGAATAAGATGGGCTTTACTATGGTGTCATAAAGCCAGAGGACCACTTTCGGTGAAACACCCCACCTTTTGCCAATAGCTCCTTTGCAGCAGTATAAGGCAACAGATGCCTTTTTTGCTCTCTCCTCGATATTAGGCTTCCATGAAAGCTTCTTATCCAGGATGAGCCCTAAATACTTCACTGTATCCGCCGGTTGCAGGCGAATACCTCCCATTGGCGGCAACGGTGCCACCGGGATTTTATATTTCCGGCTGAATAAAACCATTTCTGTTTTGTTTGGATTTATGGCGAGTCCACTTCCGACCGCCCACTTTGTTACTACGCTGAGATATCCCTGTGTCAACTCGTACACGGTGTTAAGGAACTTTCCTTTGACCATAAGTGCTACATCATCTGCGTAGGCAATCACCCGACAGCCGCGATCCTCTAGTTTTTTGAGCAATTCGTCAACGACTAGGATCCATAGAAGAGGAGAGAGAACCCCACCTTGTGGTGTTCCCCTACTCACACTACGCCTCGCACGCGCGCTGCCCCATTCCGTTTCGATTACTCTGTCGCATAGAAGGCTGAGAATGAGGCACTTGAAGTTCGATTCAACCCCAAGACCGTCAAGGGCAGTTAATACTGCTTCAGGCAGGACATTGTTGAAAGCTCCCTCGATATCAAGGAAGGTTCCAACAGCGAAGTCCTTGGCTTCAATGGCCTCCTCAAGCCATGACACGATAGTATGCAAAGCAGTGTCCACTGACCTGCCTTTGCGATAAGCATGTTGAGCTCTTGACAAAAAGTCTCTCGGAATGCTCTTCCTTATATACCAGTCCATCAGGCTCCAGAGTCTTTAACAAGAAGGAGGAAAGGCTGATTGGCCTGAAATCTTTGGCCGTGACATGGGAGACCCTGCCAGCCTTCGGGATAAACGTGACCTTGACTCGTCTCCAGGCCCCCGGAATGTAACCTAATCTGATGCAGTTCGCATAGATAGGTGCCAACCAGTTGCATGACACCTTAACAGCCTGTTGCAGCTGCGCTGGTATGATGCCGTCTGGTCCCGGGGACTTGAACGGTTTGAACGAGTTAATCGCCCACGTCAAGTGACGCTCATCCAAAATGCCGACAAAGGCCGCACAATCGTCATGCGGCATCCCGAGAGGACCCCTCACAGAGGATATGTTGCTCGGGAAGTGAGCGTCGAGAAGCGTCTGAGAGCCCACTTCCCATAAGCGTCCTTTAGATACCCCAGGGACACTGGGGTTTTTGCGAGAATACGCCTGAATCTCGAGGACTCGTGACAGCCTTCCACTTTTTCACAGAAGCACTTCCACGAGGTCCTCTTGGCCTTTCTTAACTCGGACTTATAAATTGAAAGTCCTACTTTATACAAGGCCCAATCATCAGATAACCCACTTCTGCGGGCCTTATTGAATAGCCGTC
The DNA here is from genome assembly GCA_027475135.1 of Bactrocera correcta. NCBI lineage: Eukaryota > Metazoa > Arthropoda > Insecta > Diptera > Tephritidae > Bactrocera > Bactrocera correcta. Next base: position 9,486,903 of record CM050327.1, on the reverse strand, counting down.
TACAAGACGCCCTGATCTCTGAGAGCTCCGTAGTCCACCATAGAGGTTCCTCTTTGCCCTTCGGTGATCTCAGTGGACAAGACCTCTCCAGCGCAGCATTACACGCCGAGCTGAAGACTTCGACCCACTCCTCCACCACATCGGTAGTGGCCAACGAGTCCACCCCCGGTGCGTGTGGGAGAGTTTGCCTAAGCTTCCTGCGGTAACCTACCCAGTCCGTGTTCCTAGGGTTCCTGAAAGATTTCCTAGGCCTTCACCAACTAGACAAAACTCGATGTACCTGTGATCCGAAAAGGAGTGATCAGCGAGGACCCTCCAGTTCGAGATCAGCGGGGCAATCGCTTGTGAGGCAAGGGTGAGGTCGAGGACCTTCTCCCTGCCTGCGGTCACAAAAGTAGGAGAGTTTCCTCTATTACAAATGCGAAGATCTTCGCTAATAATGAAATCAAAAAGCGACTCACCTCTACTGTTAGTATCCGAGCTTCCCCAGATCTGGTGCCGCGAGTTAGCGTCGGAACCGATGATGACGCCAGTGCCAGACTTAGACGCTTCGGCTAAGGTCCTCCTCAGCAGTAAGGGAGGTGGCTCCACCACATCATCGTGTGGCATGTATGCGGAGATGAGCCAGAGATCCCCGGTGTCGCATTCCAATTTCGCTGTCACTATGTCAGCGCTGCTGAAATTAGGTAAAAGAAATACCGTTAGTTCATTCCTTACCAGCATACAGGCTCTGTTCCTGCCTGCATCCTTGGCTGTCAGGAGCCTATGGCTCTTTGTCCTCAATCCAGAGATCCCGTTGCCAGTCAGCCACGGTTCCTGGATCAAGACGACATCAGCTCCGTCTTGTTCCAGACGGAGCAATAGGTTGGCGGAGGCCGCCTTCGCATGCTGGAGGTTAATCTGGAGGAATTTCATCCTTCAGATTTTCCCCCAGGAGCGCTATTTCAGCGCCCAAGTCGTGATCGACCCGAACCTCCTCAAACAGTTGTTCGAGGCTGAAGACGGAGTCGCCAATTGACGAACCGCCCCCAACACTCGCCACGTCTGAGAGATTCGGATCTGCTTCCACGGTCATATGACCGTCGACGCCCTCTGGCGCATCGATTTCCACAGTCGTTTGACTGTCAGCACCCCTTGGTACATCCACCGCAGTCACCGTAGCCTGGGGACCATCAGCCCTGGCATCTGATGGAAGTACTTTCAGCACTACCATCTCAAAACCATAGCTAATGGCTCCCCTTGTTTTGCTGAGAGGACCGATGGATTCCGTGTTTAGCATTATCAGCGCTTGCCGATACGGTTCATCAGTCCTCTCCAGCCTTAAGACTTTCCAGTCCTGCGTCGGAAGTGAGGGATTGCAATATCTGAGGATTTCCTCAATCTCACTCGGCGTGGAAGGTTCGGCCGGCAGCCAAACGTGAGCCCTAGGACGGAGAGGAAGATCCTCTTTGGCCACGGCCTCCAGTCTGGCCCCCTTCCAGACCTCCCCCACCTGAGAGACTGCCTCCTTGTACAAGATGGCCGATCTCTCGTCAGCGCAACTCGTGAGCTTGTGCAGCCCCTGGTGCCAACCGGCACTCACACATTTGGGGGGTGGCCCCGGGTTTTCCTTGACCACCCTCAGGAAGACCGACGAGATAGCCGCCGCTACCGTCTTCCATTCCTCATGGGAGATGGCACCGTTCTCCCTACTACGGTCGAGCACCCCCAGTACTATGGCCCCAGCGCCTTTGGCGATTTCGCTAAAGGTTGGCGCCTTTCCCGTTCGCGGTTTCTTAACAAGGGAGGTTTCTCCCTCGTGCGACCTCTGCCGCTTGACCGCCGGTTCTGTCCTGCTGGTTTCCGGTCCTGCCATATCGTCCTCGCTCAGCACCTTCCTGGCCCACTCAAGTGTACTAGCGTGTTGCTCAGCGTTCCACGATTTTGGCCGCCAATCAACGGTCTGATTTTAGCTTTCTAGCTAAAGCTGCTTTGCTTTTACCCCCTGCGGATCCCTTCATAACTCTAGCTGAGGTTCCCCTGCTAGTGCTGGCGATTCCGCCGCGTATGAAGGATCCACCCTTCGCTACGTCTGTTGCCGGCGGGTTAGCGCCGGTTACCCCCAGTCTGCTACCTGAGGAGACACCTACTGGAGTCTTAGCCGTATTGCTGCCATATCTCGGTGACGGTTTCGTCGCCATAGGAGCAGCGTCCCCACCTGGGCTGGATCTAGGTGCCGATTTCGACAGCCCTTCACCTCCCTTCGTCGTTCTTCCGTCGATTTTGTTGTTCCTTGAATTGTCCATGCGAAAAGGGTCCCCACTCAGAGCCGCTATCCGGAAAGGTAGTCGCCTTTTATGGTCCCAAGGTTATCTCAATGATGAGGCCAAGGCGAGGGTTGACGTACGCCCTTATGAGGCAATACGTTCAGAGCCGACCAGCGCAAAGAAGGAGTCATCTCAACATACACCTACCACGCCAACTTAACGACGACGGGGGGGAACGTACTCTGAGGCCTGCCAGGGTTTTAACGGGACGGGGGCAGTTGCGACATTAGCCTGTCAGCCATTTCTGATGAGTGTCACCTCATCATACTCAGGTGTCAGAATGCCGCCACCACCAGCCCAGGGTTCTACCAAATCCGATAAAAGTTTCTCAAAAACCAGCCCAGAGCCAAAGTCGTCCAGGGAGTTGTTAGGCCGTGAAGGCCGCAGGTCATTTAGCGTTACCCAGGGTGCACCAGCTTGGAGGCGACCTGCCTTGCACCCCTCCACCTTGTTAGTTAGTATCATTTGTTCTGTGCTGTTTGTTTGCAAAATGCGGATTTTTTTGTTGCTGTTGCATCTTTTTCTCCGAATTATTGTTTATTCTTAGTTTATATTGGTCTTCAATAAACGCTGCGAAATTCGAAGCAAATAAGTACCTTTCCCTATTTGACTCCATCTCCTGGGCTAATGCCAATTGGATATTCCAAGCGAGACCAGGTCCTTCTCCACTTGGTCCTTCCAACAGAGTGGAGGTCTTCCTCTTCCTCTGCTTCCCGCGGCGGGTACTGCGTCGAATACTTTCAGAGCTGGAGTGTTTTCATCCATCCGGACAACATGACCTAGCCAGCGTAGCCGCTGTCTTTTAATTCGCTGAACTATGTCAATGTCGTCGTATATCTCGTACAGCTCATCGTTCCATCGAATGCGATATTCGCCGTGGCCAACGCGCAAAGGATAAATCTTTCGCAGAACCTTTCTCTCGAAAACTCGCAACGTCGACTCAGCCGTTGTTGACATCGTCCAAGCCTCTGCACCATATAGCAGGACGGGAATTATGAGTGACTTATAGAGTTTGGTTTTTGTTTGTCGAGAGAGGACTTTGCTTCTCAATTGCCTACTTAGTCCGAAGTAGCACCTGTTGGCAAGAGTTATCCTGCGTTGGATTTCTAGGCTGACATTGTTGGTGTTGTTTACGCTGGTTCCAAGATAGACGAAATTATCTACAACTTCAAAGTTATGACTGTCAACAAAGAACACTTTTGGAAAAAATGGGCTTGGCTCCATTATTGACGTATCCTTTGGCAGCAGAACCTTAATTCGATCAACCTGGGTATATTAATAAATATCAACAAACCCACGTAAGGACCACAGAGTGCAGTCCAAAGGGTGGAGGATTGAATCATTTGACGAGGAACTTTTCCAATTCATGCTGGACAATAACCTGAAGGAAAATACTGACGTAGATCTTCAGGTCAAACTGCTGGTAGACCATATATCCGCAGCCTGCGATGTGGCTTTGGCAAAAAGGAAGCAAGCAGCACAAGGAAAGCCGGTATACTGGTGGAATAATGAAATCGCTTTACTGAGAAGCGAGTGCCAAAAAGCGAGCTGCCGGTTTTAACGTAGCATAGGTAGCGGCGAGACTGAGAGACATTTTCAAGAAGAAGCGCCGAGACCTTAAAAAAATATATCAATATGTTATGCGACAAAGTTGACAAAAATCCATCGGGCGAGGCGTATACGATAGTAATAGAAAAAATGGGAGGGGACAAGGGGCCAGCACCGACCTGTCCCTCTTTGCTAAAAAGCATGGTAGAAATGTTATTGCCAAAGCAAAGGCAAGAAGGTGGAAGTTTACTTCTCGAAAAAGCAGAGCCCACAGATGTAGCACTAGTAAATTAATCGGCACAATGGGAAAAATGCTTGAGTGGATTATCTGTGTTCGACTAGAAAGTTACCTAGAAGGGGAGGCCTGCAGTCTATCAAATAACCAATACGGCTTCCGCAAAAAACGCTCAACTGTTGAAGCAATTAAGAAGCTCACAGGCATTGCGGAAAATGCCATAGAAGGAGAAAGATGGTTGTATGGCAATAAAGAATACTGCGCTTTTATAAACCTCGATGTAAAAGACGCATTTAATTCGGCTTACTGGCCCCACATACTGCGTGTGTTACAGGCGAAAAAACTCCATCATACTTGCTCAGCATCATACAGAGCTATTTGTCCGAAATTCTGCTACTCTACAACACAGACGAAGGTCGAAAAGAGTACACGGTAACTGGTGGTGAGCCTCAAGGTTCCGTACTGGGTCCACTCTTATGGTATGTCCTGTATGATGGGATACTACGCCTCCCGCTGCCTAAAGAAATACAGATTTATCCCCGATTTATCTATTTTTACTGTTTTGTTTTAATTTTAATTTTGGCTTGATTTTATTTTTAATTTTTTTTTTTAAAGATTGAATTCACGGAGCGAATTAAATAATACGTGAGTTACGTCATCAGATGACTCCACCACTCCCAAAATAAATAATAATTGTAAATATGTGTATTTTGCAACTATAAATACATATATGCAAAAGTTGCAAAATAGCATAACCAAATACGGTACCATGATCGTTTATACACAAACACATATTTATATATGTATATACATGAATAAACGTTCTTGGTACCTTATTACCTAAATATTAAATTGATTACAGTAGTATCTCGATAGATCGGACACCCTTGTTGGGGGTCGTCCGGATAACGGGGGTGTCCGGATTATAGATATTTTTTTAATGGTTATTTGCGGGATAGAAATTTGTCACAACTAAAATACGTTTTTAATTCAAATTCAGTTTTTATTAAAATTTTATGTAAACATGGATACTTTAAATTGTTATGCATTTGAAAAAAAGTATCAATTTTGGTCTGTTTAGAGTTTTCTCTAAACATTTTATCTGCAGTTTCCTTTAAGCGTTTTAAAGTTAAAATGTCCATAGCCGAAGCGTCAATTTGTTCTGCCCACTGAATCGCTTTGGAAAAAATATTTTTTGCTTCACTACTACTGATTTTGTTTTCCACTTCAACTATGCTATAGTCAGAGTCAGAACCATTTTCCTCAATATTATCGTTTTTTAACACAGACTGCAATCAGAAATATCGTATTCGAATTCATCTCTTCCAGTGGCCCAGTCATTTATGGTTTGGGTATCAACTTGAGCGTCCAGATTTATTGAAGCGATGATGGTATGAATTTCATTCACGTCTGAATTAGCGGCTGTAAGTTGAGCCAGAGGTATCAAATCTTCCTCCATCCATTCTTGTCGGTCACTACACAACAACTGGTTCCAACTGCGTACAATATTCTGCTGTGATATACCTAACTACACATTGTTTAAAAGTGTGACGCAATTTCGTAGCGTAAAGTTTTTTAATGCAATTCCAATATACATATGTATTATCAATTAGAAGATAATTCAAAAGTTGTTTTCTGTAAGACACTTTAACATTTTGAATTAAATTTTGATCTAAAGGCTGTATGATTGCTGTGCAATTGGGTGGAAGAAAGACAATTCTTCTGATTTTGGGTGGCATGGAGCATAGTCGATTAGTAAAATAGCTTTTAATGGTCTATTATTGTCTTGCAAAAATTTTTTTACATCCGGTATAAAATATTTCCTGTACCATTCAGTAAATAAGAACGTTGACACCCAACCTTTTTTAGTTGCTTAATAAGTTACAGGCACATTGCAATTTTTAAATGATCGTGGATTAGTTGATTTGCCTATTACCAAAAGGGGTAGCTTATGTGTGCCAGATGCATTGCAACAAGGCATAAAAGTTACGCGATCCTTTGAAATTTTTCGACCAGAGGCAGATTTTTCTTGCGAGTGCGCCAATGTATTTGCAGGAATAACTTTCTAAAAGGCTGCCGATTCATCTGCATTATAAATCTGGTCATGGTCTAGGTCCATTTCTTCTATAATGGATTTTAATTTTTGCCTGAATAGTTCCACTGCAGAAACATCACTGCTTACTTTTTCACCACAAATTTTTAATTTCCTTATGCCATGTCGTGCTTTAAAATTTGAAATCCACCCCAAACTTGTCCCAAAATCATTATTTGATTATAGAAATATTTTGCTTTGTGTTGAATCATTTCGGTTAGGAATATTCTGGTTTCTCTGTTGAACAAACCAAGTCATTAAGGCCTTCTGCATATCCGGATGTTCTCCTAGTCGCATGGTCTGCCTTTTTTCTGAGAAATACCAATAAGTTATTAAATTTGGAAACCAAAATTGGTTTCACTTTAACTAACCTGGTTTCCGCACACAGTTGGACGCATACTTTCACGTTCCTTTTTTATGTCAAATAACGTCGATTTTGTTACCCGAAATTGTTCTGCAACGTATCTAATTGATTTTCCTTTATCAAGGCGATCTAATATATCACATTTTTTCTGAATAGATAGGGTTTTATGAGCTCTTTTATTTATTTGTCTGCCCCTCATTTTAATAACAAAAAAATTGAATGCAAGTCCAGTCACTGTGCCACTTCACGAACTATGAATAAACAAACGGTGCACCGCCGTGCAGAGAATAATATCATTCTTGGAATAAATACACCATAATTGGCAATACATTAAGTACGTATATAGTACCTATATACGCACATTTTTTCGTTAAAGTACCGATATTCTTCGAACTGCTGCAGCAAAAACTCACAACGCAAATTAAAAATCATAATACCAAAGCGAAAAGAGAAACAAATGTCTGCATTTTTTGTAGCGTTCGGATTAAAGAGTAAAAGATATAAAACTGTCCGGATAATAGCAATGTCCGGATTATAGAGGTGTCCGGACTAAAGGATGTCCGGTCTATCGAGATACTACTGTACTTAAGTTATGCCGGGTCGTTGACAGTAATAATGTAATAATGAAATCAGCACAACGGCCCTAAGTAAATTACGCTAAGCATAGTTTAAGAATGAAATAATAATTTAATAAAGAACCTGATGGCAAACCGAACTGTACGGTGAATCAAGGTTTTTTTTTCATTAAAAACATTTTCTGTTGGCGCAGTCGAACGGAACGGTTCCATATTCTCTGCTCAGCTCCGCTCAGCTAGCAAAGAAAAGTTTAATAAAAGCTAAATAAATTATTATTAAACAAAAGTAGTGTATTTAAAGAAAAGTGGCAAAGACACAGCTAATCATATAAATACCAAAGCAGAAAAATAATACATTGAGTTCGAAAATTATAGCAAAAGCAAAAAAAAAATTTCTGCCTAAACGTGCAAACGCAAAAAGTGAAAGAATTTGCGAAAGTGCAAAACAAAAATATTTTTAAGAAAAATAAATTCAACAGCCCTAAAAGTGAGCTCTAAAATAGTCCATTGGCTTACTGCATTTGGCTTACCTTTTGTTCAAAATTGAACATGTTCGTTGCTGCCAAAGCACGGACAAC
>CM050327.1:9453705-9478705 GCA_027475135.1 Bactrocera correcta | reverse complement strand
GAACACCACTGTATGTGAATTAACTACAAAAGTGGTTTCTTAAAATAGTATTTCGTATAGCTCTTCCTTCATTTAAAATGTTAAGTAATGAACCATTGTCTCCATGCGGAGAATTTTCAAGTGGATCAACTTCAGGAAGTGGAAAGTTATATCTCTTTCGAATATTATGTAGCGTACAGCATGCATTAATTATTGATCCTGCAAATGAGGGGCTCACCATTAGGCCACGGTCTTGGGAAAGGCACCCAAATAATTTTTTTAAAACTCCATTAAGGCGTTCCACACAATTTCGAGCTCGTGCGTGAGAATCGTTGTAGCTTTGCTGACTAATACTCTCTACATTTCTGAATGGAGTCATTAGCCATGGCTGCAACGGATATCCAGAGTCTCCAAGCAACCATCCTGTGGACCCATTGGCAGTGTACTCATTCAGCATATGGGACTTTAGTGTACTGCTTTCCCATATGTAGGCGTCGTGCGTACTTCCCCCATATCTTGCAAAGCACGCCAGGATATTTAAATCAAAGTCGCACACTAATTGCACATTTTTGGAAAAATATCCTTTTCGATTAATGTAGCAGTGTTCTACTGCAAGTGGTGGCTTCTTAATTTTGACGTGAGTGCAGTCAATCGCTCCTAAGATGCCAGGAAATCCAGTAGCAGTGAAGAACCTGGAAGTGAACATAAACATAAGCCAGCTATAAATAACCATTAATGTTCAAGATTATAACACTTCACTTGCCGTTGCTTCACAATATTCTGCTGCTCTAAGGTAGTTGGAAAAATGATGTAACGTTGCGCCATATGATTTTGCAAAATCTCTGTAATTTGATGCACTATGCGGCTTACCATGGTCTTACTTATAGGGCAAACAAAATCCTGACCTACGTCCCTAAGAAATGATCCTGTAGCATAGTAATGCAGCGCTACACACAACCTAGTGGAGCTTGGAATAAATGTACTTCTTACTGCTGTGTCCGTAAAAGGCTGGATTTCCACAAGGAGTGCCCGTACTGCAGTTCTGCTGAAGCGGAATAACTCAAGAAAACGCGGCTCGGGAATGCTGAATGGATCTGTCGAGTCCCTTAAAGTGCGCCTTTGTATTCGCAACATATTTCTTCTGTCATGCCGTATGGCGAGCGTTATTACCAATAAACTCATAGCTGAAACACAATCAATTTTTATTTATTAATACGAATTAAATATTTGTGCACACATTTCTATAATGCTTACTTTTGTCAATAATAGTTTCTCAAACATGAAGTTGTCAGTCCGATTCGATAGATTTCTTGTCGATTGGCGTTCCATTTCTCTCACTGTTTCATATTTTGTCGACTTATGCTTACAGAAACACTCGTTCTCGATCAATCGACTAATTTGGATCGAATCGAAATGACGTCACTTTAATCGAGTATATTGTCGATTCCTTACAGAAACGCACTACAGTTTGAAATTTATCAGCAGCCGGAAGACGACGATGAAGAGCAAGAAGATGATTAAAATTATAAATTGTAGTTTTTGTACCCTTTATTCCATTTTTTTACTTTTAATAAAAAGAAATGTATTGAATGATTTTTTTTTCTAATAGATAAATTCATAATTTATTTGTTTTTGTTTTTATCATGTAAGAAGTTATTAATATTAATTAGGTTTAAATTCAAATATAATTCCTATAATTTCATTATAATTCTGCAATTAAATGGGCAGGTAAGTGTTGTTAAATAATGTAATAGGTAATAAAAATTTACAAATATTTATAATCATTCATTTATCGATAGTTCATCAACTATATATGGCGCGTTTTTGACCGGAGGCACCGGTTGACCTGAAGTGATGCTGTGACCGCGCGCTCTTCGCCCTCTATCTCGAAAACGGTTCACCGTATGAAAATTTGTTTCAAACAAAATTTGTAGAGAATTTTGTATTCTACAATATTGATAGGAAATACAAATAGCAAAAAACCCATAGAGAATGAGATATTTACAAAAAAAGCGCAAAAAACCGATTTTTGTGACCTTTGACCTTGAAATTTAATAGCAGCGTATACCCTACCATATGTAGTTTTTGAGACAAATTTTAGGGTATATATATACAAGTATTTACAGACTTATAGCTGGGTATCTCGAATTCCGAAATGAACTTACTATAATAAAATCTATTTCGACCAATTCACCGATTTTATCGCAATTTTCGAGGACAGGCCTTCCGGAACGTAGCGCATCTTCGACCACCTCTACACCAGAACGAAAACGTTGAAACCATCGTTGTACGGTGGAAATGGAAACTGTATCGGGTTCATAAACTGCACAAATTTTATTAGCGGCTTGAGATGCATTTTTGCCTTTATCGTAGTAACTAGTACTTTAAAATATGCCGTATTTTCTCTTTATTTTGCTCCATGTTTGCGACGCTATAACTCACGAACGACTTAAAGGAAACGACAATCAATCAAACACGTGTTATCGCATGAAATGAGCTTTCCAAAAAGGTATAGCATGACTCGATGCGACGAATAAAACTAGAACTACGCGCTTTCAGCCCCAACTAGCGAAAATACCGCAAGACTTTTTTGACAAACTAATATTTAAGTCGCCACCACAGCCAAGAAGGTAGAGTCATGGTGTGGGGTGCCATCACGTTTAATGGAACGATTGACTTGGTTTTTTATCAATCAGAAGATGAACGGCGCTCGCTTCAAAACATTGTTGGAATCCGTTCTTCCACAAATAAGAGATCTCTTTGGACCAATTCCTTGGATTTTTCAACAAGACAATGCTCCCATTCATAACGCCCGGGTAGTAAAGTCATTTATTTCTAGTCAAAATATTAATGTCATGACTTGGCCACCATATTTTCCAGATCTTGACATAATTGAAAATGTTTGGGGCTGGCTAACACGGAAGGTATACGACCGAGGAAAGCAATACGGAGATAAGGAAACATTAACTGCAGCTATTATAGATGCTTGGAGCGATATTTCCTTGAACTACATAGATTCCCTGTATCATTCTATGAATGCCCGGATATATGAAGTTATTACTAACAAAGGAGGAAGTACTCATTACTAAAATTATTATTTTTTATTTCTAATAAATCGAGTAGTTATACGAACTATTTCTTTATAAAAAATTTAAAATCGTATGTGCGTCTATTCTAATGACCAAGAAAAAGGCACCTTGTTTTGAGTAGCTTTTGCGTTAAGTTTGAATAAATATTTGAATATAATATTCAAATCAGCATTAATTTATCGATGTTCTTGCATGCCAACTTTTTTTTTTCATTCATCATTAAAATAAGAAATATTTAAACAATTGCAATGCAAGTAAACGTGCATCTAACCTATTGACCAGCAGTGTATATGTAAGTACAAGTATGAAATATGAATATTGAAAGGAAACGATACAACTCACTGATTTCTGCCAGGGGCTTTTGGGGATAATATTTGTGTGAGTGTATGTATAGTAGGAGGATGGAGTCATGTGTAGAAGTTCACGCAAGTGAGGAAAGTTCTCTGATAGCCATTCACTTGGGAGTGGCCAGAAACGATTCTTTTACATATGACTCAAGCAGCTCACGACTTCCGGTCTTTGACCAAGTATCCTCTGGGTAGCCTAAGAACATCCGTTTGAAGGCGAGCTAAAGTGAGAAGGCGAAATACTCCCTTAGGGTTGTGCGCTGGGTTTGGGACCCGCCACGTAAAAAAACACGCCCAATGAAAAACAAACGACAGCCACGGATAAGTGACCCCCCTTCTGATGACGACCATGGCAAACGAATTAAGGACTATGATTTGAGGGCATGCACCTGGAATGTCCGGTCCCTTAATTGGGAAGGTGCCGCTGTCCAGCTGGTAGATGTCCTCGTAAAGATAAAGGCTGACATCACCGCCGTCCAAGAAATGCGATGGACGGGACAAGGACAGAGACGAGTAGGTCCTTGTGACATTTACTACAGTGTCCATATAAAGGAGCGCAAGTTTGGTGTTGGATTTGTGGTAGGAGAGAGACTCCGTCGCCGAGCACTATTATTCACTCCGGAGAATGAACGTCTAGCCACAATCCGCATTAAAGCGAGGTTCTTTAACATATCGCTGATTTGCGCCCACGCCCCGACGGAAGAGAAGGACGATGTGACCAAAGATGCCTTTTATGAGTGCTTGGAGCGCACTTATGAGAGATGCCCCCGCCACGATGTCAAAATCGTGCTTGGCGACTTCAATGCCAGGGTGGGCAAAAAAGGTATCCTCCACGAGGAAACATCCCCAAATGGGTTGAGGCTGATCGACTTCGCCGGGGCCCGAAATATGGTTATCTGTAGTACTAGATTCCAGCATAAGAAGATGCATCAAGCTACCTGGCTGTCTCCGGATCGAAAAACCACCAACCAGATCGATCATGTTGTTATAGACGGAAGACACGTCTCCAGTGTTTTAGATGTGCGTGCGCTCCGAGGTCCTAACATCGACTCGGACCACTATGTTGTTGCGGCCAAGATTCGCACCCGCCTCTGTGCAGCAAAAAACGCATGCCAACAAACACAAGGATGGTTCGACGTCGAGAAGTTGCAATCACAACAGACAGCCGAACGTTATTGTACTCGGCTTGTCTGCTCTCTGAGAGCACTCGTCGACAACTCGGTATAAGGGAACTGTGGGACGGCAATTCAAACTCCTTACGTACAGCTGCAACCGAAACCATTGGTTTTCGGAAGGTGCAAAAGAACAGCTGATACGACCAGGAGTGCCGTGTCGCAGCGGAGAGAAAATAGGCTGCCTACCTCGCAACGTTACGATCCACCACAACACGTGCGGGATGGGATAGATACCGAGAGTTGAAGAGGGAAGCGAGACGCATTTGTAGACAGAAAAAGAAAGAGGCCGAAATGCGTGAGTACGAAGAGCTTGATAAGCTGGCCGACAGGGGTAATGCTCGAAAATTCTACGAAAAGATGCGGCGGCTTACATAAGGTTTCAAGACCGGGGCATACTCTTGTAGAACCCCCACAGGTGATCTAGTTACCGATGCCCAGAGCATACTTAAATTATGGAGGGAACACTTCTCCAGCCTGCTGAATGGCAGTGAACTCACAACACCAGGAGAAAACGAACCCGATACCCCAATGCCCGACCATGAAGAAGTTCGAATAGCAATTGCCCGCCTGAAAAACAACAAAGCGGCAGGGGCCGATGGTTTGCCGGCCGAGCTAATCAAACACGGCGGCGAAGAGCTGATAAGGTGCATGCATCAGCTTCTTTGCAAAATATGGTCGGACGAAAGTATGCCCAATGATTGGAATTTAAGTGTGCTATGCCCAATTCATAAAAAAGGAGACCGCACAATCTGCGCCAACTATCGTGGGATTAGCCTCCTCAACATCGCATATAAGGTTCTGTCGAGCGTATTGTGTGAAAGATTAAAGCCCACCGTCAACAAACTGATTGGACCTTATCAGTGTGGCTTTAGACCTGGTAAATCAACAACCGACCAGATATTCACGATGCGCCAAATCTTGGAAAAGAAACGTGAAAGGAGAATCGACACACACCACCTCTTCGTCGATTTCAAAGCTGCTTTCGACAGCACGAAAAGGAGCTGCCTTTATGCCGCGATGTCTGAATTTGGTATAACCGCAAAACTAATACGGCTGTGTAAACTGACGTTGAGCAACACTCTAAGCTCCGTCAGAATCGGGAAGGACCTCTCCGAGCCGTTCGATACAAGAGAGAAGGTACCATCTTCTATAAGAGTGTACAACGGCTGGCGTATGCCGATGATATTGATATCATCGGCCTCAACACCCGCGCCGTTAGTTCTGCTTTCTCCAGACTGGACAAGGAAGCAAAAGAAATGGGTCTGGCAGTGAACGAGGACAAGACGAAATACCTCCTGTCATCAAACAAACTGTCGTCGCACTCGCGACTTGGCACTCACGTCTCTGTTGACAGTCATAACTTTGAAGTTGTAGATAATTTCGTCTATCTTGGAACCAGCGTAAACAACACCAACAATGTCAGCCTAGAAATCCAACGCAGGATAACTCTTGCCAACAGGTGCTACTTCGGACTAAGTAGGCAATTGAGAAGCAAAGTCCTCTCTCGACAAACAAAAACCAAACTCTATAAGTCACTCATAATTCCCGTCCTGCAATATGGTGCAGAGGCTTGGACGATGTCAACAACGGATGAGTCGACGTTGCGAGTTTTCGAGAGAAAGGTTCTGCGAAAGATTTATGGTCCTTTGCGCGTTGGCCACGGCGAATATCGCATTCGATGGAACGATGAGCTGTACGAGATATACGACGACATTGAATGGTTCAGCGAATTAAAAGACAGCGGCTATGCTGGCTAGGTCATGTTGTCCGGATGGATGAAAACACTCCAGCTCTGAAAGTATTCGACGCAGTACCCGCCGCGGGAAGCAGAGGAAGAGGAAGACCTCCACTCCGTTGGAAGGACCAAGTAGAGAAGGACCTGGCCTCGCTTGGAATATCCAATTGGCGCCACATAGCGAAGAGAAGAAACGACCAGCGCGCTGTTGTTGACTCGGCTATAATCGCGTAAGCGGTGTCTACGCCAGTAAAGAAGAAGAGTATGTGCCTGCACCTGTGCTTGTGCCTGTTGTTCCTTTTCCCAGTCCTTTTGGTGTTGGTGTGTTGTTGTGCTTTTCTTGTTCCTCTTTTGTCTCGGTGTGCTTTTTTTTTCGCAGCACTGTGAAATTTATTTGTTGTCTAAACTTGTTCAGTTTACGCATCACAATTTTGTCAGTTTTGTGTGTGTAGTGTGCGGTGAAGATGTGGTGTGTATGTGTGGCTCATTTAGCCAATTTCAAACTTATTTTTATGAATGACATATATTATAAACCAATTTTATAGAAATTAAGCATTGACTGTGAAACGCAAATGAATAAGAGCTTTCAATGGATTCTCCTCGAATTTTTCTTTTTTATCTTGTTATGTACGTCGTTTTATTTATTTTTTTTTTAATTGGTACTATAAAAAATTGGGTCGTAGACCTGTGAGACAAGCTTTAATTGCAACGGAAAGGGCCTCCGCCTAACGGATTTTTGTTTTCAGATGATATAATTTATACATAAAAAAATTGGTTTAATGGTTTTGCAGAAAATTTGATGCATTTTTTTAAATTAACCTAACCGTTTAAAAGAAATTAACGGTTGAAATTTTACTAATTTAGGCCAAATTTGTTTTGTTTTTTGAGTTTTGTAGCTCAATCCAAAAAACTTTTTGCAAAGCTAATGATCGCTTTGGAAATTTTCTTCTCTACCAAAATGGTATTCTTTTCTACTAGGCTAAGCGTTTACGAGAAATTCATCGTCAAACATCGATGTACATAATTTTTTCTAATTTTTGACCAATAATTCGAAAATTTTCAATTAATTTTGTGAGTCTTAAGGAAATTTATACAATTTTGAGATTCTAGAATAAATTTATATCCGAATGAAGTGTTTCAGATTACCTATCGACAAACAACGATAATTTTTTTACACTCTCTATATGCTGTTGAATCAATTATTTTTATAAAATTTTAAACATGGCTTACGATTATGCCATAATTTATATTAATGTAGTTTTGCTATGCCTTTTAATGCAAGCTTTCCCAGTGATTGTAATAACCATGTGTTCGGGGACACTATTTACCTGAGGAGTGCGTGGAATAGAAAATATGATATACCTTTTACAATACAGTACTCACGGAGTATGGTGTTTTGGTAGACATCCACGAATGTGAGGAAAATTCTCTTTTTGGCAGTGGCCAGAAACGATTCTTTTACATTTGGCTTAAGCAGCTCACTATTTCCGATCTTCGAATAAGAATCCTAGGGTTGAAAGAAAACATCCGTTTAAAGGCGAGTTAAATTGAGAAGGCGAAATATCTCTCCCCAAGGCTGTACGCTGGGTTTGGGATCCACCACGTAAAATAGGCGTCCAATAAATAGTAAGCAGGTAACTTATTTTCTGTTCTGTTTTGTTTCCATATGCGTGTTCATCACAACATAAAAAGATCTTGTTAAATGAGGTGATACCAAAAAACTTTATAGAAACTACCTTCAAAATTGAAAGTGGCAGTTCCCATAATTAGAGACAAACCCATATGTGTGGACGTGCTCGACCAATTTCTACCAGATTTATTACACAAAATTACTCCAACTCTCCTATGGTACACTACAAAAATGGTCGAAATCGTCAACTTTCCATATACGAGTAACACAACATTAAATTCCAACTGATTCTTCCACGTTCGAATATACAATTTAGGCACTAATGAATACATATATTGGAATAAAAATTTGCACGAATAGTGCTTCTAATACCAAAACTTGTCCAAAAACGACTTACAACTATACAAGTCCTCAGATACCGAATATGTGGACCCCAGTTCCTATTGTGAAATTTTTATTGAAAATATCTCGGTCATCCTGCGAGATACATATATCAATGTAATTCAGTACTTCTCTTAACCTCCATATACCTTATATTATATTATATAAAGATTTTCACATACATACATGCAGCTATATCGGTCAATATGTGATTTATATCAATGAAATTCCTTTGAAAATAAAATGGATAAATTGAGTGACTTTCCAAGCCCCCTTGGAATCCCATATGTAACAGATATTGATTTTCGTTATTCTAATAAACCTTATATTGAATATGTCGCTTCAAAACAATCCAAACCTTTTCCTACCATCAATGTATTCTATGTAGTGATTTTTCATTTACATTTACGGTAATATATACATATATAAATGATCAGGATGAGGGAAAAGTCGAAACTTTGTACATGTATTCCAAAAAAAAAAAGTTTACAACCAGTTCGTTAATGAGCATAATCAGACCACTATCATATACACAAAATATCTTTTGACTAAATTTCAACTAAATTCGGTTCGTTGTGTTATCCTGACATTCTTACATTACGAAATAAGTCAAATAACATGCCCACTTGCCATATAACACAAGCTTAAATCCCATCTGCTTCTTTCACTTTCCACTTTCTAAATCAAGAGCCAATCCAGGTATCCAAGGCGCAAAAATTTCCCTAAATGTGCTTTATCTTACGCCCAACAAATGTCATGATCGGAATCAATTCAAAAATGTGGACCCTTGTGCGTATGGCTGACCTTTTAACGAATATGGCCGTCAAAGATATATTATTGTGATATACTATATTATTGAAATTCGGGGACAATGTTTCTTTATATTAATAGTTTGGTGCTAAATTAAATGAATTGGTCTTGCACTCAATCTCATAATACAAGAATTCCGATACTTTGGTTGACGTCGACCAGGCTGGAGCAGCTCATACTGGATGATTCTTTTCCAATCCCACCATACACTCAGCATAACCTTTCGAGGCGAAGCCAGGAATGGCTTTGTGGCCATTTGTTGAGCTTCACCACGCTTGGACCATGATCTTTTTCGTACATTATTGTCGTACTTGATCCACTTTTCGTCTCCGGTTACCATTCGCTTCAGAAATGGTTCGATTTCAATTTGTTTCAGCAAAGAATCGCAGATGTTAATTCGGTCAATTAAATTTTTCACAAATCCACTTGGATTTCCGCGTTTGCTCTCAAGTACAGTCGCAGTGGAAGAAAATCAGTCCTATTACTTCCCGGACAAACCCAGTATACCTCATTTATATAGTTTTCGCTTACGAGAAGTAAAATAATGTAATTAAACTACTGGAGTCAATGACCTTGAGAGTAAGTTAATAGTATACCGAATTCGAACAAGTTTGAAAATATTTATAACGGGTATTTCACGTAGATATACTTTTGCAGTAGCCTTTTTTTTTGACAAATCACGGATGAAGCATTTCATCATGGGGAGACTTACGTTTTAATAACGTTCACAAATCGTTTAATTTTATTACGAAAATTCACGTTCTGTAAAGAATGTTTTTCGCGCGAGTTAAGATTTCTGTTAATTTACAGAAAATGCATTATTTTGAATAAACCGAGCGGTTTGTCGTCTGACCTTTTGTTTAAAATAGCATTTCATTCTTAAAC
The DNA here is from genome assembly GCA_027475135.1 of Bactrocera correcta. Lineage (NCBI taxonomy): Eukaryota > Metazoa > Arthropoda > Insecta > Diptera > Tephritidae > Bactrocera > Bactrocera correcta. The sequence goes on along the minus strand of CM050327.1, from coordinate 9,468,674 downwards.
TATACTTAGCTTACTTTACTTGTGCTGACTCGACATTGCCTGCCATTAACGACTCGGCATAACTAAACTACGCAATGAAATGTTTATGCAACACGATACCAAGAACGTTTATATATATTTATATATAAATGTACGTTTGTATGTATATACACGATATAGGTACTATGTTTTGTTACACTATTTTGCTTATTTGTACACACGTATTTGTAATTGCAAAATACACCTACATTTTTATTATTTTTAAAAAAATACTTTTTCTTATATTGAGATGTGACAGCTTGGGATTGGTGGGGTCATCTGGTGACGCAACTGATTGCGCATTGCTCTCCTGAGTTCTTGTATTTACAATGCTATGTTAATATCACATTTTTAATCACTTTATAATCGAAATAGCTTTCGCCTATCTTGGTAATGACTTTTTTTCACTAATCTGTAAGTTATTTTTATTCGGCAATGGAGTTATTATATTAATTGAATTTTATTTTAAAAAAAGGTCTTTGGTATTTGAATTGCAAGTAATATTGTTTAATTTTTGTAAGCTACTACTCCTACTTTTGCTTTTGCTTTTAATTTCTAAAAATCATATTTTTCAATTTCTTCCCCAGTTAGCTGACTTAGGTGCATCATATTGTACTTGACCGTACAATATGTTATTTTGTATTTCTTGAACTTTATTTTCTTTAAACTTTAGTTTGTTTATTTATATTTTGCTCCTTGGTTATTCCTTTTAGAGATTTTATTAATTATTTTCTATCTGATTCTATAGTCTCCATATTCTATTGTCTCTTTCAAAAGTTTCTTTAAATTCTTGCCAGTAATCATCATCTATACCTCCAAACATCCACTATAGATTTTTGCTTTTATATTTTTTATTTCGCTATACAAAATTTTTTGTTGTCAATATTTAATTGTTCGACTTTTTTTTTAATTTGGTTGACTATTTCTGTGTCCTTTTTTTCTATAATCGTATACCTCGCTTTTTCTGTTATTGGTGTGATTTACAAGAGTGCTGCCAGCAATGTCATTTGCAAAAATAAAATTAATATTTTATAACCGTTTAGGTTTTAAATAAATACCTCTACACATACTATTAGTCTTTAGATACTCTATTATATACTTGTATTACTCCGTTAGATTTTAGTTTATAACAGACATCTCCTGCCATATTCTTGAAAAACGCCGTACCCACTGGGATATTACAAAAATTATGAAATAAAAAAGTTTTGAAGTGTTATTTTCCCCATTAAATGCTCTTAGAGTAAATGTATCTTCATACCTCTCGTTTGGGCTTTGAATATTCGCCAATTTCATTGGCATTTGTACATATGTATGTAAATACGTCGGATGGACGTTCTGCACAGGATTAATTCGATAATATGGTTGATTTTTATGCCATACTTTTTTGTAGTTCTTTATTGGACCTTTTTCCTTTGTTTCTACATAGTCTTCCCCTTCTTTGTTCCTTTGCTTAGAAAGTTTCTTTTTAACGTTTCCATTCGCGGTGTGTATTTGAGGAATGGTATCGATCGTTATAATATCCTATAACAACCTGCATTATCATCTCTGTTGAGATCCGCATTTCATGTATGGCTATTTGGCTTTATGAGATGAACCTGTATTCCTTCATCTCGAAGGCATGCCAGTAATCGCTCTGCCTTAAAAGCCTAAACCACAATGACTTTTTTTGGTTTACCGAATTTCGAAAAATGATGTTTGACCATTTTCCTTTATTTCCGGGCCAGTTATTTTATAAACCTGCGCAAATTTTATTAGCTTATCTAATGTTGTTACAAAGGTTGTTTTTTGAAACGAAAAATATCAAAGTGAACTATTTCATTTTTATTTTCAGGGTTTTGTTAATTGAAAGTTTTATTGAAGGTCTATCGTATTTGATTTGTTGGCATATTTGGTTGTTGTTTATTAGTAATTTAATATACTTTTTTAAATTAATATTGTATATATTTCTTAATCTTTCAGTAAATTATACATCTCGTTAGAACCACTATGCATACATATTTTTGTATGCTAAAGTGATATTTGCTTACTATTCTTCTACCATTTCTGAGGCTCAATTTGTTCATTTAGGAGAATTTAAACATCTATGTATCTTGAGCAAACATTTCAATGAGTAATTTCTGAGGACGATGGAGACATGTATTTCACGCAAGCGATCTGATCGCAATTCATGTGGGAGCGGCCAGAAACGATTCTTTTACATATGGCTCAAGCAGCTCACTACTTCCGGTCTTTGACCAATTATCCTATGGGTAGCCTAAGAACATCCGATGGACGGGACAAGGATTGAGACGAGTAGGTCCTTGTGGATTTTACTACAATGACCATATAAAGGAGCGCAAGTTTGTTTGGCTAGAGAGTGACTCCGTCGCCGAGCACTATCATTCACCCCGGTGAATGAACGTCTAGCCACAATCCGCATCAAAGCGAGCTTCTTCAACATATCGCTGATCTGCGCCCACGCCCCGACAGTAGAGAAAGACGTTGTGACCAAAGATGCCTTCTATGAGCGTTTAGAGCGCACCTATAAGAGCTCCCGCCACGATATCAAAATCGTGCTTGGCGACCTTAGTGTCAGGGTGGGCAATGAAGATATCTTTGGCACAACAATCGGTAAATTCAGCCTCCACGATGAAACATCCCCAAACAGGTTGGGGCTGATTGACAACGGGGGCCCGAAATATGGTTATCTGTAGTACTAGGTTCCAGCATAAGATAATGAATCAAGCCACCTGGCTGTCTCCGGATCGAAAAGCCACCAACCAGATCGATCAAGTTGTGATGGATGGAAGACACGTTTCCGGTGTTTTAGACGTGCGTACGCTCCGAGTTTCCAACATCGACTTGGATCACTTGTTGCAGTCAAGATTCTCACCCGCTTCAAACGCATGCCAACAAACATAAGAAAGGTTCGAAGGCCGACCGATTTTCTACTCGGCTTGCACTCCTGCTCTCTGAAAACACTCGTCAACAACTCGGTATAAGGGAACTGCGGGACGGCATTTCAAACTCCTTACGTACAGCTGCAACCGAAAATATTGGTTTTCGGAAAATGCAAAAGAACAGCGGAAAAAGAAAGAGGCCGAAATGCGTGAGTATGAAGAGCTTGATAAGCTGGCCGACAGGGGTAATGCTCGAAAATTTTACGAAAAGGTGCGGCGGATAACTGAAGGTTTCAAGACCGGAGCACACTCTTGTAGAACCTCCAAAGATGATCTAGTCGCCGGTGCCCAGAGCATACTAAAATTACGGAGGGTTCTCCAGCTGAATGGCAGTAAAAGTACAACGCCAGAAGAAGACAAACCCGATTCTCCAATCGATTACGATGGAGCAGGCGTTCCATTGCCCGACAATGAAAAAGTTCGAATAGCAATTACCCGCCTGAAGAACAACAAAGCGGCGGGGTCCGATGGATTGCCGACCGAGCTATTCAAACACGGCGGTGAAGAACTGATAAGAAGCAAGCATCAGCTTCTTTATAAAATATGGTAGGACAGAAGCATGCCCAACGATTGTAATTTAAGTGTGCTCTGTTCAAACTACAAAAATGGAGACCCCACAATCTGCGCCAACTACCGTGGGATTAGTCTCCTCAACATCGCGTATAACGTTCTATCGAGCATATTGTGTGAAAGGTTGAAGCCACCGTCAACAAACTGATTGGACCTTATCAGTGTGGCTTTAGACTTGGCAAATCAAATTTTAGAAAAGACCTGTGAAATGAGAATCGACGCACAACACCTTTTCTTCGATTTCAAAGCTGCCTTCGAGAACACGAACTGTATCTACTTTTATGCCGCGATATCTGAATTTGGTTTCCCCGCGAAACTAATACCGTTGGGTAAACTGACGTTGGACAACACCAAAAGCTCAGTCGAGATCGGAAAGGACCTCTTCGAGGTCGAGTCGACGTTGCGAGTTTTCGAGAAAAAGGTCCTGCCAAAGATTTATGGTTCTTTGCGCGTTTGCCGCGGCGAATATTGCATTCGATGGAACGAGGAGCTATATGAGATAAACGACGACATTGATATAGTCCAGAATTAAAAGACAGCGACTACGCTGGAAAGTATTCGACGCAGTACCCGCCGGGGGAAGCAGAGGAAGAGGAAGACCTCCACTCCGTTGGAAGGACCAATTGGAGAAGGACCTGGCTTCGCTTGAAATATCCAATTGGCGCCACGTAGCGAAAAGAAGAAACGACTGGCGCGCGGTTGTTCACTCGGCTATAATCGGGTAAGCGGTTTCAACGCCAGTAAAGAAGAAGGAGAATTTTTGAGAATTATATGGTTATCCGCTTCAGATACTTCGGAAAATATTTCCACTATTCCGTTTCCTATAATTTATCTTTTCAGTGTTTCCTTGTTCTCTTCTCTTTTATCCATTGGGTTTATTTCCATTATTTTTCTTCCATGAAGTCTTTGCATTTGATCTTTTGGGGTATATGAAAATATATTCTTACTTAGATCGTGTATTGTTTTAGAACTTCTTCTTTAGCGGGGAATATTTTGGCATGGGATAAGTGGTTTTTGAATATCTTTTATTTTTGGATTGTAAAAGTTTTATCTGGATTAGGCTTGGTGCGTTATTTCGTTAATATGTGTCCTAAAATGTCAATGACCTTATGTGCTCATCTAAAGAAGTTGAAAATATTAGTGTGCCGTCTAAATCTATGACACATATGTATTTTAATTTTATATTCTCTCAATATGTCGTTCATAAATCTTTGAAATATAGTGGGGGCAGTTTTTAACCCGAAAAGCATTCGGACATACTCATATAGTCCTGCCAGCAGTGGCGTAGTTACAACTTAGGGCGCCCGGGGCCAAGGATGTTCTGCCGCCCCCTTTTTTCTACCTACCTACAAGTTTCATGAGGTTAGGTTAGGTAAGATGGCTGATCAAAGATCCCACGTAGACTAACAATTAGTCCTTTGTGATGCCTTTGAAAAGGAACTCCCGTGTTCGGACTTACAGATTGGCGAAGCGCTTTGTAGCCAATACATAGTTACACAGACGCCTAACTTCAACACCCGCCAGTTCGGTGGCGTGTCCAAAGGTATGCCCCCCCAAGTGTCTGAGTCTTGACCTCCCAAAAGCGGGACAGTCAAGCAGGAAGTGCTGGCTGTAAGCCAATAGGACAGTGGCCCGTTAAAAGCCCCACTAACAGTGAGAGGTTAGCCTTGCTGAGGGCTAAAATATCATTAGATCTCCTTTGGTCTATCCTGGGCCAGAAGGCTTTCGCAACCGCACAAGTGCCGATGCTGGCCCAGCGTTGGTCAAGCATCCGCGTGGCCCAGCTGTCTAGTAGTAGACCACAAGAGGAAACAGGAGCACCGACCCGTTCCCATTCTACCGATAATGATTCTAGGGTACCTTTCCTTGCTAGCTCATCAGCTCTGCAATTGCCCGCAATTTCGCTATGGCCCGGCACCCACACCAGTCTAATCACAAAAGCTCTAGCTGCTAGAGATAGTGACGTTAGGCATTCTTCGACCAACCCTGAACGCATTGTGAATGAGTTCAAGGCTAGTATAGCCGCTCTACTATCTGAGTGGATAGTCACTTCTCTGAAGGTGGATGCACTCTGTAGCAGCAAATCAGCTGCAACCTTGATGGCTGCGACCTCAGCCTGGAAAACACTACAGTAGTCGGGAAGTCTGAAACAGGAGTCGATGGAGAGCTCCCGACAGTAGACCCCTCCACCAACCTTTCCCCCAAGCTTTGACCCATCCGTGAAGAAGCTTGCTGCCCCCCTCCTCCAGCGGCTTCTTCCCACGCACATCTCCCTCGTCGGTATGTGGGCAGAGAAGGAGCCGCCAGAGTTCGGCATGGCGACTCCATGATCCAGATGATCCGGTATGCAGTCAAAGTTTGTGAGGATGTCCGAATGACCAGATGCGCGTTCCTTTAAGAAACCAGATTCTCTAAGTCTAATAGCCACCTTCGCGGCTATGCACCTACCGGCAATGTTCACCGGCGTTATATTCAAAATTGCATTAGGTGCTATGGTTGGAGTAGATCTTAATGCCCCACAAATGCTAATCAGCGCAGCCCGTTGAACGCTCTCGAGTATTTGGCCAGTGCGGTCTTCCCTAAAGCCCTACACCACAGGAAGACACCATAGAACAAAATGGGCTTTACTATGGTGTCACAGAGCCAGAGGACCACTTTCGGTGAAAGACCCCATCCTTTGCCAATAGCTCCTTTACAGCAGTATAAGGCAATAGATGCCTTTTTTGCTCTCTCCTCGATATTCGGCTTCCATGAAAGCTTCCTATCCAGGATGAGCCCTAAATACTTTACTGTATCCGCCGGTTGCAGGCGAATACCTCCCATCCGCGGCAACGGTGCCACCGGGATTTTATATTTCCGGCTGAATAAAACCATTTCTGTTTTGTTTGGATTTATGGCTAGTCCACTTCCGACCGCCCACTTTGTAACAACGCCGAGATATCCCTGCGTCAATCACCCGACAGCCGCGATCCTCTAGTTTTTTGAGCAACTCGTCAACGACTAGGATCCATAGAAGAGGAGAGAGAACCCCACCTTGTGGTGTTCCCCTACCCACACTACGCCTCGCACACGCGCTGCCCCATTCCGTTTCGATCACTCTGTCGCACAGAAGACTGAAAATGAGGCACTTGAGGTTTGATTCAACCCCAAGACCGTCAAGAGCAGTTAATACTGCTTCAGGCAGGACATTGTTGAAAGCTCCCTCGATATCAAGGAAGGTCCCAACAGCGAAGTCCTTGGCTTCAATGGCCTCCTCAAGCCATGATACGATAGAATGCAAAGCAGTGTCCACTGACCTGCCTTTGCGATAAGCATGTTGTGCTCTTGACAAATAGTCTCTCGGAATGCTATTCCTTATATACCAGTCCATCAGCCGCTCCAGAGTCTTTAACAAGAAGGAGGAGAGGCTGATTGGCCTGAAATCCTTGGCCGTGACATAGGAGACCCTGCCAGCCTTCGGGATGAACGTGACCTTGACTCTTCTCCAGGCCCCCGGGATGTAACCTAATCTGATGCAGTTCGCATAGATAGGTGCCAGCCAGCTGCATGACACCTTAACAGCCTGTTGCAGCTGCGCTGGTATGATGCCGTCTGGTCCCGGGGACTTGAATGGTTTAAACGAGTTAATCGCCCACGTCAAGTGACGCTCATCCAAAGTGCCGATAAAAGGCCGCGCAATCATCATGCGGCATCCCGAGAGGACCCCTCACAGGGGACATGTTGCTCGGGAAGTGAGCGTCGAGAAGCGTCTGAAGTGTTTCTTCACTACTGAGGGCCCACTTCCCATTAGCGTCCCTTAGATACCCCAGGGACACTGGGGTTCTTGCGAGAATACGCCAGAATCTCGAGGACTCGTGACAGCCTTCCACTTTTTCACAGAAGCACTTCCACGAGGTCCTCTTGGCCTTTCTTAACTCGGACTTATAAATTGAAAGTCCTACTTTATACAAGGCCCATTCATCGGATAACCCACTTCTGCGAGCCTTATTGAATAACCGTCTACAAGACGCCCTGATCTCTGAGAGCTCCGTAGTCCACCATAGAGGTTTTTCTTTGCCCTTCGGTGATCTCAGTGGACAAGACCTCTCCAGCGCAGCATTACACGCCGAGCTGAAGACTTCGACCCACTCCTCCACCACATCGGTAGTGGCCAACGAGTCCACCCCCGGTGCGTGTGGGAGAGTTTGGAGAGTTTGCCTAAGCCTCCTGCGGTAACCTACCCAGTCCGTGTTCCTAGGGTTCCTAAAAGATTTCCTAGGCGGACCTTCACCAACTAGACTAAACTCGATGTACCTGTGATCCGAAAAGGAGTGATCACCGAGGACCCTCCAGTTCGAGATCGCGAGGCAGTCGCTTATGAAGCAAGGGTGAGGTCGAGGACCTCCTCCCTGCCTGCGGTCACAAAGGTAGGAGAGTTACCTCTATTACAAATGCGAAGATCTTCGCGAATAATGAAATCGAAAAGCGACTCGCCTCTACTGTTAGTATCCGAGCTTCCCCAGATCTGGTGCCGCGAGTTGGCGTCGGAACCAATGATGACGCCAGTGCCAGCCTTAGACGCTTCGGCTAAGGTCCTCCTCAGCAGTAAGGGAGGTGGCTCCACCACATCATCGTGTGGCATGTATGCGGAGATGAGCCAGAAATCTCCGGTGTCGCACTCCAATTTCGCTGTCACTATGTCAGCGTTGCTGAAATTAGGTAAAAGAAATACCGTTAGTTCATTCCTCCTACCTGCGTCCTTGGCTGTCAGGAGCCTATGGCTCTCTGTCCTCAATCCAGAGATCCCGTTGCCAGTCAGCCACGGTTCCTGGATCAGGACGACATCAGCTCCGTCTTGTTCCAGACGGAGCAATAGGTTGGCGGAGGCCACCTTCGCATGCTGGAGGTTAATCTGAAGGAATTTCATCCTTTGGCCACGGCCTCCAGTCTGGCCCCCTTCCAGACCTTCCCCACCTGAGAGACTGCCTTCTTGTATAAGATGGCCGATCTCTCGTCAGCGCAACTTGTGAGCTTGTGCAGCCCCTGGTGCCAACCGGCACTCACACATTTCGGGGGTGGCCCCGGGTTTTCCTTGACCACCCTCAGGAAGACCGACGAGATAGCTGCCGCTACCCTTTTCCATTCCTCATGGGAGATGGCACCGTTCTCCCTACTACGGTCGAGCACCCCCAGTACTATGGCTCCAGCGCCTTTGGCGATTTCGCTAAAGGTTGGCGCCTTTCCCGTTCGCGGTTTCTTGACAAGGGAGGTTTCTCCCTCGTGCGACCTCTGCCGCTTGACCGCCGGTTCTGTCCTGCTGGTTTCCGGTCCTACCCTATCGTCCTCGCTCAGCACTTTCTTGGCCCACTCAAGTGTACTAGCGTGTTGCTCAGAAACCTGACCAACATGCTTGTCACCGTAGCGTTCCACGATTTTGGCCGCCAATCGGCGGTCTGACTTTAGCTTTCTAGCTAAAGCTGCTTTGCTTTTACCCCTGTGGATCCCTTCATAACTCTAGCTGAGATTCCCCTGCTAGTGCTGGCGATTCCGCCGCGTATGAAGGATCCACCCTTCGCTACTTCTGTCGCCGGCGGGTTAGCGCCGGTTACCCCCAGTCTGTTACCTGAGGAGACACCTACCGGAGTCTTTGCCGTATTGCTGCTGTACTCTGAGGCCTGCCAGGGTTTTAACGGGACAGAGGCAGTTGCAACATTAGCCTGTCAGCCATTTCTGATGAGTGTCACCTCATCATACTCAGGTGTCAGAATGCCGCCACCACCAGCCCAGGGTTCTACCAAATCCGATAAAAAAAGTTTCTCAAAAACCAGCCCAGAGCCAAATTCGTCCAGGGAGTTGTTAGGCCGTGAAGGCCGCAGGTCATTTAGCGGGTGCACCAGCTAGGAGGCGACCTGCCCTACACCCCATGAGGTGGTTCGAACAAAAGTGAATTTTAACCACGCAAATTCTGAAGTTCCTAAATTCTCACAATACGGCTTTTGAGGAAATTGATAGTAAATTTACATACAAACCATCTTATTAAAAGCCATAGAAAAAACGCATTTTCGCAAGATATCTTGTACACTTTTGACACAATTTGCAGGAATTTTTGCCCGAATTGGAATTTTCAAATACCATTTTTGAAAATTTAGAGAAATAAAAGTATTTGTTCCCAGCGGGATATGGTAGACATTGGTAAGCGAGCAAGGTAAACGATGCAGCATGATTGTATCGCTTACTCCGACCGATGAAAATTAACACGGCGATGTGCTACGAAAAGTAACAGATCACCTCTTTCGCTTACCATAGGGACGAAGAATTCTTAGATGCCACAGTTAACGATGAAGTCTTCGATGCCAAAGTTAACGAATAATTCTTCTATGCATGAAAGTGCATGTATTTATTTCGTTATGAAAATAAGTATTTATGTATAAAAAGTAATGGTTTTTTTTTAAGCTACGATATTTAAAGAAACGGCCTTTGGCGAGTCTGATGTTTTTTTGAATTTGGTGAGCATTCTCCGATCCGGTGAAGCCTTCTACTTTTACATATTCTACAAAAAAATTTGAAACTGTTTGTAATTATAAATTTCCATCAATGATTTACTGCCCCGAAGACGATAGCTACGCCACTGCCTGCCAGACTAACAAAAGCTGTTTTCTCGATGTCCCTTTCTACCATTAAAATTTGGTGGTAACCTAAATATATTGTGTTAAAGTACAGTGCTTTACCCAATTTATTTTTTCGATGTTTAATATCAAGGTTGGTGAGCTATATATACTGTGACTTTCTCTAATTATCTCTTGCTCTTCTAATTCACAAATTTGTCGTCTTAATTCTTCTTCATGTTTGGCAGGTCTATATCGTCCCCTCAATATAACAATAGCGTAAGTGCTCATACGCCATTATTTTTTTATTGCATATTTAGAATCTCCATCATTGATTCTATGTCTGATCAAAATTTCGTCAAATTCTACTTCCACAAAGTGGGTCAAAATGTCATTGGAAAAAATGGTGTATAATTTCATGTTAAAAAATTTCCTTCAATAAATGTATAAGCTCATATGCGCTATTTTGCTTGAAATTGCCACTACAAAGTTGTTAAAAGAATAATAGTGTATGCGCATTATACTCCATTTTAGCCTGTAGAAATAAATAAAATTTATCAAAACTTTAGCTCATAAAATAGCTTATAATAATATACACTATTGTTTGAGAAATAGTTTTATTCCGACCATTTCTTAACTCCACATAAGCTGTTTTATTTTCAATACAAATTCGAAAGTTTTATCAGAAATTTACAAGAGTAGTATGGGATGGAGACTTGAAAGTAATTGATATTGGAGGAACGCGAAAAACAAAATTGGTGTTCACCTTTTCGTTTACTGGCAAATACAATAAAAAGCTGCCAATTTGTAATCGAAAGCTGCATGATCTTCAAAATTTGTGCAAAAAGAGTGTAATTCCTCGTGGCTCGCAGTAATTTTTTTTTAACTTACGAGGTGGAAACAAGCGAAATTGTTAAGATGAGCCAGATGTAGCAGAGGAAGAAAATGAAGACGAATGAATTTCTAGTTATATTTGATTTACGCAATGTATACTTTCATTTGTCATAATTTTTTGTTTATAATAACCCAAATTGGATAGTAATGAATGCCACTGAATTAACAAAACTATGAATTAATTACTGTTTTATAATGTTACAAATTGATCATTTTGAGATCAAATATTTTAATAAAAATACCGTAAAATTATTGAATAAAACAGCGTATACCATACAAAATAAAATAGTGTATCAGATACATCATACGAATTCCTTAAAAAATAAAATGGCCTATATGGAGGACTTGCGCTTTATATAACATAATTATGGTCTTAAAGGATGCGTAGAATAAAAAATTTTGGTAAATTTAAAGACAAGAAACGGTATAATATACTCATCGAAAAATCTACTATGAAGAATTTTTATTTACCGGGACATTGAGGTTTTAATAGCCCTCTGATTTGACAAAAACTTTAAACTCGATTTTCTCAAAACCCAAAAAAAATTATACGCTATTGTTATATTGAGGGGACGATATATTCATGGATTTATTTGCTGATCCGTTACTGTTCTTATTTCGTCGACCACTGCTTTTGTACTTATGAGTATATCCCCTTCTTGTAAATAAGTTTATTAAAAGTTTTTAATAATTTTTTAATTTCCCTTTTCTCATTAGATTTTAAATATAAAAGTTGATGTTCTTTACTTTGCTTATATCCAATGAACAAACATGCTCCTGTATCGATTTCATTTTGAAAATGAAATAATTTTTTTTTCAATAAATTGATGGTTCATTAAAATCCTTTAATCATTCTGGCGTTTTCCGAATATTAAAATTCTTTTGGATAAGGGCTAGTTTGTAAAAAACTCCTCGTTCGTATTTGCTTCTTGTATAACACCTCTTCTACTCATAGTGTCCATGGGTTCTGGTCCCCTTCTTTGTAGTTGTTGTCTACTATTTTTTAAGTTTCTTTGCTGTCTCGATGACTTTGCCACGATGGCTGTCTTATTTGGTAAGATTGTTGTCCGTAGGAACTCATTTGATGTTTTCACGATTGGGGAAGATACTGTTTTCCTGGGGAATTTTATTTTTATGAACGATATCGTCCTGGAAAATCTTGATTTAGTTGTGGACAATATTGCTCAGAAACTGGTCTGTTTTTATAAATAAGATTTCTATGTTCGCTTTGTCCCGAATGAGAATTTTGATTTTTAACACTATTATTTCTGGTATTAACTTGAAAGTTGTTTCTCCCTAGTTTTAGATGAGGATTTAAATTACATTCAACTAATCCAGTAAACTTATAAATTTTATTCGTAATTTCTGTCAATAACTTGTCCTTGCTGCTAAATTTTCTCTTCTAAATTTTTCGAATTTCTTACATTGTCTCAATTTCCTTTACTCTTTTGCTTAATCGAGCTATACTGTTTACCCTAAGCGAAATTTCGTTCGTGATCGTCATTTGATCTTTTGTGAGTCTGTAATGCTACCTTAGCTTAGCTTTATCCAATCTTGAGGTGGGTTTGTTTGTAAATTTTTTTTTGCTAAACAGCCGATTTTTAAATCATAGATCACCCTAAAAAATATTTCTTCCTGTCCTAGTAGACAATTGCTTCAATGAATAATGCAATTCTTTTACATTTCCTTCGAAAAAAGTTGAATATTGTAAATCTTGTTCGATTATTTGCCTAATTTAAAATTGATTATTTGCTGCATTTTGCATTTTGATTTTGATACTAAGCATCGATTTAGTGGTTCTATTAGCTGTGCAATTATTTGCCGTACTTGGTGTTTTTTTAATTTAATTTAGATTATGATCAATAAATTTTTTTTTGTGTTTTTTACAAATCACAACTTAAAAAATAATTGCTTTTCGGCAAAATGTTTTTGTATAATGATTTTACGGTTAATTAGTTTACGCATGTGCGCATGTACGCATGTACGTATGTATGTATATATTTTTATATTTTATTGTACTTAGGTTAAATTATTTCAAGGCTTAATATTTCAATACAAAGCCTATGTATTTTATGTATGAGCTTGCTGCTACTGTTGCTGCTTTTATTGTTGCCTTTGCTACTGATTTTATTTGCTATTACTTTTATTTACATATTTGAATCTTGATTTTGTGTCATTTTTCTTTTCTCTTTTTTAACGCAAATTTCTTGCTTACTCTTGAATTAATGCAGTGTTTTTATTATTTTAATTTTTTTCATATTTTTATTTGCTGAAAAAGAATTGTTTCATTTTTTGGTTTTGGTTGATTTTAAGTATTCTTTTTGTTTTAATTAAATATTTTTGTTTTATTTTTTCCTTTTGCACAACCGAAAATCTAATCAACGCCTTAAATAACCAGTGCACCCAACTATTTTTTTTGTAAAAAATTTCAATCCAGTACGGTTTCAAAATCACTGTTCTGTAATTACGTTTGTTTTTACCACACTTAGCACCATTGCTAAAATGAACATACATCGTAATCCCCTTTTTTGATAACTCTTACCTACAAATTTTGTTCGCATGATATTTACATTACAGAAATGGATATATCCAGCGATGATACCAACTTTAGTCCAGTTCGTCGCAACCAATTACGCTTGTTATTCAAGTAGAGAAAAATTATTATGTAGCTATGTAAATATGTTTTCCTTATTTCTATTCTAATTTTTCTGTTCTTAATTTCGGATTAACAAATTTTTTTTTGTTTTTGCTTAATCTACCTATTTGTCACTTGTATGAATTATGTATTTTAAGTTTTAATGCTCAATAAAGTGACAAATGTATGAACATACAATTAGTATGCATATCTGAAATTTTGTAGTTCTCAATATTTTTTCCACGGTTTTTCGATGCATAGGCGGAGCTTAATAGCATGTGTGCAATTTACAAAATTTAATCATCATACTTACCGTGCGATTCTGTAACGTGAGACAGTATCAAGTCTCTAAATTTGAGATTTTGAGTTAGAGATAATTTTTGAGACTTGAGAGGAATTTGCTATTCTGTAAGTGACAGTCTCAAAATCTATTACATTTCATTATTCAGAGATGTTTTTACACTTGAATGATAATAAATATGTCGATAACAAATATTAACTTTACTATAACATAGTCAGAAAACATAATTATCAAAAAAATTAGAAATATATGTTGACTTTGTTTTATAATATTTAGGAAATTTATGTAAAATTTATTTACTTTTAACCTTTTCGTGTTTGAATTGCTTACAAAATGTAAAACAAACGACAATCGATTAATATCTATGAAGATCTCTATTCAGTACATTGAAAATGGCAGCAAGAGTTCTTTTTAGTTTTGTGACCAGCTAACTACCAGGTTTCAATATTTTGAGACTAACGCTAGAGACTGTTTAGTGAATAGTAACTAGTATCAAATTAATACTTTGTCTCAAAATGTCTCAAATAGAGACTGGTTACAGAATCCCGCTATTAATTAAATATCAGCTCTAAACGAGCAAAAGCAATATGCTCTTAAGGGTGATCGCTCTGTCAAGAAGCTTCAGTTGCCTATGCAATCGCCTTACGCTGACAAACTACTGTTACATTTCAAATATTTAAAAGGGTTGCCATTACAGTCCTATTCAAACGCCACTTCACAACTGCTGATAGGCTTAAACAACGTGAACCCCCAATAAAACTCTGCCATCAAAAAATACTGGTATTTGCCTATTTTCGAAGTAACCAATCCCAACAAACCAGGTTAAACTTGTTTGACTCGCAGACTGGGATAATTTTATCCCAGTTAACCCCCTTCCAGTGAACTTTCAATCTCTTTCCTCTTCGCTTACGCTATTTTACGATCCATCTCTGACAAACTAGGAAATACATGGAGTGTTCCTAAACAGCATGCAGATGAAAGGTTCAGACCTAATAATTCCTCTACACTAGGTGCTTTTTAAATTTCGG
>CM050327.1:9328205-9453205 GCA_027475135.1 Bactrocera correcta | reverse complement strand
TCTACTCTATCGTATAAAAACGGTGTCCCCGGAGCGGTCTTTTCAGCTTGGTAAACAGCCTGAAGTCACACGGCGTCAGATCAGGTGAAAACGGTGGTTGCGGAACGATATGGGTTCTGTTCTGATCACGAATTACGAGGGCAGTATGTGATGGTGCATTATCGTGATGTAAAAACCAGAATTGTCTTTCCACAATTCCGCCTTTTTTTATTTATTTCTTGGACACAGTAGTATATTCTTTGGATAATATTGTTTCAAGTCTAGGAGAAAAGTTTTATGCATATAAAAAAATAGCATGTGACTATTTTGATTTCAACGAATAAACTGGTCCAAACAAATGTCGCAATCTGAAAAATTTCCCTTGTACAAATATCAATATTAATACGTAAATGCAACATATAACGGCACACATGCACTCAAACAATCTGCAAAACCTTTACCCCTGCAAACACCACGCAAATATAGTAAGTGGTATGGGGCCACAATCAGTGTTGTGGCATCAGTCTGAGTTGCAATAGTTAAATGGTCGATCAATCGTTATTGTTATTCACCTAGACCCTCCACGCGCTCACCCTCTGATCCGCATTGCATGTGAAAGTGTCCAGCTGCTGGTTGGGCTTTATTTCCTTGCTGTTGATTGTTTATCTGTTTGGGCCAAGACAAACCGATTTGGGCAGCACAAGCGGTGATGGCGTGGGGAAAGATTGCAAGAGAACAGCACTGAGGTTCATATATAAGGATATGTATGATTTCATATGTTCCGAATGCTTAACGCGTTGAGACTTTCATGCAAATGCAGTGAAATCGTACAAGTATGCGCTCAAATATAGCACACATACATATATAGGAGCCGGCAAGTAAGTGCATGTGCTATAAAAACATAAAAGTGTATAAGTGTGTTATTCTTTCACCCTTTTCCTCACATTCTTATTTACTAAAGTCGTTTAAAGTTTTTCGAATTATGAATTCGTTGGAAAGTAAAAAACAAAAAACATTGGGTACCCATCACAGGTTCTGTTTCAAAAGAAATACTGTTTTGAAAGAGAAAATCGGTGAAATGGTGTTACTTAAACAAATTAGATTAGAAAAAACATTTTCACCGAACTTTATTGAAATAATATAGCTTTGATCATCACTATTGACTCGCAAAACTTCGATATTTAGATGACTGCTAGTACTCTGCTAGACTCTCTACTAGTCATCGAGCTCAGCCCTAGCTGTCGCTTTTCTACTCACAGACCTTCGAGCGAAGTATGAGAAGGAAAGAAAGCTGGAGGATCCTTTTTGTCTGCACTCCTTATCTCTAGATATAGCAGTATTGCAAGAAACTGCACAGCTGATGAGCTTACTTGGTCAGGTACTTCAGTTTCACTAGCTTCAAATTGGGTATGGATAAGATCTATGTTAGATTCTTCCGGTTTACTACAGGATGGTTGGGCCTCAGACCAGCTCACAAAGTTCTTCATAATCATCGAAACAATAGTGACCTTGGGGGCGAATTTTGCATAGGGATTCTCACGATAAGATTGCACATTTTCCGGATGTTTGTTGCATAATCTCAACCTTTCATTATTGGCGTAAGCTAAACACTATATCTCCGAATATCCCGCTTTTGACAAGTCAAGGCAAAAACCTCAGGGCTCCTACTTTAAGATATCCTGATGAAATAGTGGCCATAATGAGATTTTTGATAGAGTCAAGGCGTTTTCCGATGTCCAACTACAGCAGTTTTGATCTGATTTTACAATAGATTGTACATAGCAGTCTAAGTGTGATTCCTCGCCATCTTGAGGAATCAGCGATGTAACCTAACCTAACTTAACCTAGAGTCTATGCTATAAAAGCCGTCAAGTATAACATTCTTTTAAAAATTTTGCCCAATTTAGGTGGTTAGTGGCAGTTTCGAACCGATGTTGCCCATTTTTTTAAAGATATATAACAACTATCATCTTAGGTTGTCTACCATCAAGAACAATTACGAAGTATTTATTAACTGTAATTTATATATTTGGGAGGATGGAGTCATGTGTAGAAGTTCACGCAAGTGAGGAAAGTTCTCTGATCGCCATTCACTTGGGAGTGGCCAAAAACGATTCTTTTACATATGGCTCAAGCAGCTCATGACTTCCGGTCTTTGACCAAGTATCCTCTGGGTAGCCTAAGAACATCCGTTTGAAGACGAGCTAAAGGAAGAAGGCGAAATATCCCCTACATAGGCTTGTGCGCTGGGTTTGGGACCCACCACATAAAAAACACCCCCAATGAAAAGAAACAACAAGCCTCAGATGAGGCCACCAACCAGATCGAACATATTGTAAAGACACTTCTCCAATGTTTTAGACGTGCGTACGCTCCGAGGTACCAGCATCGATTCGGACCACTATCTTGTTGCAGCCAAGATACGTACCCGCCTCTGTGCAGCAAAAAACTCACGCCAACAAACACAAGGAAGGTCCGACATCGAGAAGCTACAATCACAACAAACAACAGAACGATTTTCTACTCGACTTGCAGTCCTGCTCTCTGTGAACACTCATCAGCAACTCGGTATAAGAGAACTGAACTCCTTACGTTTATCTGCAACCGAAACCATTGGGAAAATGTAAAAGAACAGCTGGTACGATGAGGAGTGCCGTGTCGCAGCGGAGAGAAAACCGACTGCCTACCTCGCAACGTTACGAACAAAAAAAGAGACAGACCAAAATTTGTGAGTACGAAGAGCTGTCCGACAGATGTAATTCTCGAAATCTCTCATTTCAAGGCATACTATTGTAGAACCCCTAGAGGTAATTTAGTGACTGATGCCAGGTCATACTAAAATTATGGAGGGAACACTTCTCCAGTTTGTAGAATGGCAGTGAAAGCATAACAGCAGGAGATGGCAAACCCGATTCCCGGATCGATGACGATGGAGATGGAGAGATAAAAAGTGATAACATCCCAAAACATAACCAATAATTATAATACATATTATGAAAACTTTAAATTTTTAAGGTTAACTAACATAAAATTTCCACACGTTTATAAATAGAAAGGACTCAATATATAGAAGGTCACAAAAATATGACTTCATCACCTTCACATGAAGTGTCAAAGTAAAAAATTATATTAAATAAAGTAAGCACAAATTTTGCTTAACAAATTGCATTCCCACTACTCAAAAGTAATATAAGAAATTTGCGCCCACACATAGCAACACATATGAGTCACAACAACACTGCTGCCATGTGCACATTTGGTACTTCTACAACGTCTTAGAATGTAAAAAATCCAACAAGAAAAAAAAGATGAATATAGAAAATTCACTCGCCAGTGTCTGCACTTGCAGTGATCAGCGATATGAAGCATGAAAAAGTTTAGGTCATAAATAATGTCGACGTCTGGAAGCAGGTCACACTTACTATAACTTAACCAACTCGGCAGCACTTGTTTTGGCGTTTCGAAGTGTCACTGCTGTTGTTTTTTTTTTTATTTTGTGTGCGCCACCTCCCGCTGATGGTATCTCAAGCTGTCTTTAATTTGCTGCATATGAGTACTTCAGCAAGTACTGGCACATACACACATACCATAACTATGTATATACATAAGACCATATGAGCATGCATATTCCGTTACTTGAATACAAATATGCTTAGAAAGGTTGGAGAAGGAAAGTATTAGTCTACACTGGGCGAAAAGGATAAGTATTCCAAACTCTCTTAACTAATCGTATGAAATACCGCCGGTTACTTCGGTAGAGAGTTTCCAGAGTTACAGAATTGCTTAGAGAAAGAACTGTCAAAGTCAGCATATGTGTCTGACTTTAATGACACTTAAAAATTAATGTGACTCTAAAATAAAAATCTTTATTATTAAATTAAAATATTAAAAACAATTTTGAGAGTCTTAACAAAGTTTAAGAATTTTTCAAGAATTAAAATTTAAACTTTTAATTTTCCAAAAATCATCTCACTTCAATGCCCCTCCCTAATGTGACAGTGCAGTCTCTGCCGTTTACGCCCAAACTACTTAAGTAAACTGCAGCAATCACCGCACCAGCACTCATTTTATAAGCGCCTATTTTTGGCCTCTGTTTTTAGGCTCGACGACACACATGGACCATTCAGTTATTTGAAGACATTTTTGTTGCCAAAGACTCGCATAAGTAGCATAAAGCTTTCAATATAGCCAACATGTTGCCAACAAAAACCGAAAAAGTAGAGAAAATAAGAACAAAATTAAGTAGTTTCACTGATATCAGTGGCTTGCAACATGCGACTCAAGGAGCAACGTTGCGACTCATGCTTGTAATGCGTTTTGTCTACGCGTGTGTGTATGTGTTGTGTGAGCGCAGATTTATTTTCTTTTTATCAGTGCTATACAGGCTGGACCTTGTAGTCACAGAGTATGCTGACGTAAGTAGACTTCAGAGAGATTTTTGTAGTTGAATGTGTGTATGTTTAGATAACTAAATAGAGACGGCTTGTTTCAGTTGGAAAACATCTCTGTATTATATATACACATAAGAACATTAATATCTCTTTAAATATACTTGCAGGTTTCAGATGTTTTTATGGTAATATTTCACTTGTTACAAAATAGTGTTCTATTAACTATCAAACAAGTCCCGATTCTATTGCTTTATAAGAAATTTTTTTTTTCCTAAAAAAAATCTTTTAAAAATCTAAATTTTATATTATTTTCAATCTTGTGAATCATTAAGACATTCGAACTAGAGGCCTGTAGATAAAGATGCAAAAATTCCAATACTTTTATAGAGGTTTTTAATGACTTAGTTTAACTTTTTTTCTGCAATGAAAAGTTTTGAAAATTTGTACCAAGACATGAGCGTTTCAAGAATGACTGTTTTCAAAAAACCAGTTGATATGCAAAATCCTGCCTGTGTAAGACGGACCTTTACCTCCTTAAATACCCATCTTTGACATTACATAACTTTTGCATATACGAGTATAAAGTTATTCCCGAATCGATGAAAAATGTTTTTTAGATTGGTACAATATGTTTTTTTTTTTTTTTTTTGTTTGTTCACGACGCGAAAAGTTTATTTGGCCATTTTTTCTAAGCAAACAAATTTGAACAACGAATTTACTTGATATTTTGTGTTTCCAATAAAATGATGGCTACGAAATTTTTGAAAATATTATCGACATATTTTAGGGAGTCTACTTCATTTGGAATTCAAGTATTTGAGTGATACAAAGCATTCAGTGTATGTCGACCACCGAAAAAATTTTGCCACCACTGTTAATAACAATGTCATCGAAAAGCTTAAAGAAACAGAAAATCGTCATGTTGGAAATATAGAGAATGAAGAGAATCTTATCAACTCAACACGTTTTGGTTAATGTTTTGGGCATGTTTAGTGTCAATGCCAAAATCCTTTGCAAAAGTGACTACAAGACACGTTTGATAACGTGGTTGAGCACCCTACATTTGTCAAACGCGTCCTTAATTTGAAAACGAATCATGGGTTTATGAATACGGCGTCGAAACTGTACAACAATCTAGCGAATGGTGTTTTAAACTGCTCCGAAAATGAGCTGAAACTGAAAAAACGAACTTAGTTGAACGCCATCCCAGCCAAAGCCTATTACAAGTGTAAGAAAAATGCGATTAAACCTTGGCATACTTTTATAGGCTCGAAAGCATTTTGAAGATTTTTAAAATGTGGTTTTCTTTTAACAGTCCGAGTCAAATTTGTATATTTCATTGCAATCATACATATTAAAACCAGAAGCCGTACGGTGTGTTTGCCAGACGTAAAGTCCGCAAAGCTTAGCTGGTTGATCTAATGCATTTTTCCTTAAAATTTTCTATACTGAACTCATATCAGATAGTAATGATAATAGAGCACCAAATTTTGTTATGAATTAATTAAAATAAATAATGTATCTTACAGAAAATAACGGGTTTTTTTTCAAAACGACGCTACAAAAGTAGACCGATAAGAATAGCAAACGAGGCCATATTTCTTCCCGGTCCTTTGACATTTCTCTTCAGAAAGGTTTGCCATTTCATCATGGTATACGATCCCATAACGATTCAAAATTATTAAAATTTACTACCGAAATTCGGAGTCAGTGGCCTCAACTTTAGGAGCGCTACGTCCATTTTATGGTCGTCATAATCGGATGATGTTGGGCATCTCTGTGACATCGTTAAGAAGAATTATGCCAAAAGATCTCGGCCTACATCTTTACAAAATTAAATTTACGCAAGAGCTGAAGCCGCTTGACCACCAGAATCGAAGTATGTTCGTGAATTGGGCTGAGTAACAACTTGTGAATGATCCGGATTTTCACGGAAAAATCATCTTCAACAGTGAGGCTCATTTCTGGCTGAATTGTTTTGTAAATAAGCAAAATATGCGTTGTTGGTCAGGCAGCAATCCACACGTACACCATGAGTCACCACTGCATACCGAAAATTACAGTTTGGTGCGGTTTATGAGCCGGCGGTGTCATTGGACTGTACTTCTTCCGTTCCGATCATGACCGGCAAGTTACTACGAATGAGAATCGCTACCGCTCAATGATAACCAAATATTTTTGACCCGAATTGGATGATATGGACTTGGACAATATGTGGTTCCAATAGGAGCCACACAGCGAATGTCAGAATCGATTTATTGAAAACTAAGCTTGAATGAACTCGTGAAGCTTTGGTTAAACCCAATAGAAACCGCTATTAGTTACCGTAATTTCGTTCATATTTATTAGTCAGTAACTTACCTATTATACATTTTTTGAACTCAAAAGAAATATGTTTGTTCACTCAATAATATCGTCAAGTATCATCACACAATATAATTAACATTTTTTTATCACTCGCATTGCATAAATTGCACTTTCGCTTATTTTCAACACCATTTTTTTATTGACTTCATTGTTTTTCATACACAAAACGAAATCGACCTCTTAACTAAAATTATCCAAGCTATTTACATAAGTAGTCGGTTTTTTATGGCCAACGCGACCTTTTCAGGCCCGACAACTTTTAAGCCCAATCTGTTACATTTATCCGCATTTCATTTCTATTTGTTTGTATTATATAACTTCAAGTGTTTTGTGCTCGGCGTTTGAGTGCTTGTAGACGCAGCCTCGCCACCGCCAGCTCCAGCCCTACAGCCAGAATCTAATGCACTGTCAACGCGTCGCATATTAATGGCTTAAACATGCATAAACTCTACTTAAGCCGCCGCGCACCATTGCGCTTTGCAACAACAGCAGTAACAATAACATGAACTACCAAGAAGCTGCCACCCATTCCTTCTTTTCGCCGTATTCTGCATGCTCTGGCAACTTTTTGACAAAAATAATACTGTATAAAAAAGTTACACGCAAAGAAAAATAAAGCGAGTGCTGGGAATAAGCGAAGAAAAATTGAAATTATTTGTCCTGCGGGATTTTTTGCGGCTGCTACACTTGTTTGCATCCATACAACCCACACCAAGCCACATGGAAATAAAGAAGGCATAGGCACTTGATGAGCCTGGCAGTAGCGCATGGATGTGAAGCGCAGCGAGGAACGTGTGGACGGACAAGTTGACTTTTTAACGCCACTCATTCGCATTTGCTGGTATTTATTTTTCGAATGTACTGCGCTGTGGTTGTGTGCGTGTGTGTGTTTGCATGTATTTTTAACCGCCATTTTTTCGGTTGGTTGGCTAACTGTGGATTTTTTGTTTCGCTGTGACTGTTCCCTGGTTTACCGCGTTATTTGTCGCTTTGTCAAGCCATTTGGGAGTTGAGCAAAAGAAAAACTTGCGAATAAATGCAAAATAAACTCCCAAAATAATAAAGAAACACTTTTCATATTTTTCACGCCCGCTGACAGCGTATATTATTTTAACTCTATTAAAATAATATATATTATGACACTTTTACACATTTCAACGGGTATGCGTGTATATATAATAGTACCAAGTATGGTATGTACGAGGGTTGCACGTTTAAATTTATTGTTTGGAATATATTATGGTTAATTTTTCGAGTTCTTGGCAGGAGCAGGGTATTAAGCAATAATCTGTTAAGTTTTTTTATCTCTCACATGTTGCAAGTAGTAAAGTATAATAAAGTAATTGTTGCTTTTTTTATACTCTAACTTGATTGTTTTAATTGTTATAAGCTTAAGAGACAAATCTGGTACAGAAGAATAAAGGGCCAATTTTAATAAAGATATACGTCCTTAAAAAATAAAGGAGCAAATATATCGCATCTTCACCGTACCCTTGTAGTCATTAGAAAAATCAATCAATAACGGATTATTGCTTATCACAAATGTCACATATAAGAATCCACAAAACAAAGCAGCTCCTCACAAATAAAAGTGGATTTCCTCACTAACACATTTCACATTTAGGTGAAAATCTATATCTCGAGACCGAATGGGCCAATTAAAAAAAATATTATCCTGGCATTCTTAAATTATAGTGTGAAAATTCGCAAAAAAAAACCACGCCTACTTCCCATATAACAAAATTCTGAATTCAATCTGGCTCTCATGATAATACATCTTACTTCCAAATATTGCCGTAATCGGACTATAATTTTTCAAGAACCCAGTCATATATGTATGTGGACCCCGATGCATACGACTGACTTTTTGCCAAAAATATCGGTCAATATGTGAGGTGTATTATTGAGTATTGAGTCGTAGTGGAGAGAAAGCGGACAGCCTAAATCATAATGTTGCGGTGGACCACAAAAGGAGCGGAGAGGGGTAGATAGCCAGAGTGGAAAAGGGAAGCGAGACGCATATACAAGCAAAAAACAGAAAAAAAAACCAAAATGGATCACTATGAAAAGCTTTTAAAACTGGCCGACATGGGTAATGCTCGCAAATTTTACGAAAAAATTAGGCGACAAACGGAAGGTTTCAAGACCGGAGAATACTTTCGTAGGGCTCAAAGTGATGATCTAGTGGCTGATGTTTAGAGCATACTGAACTTTACTTCAGTCCGCTAAACGGCAGTGAAAGTATAACAAGTGGAAATAGCGTACCCTATTCCTCACATCGATGACGGTAAATAGATGTTCTACTATGATGAGGTTCGAAAAGCAATTACCCCCTGAAGAACAACAAGCAAACAGGAGATAACGAATTACCGGCCGAGTTATTCAACGGTGGCGAAGAACTGACAAGGTGCATGCATTAGCTTCTTTGTAACATTTGGTCGGATGTAAATATGCCAGATGATTGGAACCTATGTAAGTGTGCTCTGCCCAATCCCCACAATCTGCGCCATTTACAGTGGTCTTATCGTAGTGAGTGAAAGACTATAGCCCACCGTCAACAAACTGATTCAACCTTAGCAGTGTGGCTTTAGACCTGAGAAATCTACTATCGACCAGATTTTCTCTATACGCCAAATTGTGGAAAAGATCAGTGAAGGGAAAATCGACAAAACCACATTTTCGTCGATCTTAAGGCCGCTATCGACAGCATGAAAGGAACTGCTTTTGTGTAAACATTGACAAAACCAAAAGCTCCATCAGGATCGGGAAGAACTTCTCAGAGCCATTCGATACCAAACGAAGTTTTAGAAAAGGCTAGAGAGAATAATACGAGCAGCAGAGCTAAATAGAAAAGGTAAAATCTTCTATAAAAGTGTACAGGCCAATGATATTGATATCGTTGGCCTCAACAACCATAACATAACGCGCTTAGTTCTGTTTTCTCCATACTTGGTAAGGAAGCGAAGCATATGGGTTTAGTTGCGAATGAGGACAAGGCGAAATCCTGTCGTCAAACAAACGAAGCATATGGGTTTAGTTGCGAATGAGGACAAGGCGAAATCCTGTCGTCAAACAAACAGGCATTACATTCGCCACTTGGTTCACACGTAACTGTTGACAGTCATAACTTTGAAATCGTAGGCAATTTCGCCTATCTTGGCACCACCATCAACACCACAATATCAGTCTTGAAATCCAACGCAAAATCACTCTCTCGACGTACAAAGACCAAACCCTATAAGCACCCTCTTGTTATATGGTGCGGAGGCATGGACAATGACATCATCTAATGAGTCGGCCTTAGGAAGGTTCGAGAGATGGGGTTTGCGGAGGATTTATGATTCTCTGTGCATTGGTTAAAGCGAATACCGCGGTCGATGGAACGTTGAGCTGTATGAAGTATACGGCGACAAGGGCATAATTCAACGAATGAAGATACAGCGGATGTGCTGGCTAGATCATGTTGTCCGGATTGAAGAGAACACTACAGCTTTGAAGGTTTTCAATACTGTATCCGCCGGTGGAAGCAGAGGAAAAGGATGACCTACACTCTCTTGGACAGATTAGATGGAGAAGGACTTGGCTGCATTTGGTATCTCGAATTGGCGCCTAATAGCGAAAAGAAGAAACGACTGGCGTTGTCAACACTAGAAGAACTAATGTGCTAGTTTAATACAAAGTTGTGCCAACAGTCTTAACGATATTATTCCCAATATCAAAAACTGAAGAACTAGTTTGGATGTGTACAAACAGACGGGCATGGGAAATTGACTAAGCTCGTTACGATGATCATTTGCAAATATACTTGTAATCAAGTGATATGATTATAAAGGGTATGTTTCTGGCAATCATGATTTTTGAATATTTAGTAATCAGAGAAGAAAAAGTCGCTTTCATCTTTACAGAAAATAAAAACCTTTAATTCACAATAAAATTAGACTATACTTATATCAGATATCTCTTAAAAATATTAATAATTCCATAATTTGTTTCATTTTTCGTACATAAAATCCACAGATGTTCTTCTGCGCTCAATGCAAATATTAACTGAAGTAATATTCATACACAAACGTAACATTTGCATTCACTTTCAGCATTTTCAATAAAGCAATTTACAACAGCTTTCCAAAGCTTAAATCACAGCGCAAGAGCAACAGCAACATTTATTGAAATACGAAACAAGTGGCTGCTGCGAGGTCAGCAAAACAATATTACCATTGACCTTCGATTGTGCCGATTGTAGTGATTGCTCGCTTTGCCTCGACGAAATCGAAATGTATAAACGCCATTTCACAGGCAAGAGCTGAGGAAAACTTTTATCATAAATTTCGAAACAGCTGCCAAAAAAGGTGTCTGTTCGCGCCGAAGTAAAAGTGTGAAAGCGCCAGCACATGTTTTTTCATCATTTCTTTTGTGGATGGCTACAAGCTTTGCTCGTGGTTAAGGTCACCCATGTTGGTAGCAACAGATATTCATATGAAAAGGATGTACTCGAGTTATGGCAAAAAAAAAGCAAACACCAATTTGGACAATCGAAATGCGTTATTGCACAGTTGAATGCGTAGTAATTTCACTTTTCTCGGTGGTAAAGAAAAGTTCAGGAAAATATTTGTAAAGTGTAATGTGTTTTTTTGGTTATTTGGTGGCGTCGTTCAAGCAATTTACTGCAGATGTTGGCTATGTAGACAATAAAGCTTTTCATAATAGTGAAAGAGAGAGTTTGGAATTTAAGAATTTCGGTAGCAACACTTTAAGCATTGATCTTGGAATTTGGAAATATTTTACGACTTCATATTCATTAATATCCTTTGAAGTTTAAAAGATGAATAATTTATATTTTTTGTGGTCGGAAAAATAATTTACAATGTTCATTTAAACGTCAATCTCATGAAACTATCTCAATGGAGTACAATAACCTATGTATAAGAGATATGAATGACATTCTAGAAAACATTTTTTATTTAAAAAAGTGATTCATCTTCGCGCTCAAATTTCGTCCTATTTTTGACGACGGATTGCAAAGAACATGATATACACAGGTTTAAAAGCATAATTAACCTTCCGAAAGACAAATTCCGGTTACTTGTGGTATTGTACACCGGGCACTGCAGGCTCAAGAAAAACTTTTTTAATTGCCTCCTGTGTAAACTGCCTGTTTTTGCCATGGAGCCGAAAACTACAGAGCACCTGATTGTAGACTGCACAGTAATCAAGCCCCATTGATCTATATATTGGATAGGATAAATTGCTTTAATAGGATAGCCGGATACTGGAAATTTATCAAGGTGCTGGGTATATGTGAGTTTCTGTGACAGAACCGGAAGACTTTAGGTCGAAATATACATTATTATTATATGGAAAACAACAATCAATTGAATGCCCCATTGCTGGTGCGACGTTGACTTCTTGGCAATAGATTCCAGCTTCAGAACTTTGAAACCAATAAATAATGAGTATGACCCCATTTTCAACTAGATTCAAGCGTTTTTGAATATTTAAAAAACGAACGAAATATCACAGATTTGAAAACAAGTGCATTTCAAACTTAAAAACACTCTAAAAATCGTGAAATATGTTCCTCCAAAAACGCTCGTGTCTATACTATACTTAGCGATATGTTTTGAAAATTAGTAACAGTTTTCAGTTATTTTTCATAGTTTTGTCAAATTGTCATTCAATCAATTTCTTTATAGTTATGACTACATAAGAAATATTATGTAAAAAATATATGTGACCTGGTCTGGTGTCAAAAAAAAAAAAAACGCTAAAGATTATATGTTAAATTAGTTTCGATACCGTTTTAATATGAAAGGACCGAATTTGCTTATTTATATTTTTCTTATACAGAGGTTAATAATCATTCATTTTAACCTAACACAATCCAAAATCCAAATTATTCCAAAATTTTGTACAGCCATGTTTTTTGTTCTCAAAATGCAGATTTTCATGTCTGTTGAGTTAACTGAAGAGTGGGGACATGCCTTTTATGTGATGTTTCCCCACGATTGAGCGCCATATTTGATTCAAAGTCACGTTTTATCAAAGCATACAATCGCACAATCAAAATTTATGCATTAACAAGGTGGTTCAAAAACTAAAAAACAACAATAACATTGAAGTAAAGATTTAAATTAAAATTTTAAGACATTATGAGATTTATAAATATGTTTTTTTAAATAGAAAATGAAAATCCAGCAACCTAATAGACATGATCTAACATATGGCAAACTTAAAAATCTGGAATCCGAAGCACACAGTTTTAATTAGAAAATCATTCCATATAGGATTATGAACTACTCCAAAGGGTAGCTCCATTTACAAAAGTGTGAATTCATTCCGCTAGCAGAGCGGTAATTCTGGCCTGAAGCTCCTGCGCTTACATTACTCAAGGAAAGTTTTACCTTTTTATCAGTGGTGTCAAGCTACTTTGTTATCCGACTAGCAGGAGAGTCTCGTTACAGCAGAGTCGGTGTAAATTGAAAGCCGCAAAGCTGGCTTGGACATCCTTACCTCAATTTCATTAGATTGGAAAAAAAGAGTCTGTACACGGCTGTCCTCTTCCTACCATGAGCTTGGCAAGCTTTCGACAACAACCAAAACTTGTGCGGTAGCAAGAGCCTTACTTCACATGCGGTAAGACTAATTGATATCTAATCGGATACAAATAGCTAAAGCTATATGGAAGAAGCGGAGATAACATCATCTAGAAAAATCAGCTTTAATGTACAGCTTTAGCCACACTAAGGTTGAAATATCTTATTAGAGACACCTTTGGCGTACCTGGCGGAGTAACTGGGATTGATATTCACCGCCTTAAAAATTTCAATAAGAGTCTGATGATTCATAGCTAAGAGTTTTGGGAATCATAAAGAACCAATGTTCACAGCTGTCAAAGTTCCTAACTTCAATTGTAACGACCAAGCAAGATCCCTGCCGTGAGAATGGACTAATTTAGACTTTTACAGGTATTTTAATCGATTTCTGTAAATTATCTACATATTAAGATCTATATTTTACAAATATAAAATAGGTGTATATATACCCTGAACAGGGTAAGGTAAGGGTCCGTTTGTCTCTATATACGTGAACTAGTCCCTAAGTTTATGAGATATCGAATTGAAATCTTGCACATGTCCTTCTCGCTCTATTTGTCGGTCTAACTAAAGAATCGTACTCAAGGGCTTGTACGAAAACCTTTTCATTTGACGAGATATATTCATGAAATTTGACATAGATTATTTTCTAGGACAATAACGCAATCTTCGGAAGAAAGTATTCAGAAAGGATCACTATAACATATAGCTGCCATACAAACTGACTCATCAAAATCAGGTTTTTTCGCTATTTATATGTAAATAATGATACAAAACTACAAAAAAATCATCACTAGTTTGTTTTCTGATAAATAATCACAGAACTTTTTGTCCTTTCGTATCTGTGACAGTATCATTTATAAGCATTAGGACCACCATTGCAAAGTATACATACTTATGCATTAATGTGTGTTTAAGAAAATCGATATCTGCTGGTATTTAACCTTCTGCATATTATATTAATATGTTCATTTCGCAAAGGTTCTTATCTTCCAAATGGTGTGTAAAGAAGTCCGTTAAATATTGGGAAGACCTTCATATCATGAAAGTATAAACTGTGTATCTTTAAACTTAAGTACTTAAGTGTACTTAAGCTAAATACTTAAACAGACTGTGAGACGTGCACTGCGTGAACTTGTACTCAAATCCAGGGGAATAATAAAGAAAAGAATGTATTTTGAAGTTAAGTATAAACTAAAATCTTAAACCCTTCTCACTAGAATAATTAATCTTAAATCCAAACAGTTTTAGAAGTAAAAAGGCAAGCAGAAACGTATTCACTTCAGAAAAATTAAAATATTAATTAACCTTGGCTTGAACTTTTCAAAACCTATATCTTAATAACATATCTAACTAGCTATTTAAAACCTGTCACAATGCATTACAAGTAAACACTACACTATTGAGACTAGATATCCTCACTAAAGAGCTCGTGCAGTTATCGAGATACCACAGACTAGAGTACAATTCTCAGTTGTAATTAAAATTGCAATCATATTGCAGCGAGTAATAACAGAAAATATAAACTAAACGACTAAAAGTAAAAGAAAATATAGCATAATAACGACAGCCATGCACTCGAGCATTCCTTTCCGCAATTATTCTCCTAGTCCGCCTTCCTATTACTTTGTTCTCGAAATAACATTATTATCATCAGTGGTTTCGCGATTATTCTCATTACATTTATCTACGTATGCCAAGTGGAAAAGTAATTTTCTCTGCGACAAAGTGGACAAATGACGGAAGGCAATGGCAAAGAGGCAAAAAATAATCGTAATGACTTGCTGTGATGAGCGTCTACGTCTTTATTAGTGAATGTGAATACAAATACTTTTTCAGCTAATAGATAAAATATAAAGCTGGAATATATATACATATATATACACCATATATGTTAGTAAATTATACTTATATTGGCCACACATACTAAAAGTAATAAAGAGATCTAGTGTTCTGCCTTGCCAAATCAAATCTTTCGTTTTAATAACTTATTGCAGTGATTCATTTATTTAGCTTTTCTTTTGAATAGTACTTTAAAGTTGTTTTTAAAATGTATTTTTCTCATACTGTCATAGTTCAACTATTCACAACATCATCACCCATCTTGAGATCCCGGCATGGATAATATTCGACCGAATTGACTACGTCCAGCACGAAGTAAAGAAAATATAGCAGTCGGAGCTGAGACTTACACGAAGACAGTCGAGAGTTCATTCGGTGTCGGGCGCAGCAACTCGGACTAACGCATAGAACGACATTTTATACCAATCTTAAATGGAAAGCGTAAAAAATACAGCTGGTGCAACTGAAGGCGCCCAACCTTCCCAAACGGCATCGCTTTGCTATGGGCTCTTGAAAGTTTCTAAGAAGATCCGACGTTTTCAAGCCAAATTCTGTTCAATGATGAGTCTCATTTCTTGCTCAACGGGTATGTAAACAAGCAAAATTGCCGCATTTGGGACGAAAAGAGATTCCAGAGCTGACATTTCATCCAGAAAAAACAACGGTTTGATGTGGTTTACGGGTCGGTGGAATAAACGATCCATATTTCTTGAAAAATGATGCCGGTGAGAAGGTGACCGTCATTAGCGAACGTTATCGCGCCATGATAACCGACTATTCGAGACATGAAAATTAAGCTCGTGATCTCGGCGACATTTCGTTCAAACAAGACGGCACTACTTTCCACATATCGCATCAAACAATGGGTTTATTGAGAGAACACTTCGGTGAGCATATAATTTCACGTTTTGGGCCGGTCGATTCATCACCAAGATCATGTGATATCACACCGTTAGACTTTTTCCTGTATGGTTATGTAAAGTCTAAAGTTTGCGGACAATTGATTTGACTAAGGCCCTGCAGCAAAACATCAAACATGTTATTCGCCAGTTACCAGACGAAATGCTCGAACAAGTTATCGATTATTGGACTCAACGGATGGACCATCTAGCAGCGGCCAAATTTTTAAAGAGATAATCTTTAAAAATTAAATGCCAAGAATGTTCTTTAAAATGATAATAAATATTCCTATTTTTTCCTGTTTTTTCTTTAAAAACGAAGGAAACCTCGAAGTGCACCACCCTTTATATGGAGGATATCTGCAGTTTGATAGTTTTAAATAAGCTGATGTAGCCCTGTACTCCAATAATTTGAAAGTACATACCTCAGAAACGCTTAAAGCTAAATCGAGAAAACTTACTAAGAACAAGTCTTTCGAGCATCTTCTCATACTGGGTGAAAATGAATCATAACCACGTCCATTCTCCATGAAACGGTTACGTTGAAAACTACTAAAGGTGCGATAACTCACTAAATAGATGCGAGAAATACTAAATTTCATACTCGAAATGATCTGGAATAGGAGCACAAGACTCTGTTTAAAGGTTGGATATTCAACATGGCACCGGCCTTTTTAAATCAAATATCAAATATAAGGAACTGTTCGACCAACATGATATATTCTTATATTACGGTGTGAAATCGGACTACAAACACGTCTACTTCCCTTATAACCCAATTTTATACTTCATCTGATTTTTTAGTTTTACAGTATATAAATCAAGCAACAATGAAGGTATCGGTAACAAATATTGCCTTCAAAGAACGTCATGTTTTACCGAAAAATGGCTGGATTATAAGTTTTCGAATTCCCAAGTATCGAATATGTGACTTAGCTGCCTGTGTGTGACTTTGCACCGAAAATATCGATCACTCGGTGAGACATGTTAATGAAATTCAGAGAAATTACTTTCCTGGTAAGAAAAACTATCGGTTAACAGGTTAGCATTATAGAGTAAACGTATAATATTGGATATACGAACTGCCGTTTCCGAATATAAATATTATTATTATTACGTTTTCAAGGTACTACGGCTTTTATATATTTTTTCCAACTTTACCTATAAATTTGCTCACAAGACTTTTCTAAAGAATTTCATCAAGTTTTTCAATTTCAATATCAATTGTTTATTTGGATTTCAAGCATTTTGTTTACCCTCTATGTACAATTCAATCTGTTCCAAAAAAATTACAAATGGATTCTACGAAATTTGTCTTTGTTTTTGGCTTAATAAAATCAATTCAAAATAGTTTCTTGCTTCGATGTCTACATTACTGCAACTCTTGCCTATTCTCTGTTGTACTCCATTATTTTTGCTACTCTCACAAAATGTTCAAAGCCGTAGGAACACCTGCCGTTATAACAACCATAATATCCCTCTATCAGATTTTCTGCCGGAGAAGGCGAACTTTTCATTTCCTGACGGAATTGAGAAGTTCAAAAGACTTCAACTTTACAAGCACATCGTATCCATACGTACCACCCGAGCGACCGCGTACTTCGGAGACAATCACATTTGTACTGGCTCAATCATATCCAGCAATTTAATATTAACCTCGGCGCATTGTGTTATTGAGTGAGTAGAGTGCTCATGTTATTGTAGCTCATTTCATTTATATAATTTCTCTGCCACAAATTCTAGTCGTCGTAAAATTATTACGCGCACACATCGTCTTGTCGTGGTTGCAGGGGCGCCAAATCGTTTAGTTAGGTCAAAGAGAACGCTTGAAATGAATGTGCTCCAAGTGATGCCTCACAAAGAATTTATACCAGCAGGTGCTCACGATATAGCATTATTGCGTATCGCTAAAAGTTTTCCTGACGACAATGACTTCATCAAAGTAATACCCCTCAATGAAGAGATTATACCAAATGGAACAAAGTGCCGTATCCTTGGTTGGGGTCAACTTTTTTATGTGTGTACTTACTTTCTTTCTGTATCGTACCAAAATGTATGGAAATATTATTGATTATATTTTATTCCTACAGCGCGGTCCCTACGCGGCAGCACCAATAAATGCTGTTTTAACGGTATTTTCGTATGATTATTGCCAACAATTTTATCCCGATGTATTTGATGAGACGATGATGTGTGCCGGCAAGACAGATCCATGGGATTTGAACGCCTGTCGTGGAGACGCGGGTGGTCCACTAATTTGTGGTGATTTTGTGGCCGCTGTTGTTTCTTGGAGTTCATACTGTGGTGAAATTCGCAAACCAACTCTTTTCACCAGTGTATATCATCATCTCGCTTGGATCCGAAAGACAGGTGCAGGCGGTGCAACAATAGTAAAATCAATTAAATCGCTAGATTTTATTTTATACACACTATCCATACATATCTATTTTTGAGAATCGCTTTTGTCACCTATGTTTGGTTCTGGGATTTGTAGAAGTTTTATAAATTACTGTAAAACAGTTGATAATACTTTATGTAAAGAGTTAGCTCCTTTTTGTTTGATTTGATTGTTACTATAAAACGGTTAAAGTCTCAATAAAACTTATACTTATGAGAGAGTTCTGATAAGTTCTAAACTCACCGCCCAACGCCGTCACTATCACAAAGAATATTCATGGTTACTGTCTGAAAGCGGAATTTACGGCGGTTTTTAAACAAATAGAAAAAAGTAATATAAGTGGAAGATTCGTTTCGAGTTTTTGGAAAAAATGGTGTGAAAGCGACCCTAAAAAATTTGTGATTTTCAGAGGGATAGTAGCCGGTTTTTTACCATACCCGTGTAATGGTAAATCGTTGATTTTCTTTCATTATTAAAAAGGATGCTTAAAAGCAGACTGATAGACTCTGTCAGTATAGCGAAAATCGTGTATCACGCTTTCATTCAACACGAAATTATTCTCTATTATAGAAGATAGAAGAACTTAGTTTTGGTCGATAAGTTCGTATGGCTGTTATACTCGCATGATTTAATGACACGATCTGAAAAATTTTTGGGAGATTTTAGCCTTGCATTGATCCCTTAAATGAAAAAAAAAATTCATACAAGTACATACTAAATCCAGTCGATCGATCTGTATGGCAGCTGTATGCTATTGTATACTAGTCCGATGATCCGAATCCCACAAATAATCAGCTTCTTGGGGAGAAAAGGACGTGAGCAAAATTGACATGGTTAAATCGACTCAGCTCACTACGCTGGTCTTTATATACATATGTACATATTCAATAGGATCTCCAAAGTTTCACTCTGGTTGTTACAAAATTAGTACAAATTTAATATTCCTTATTAAGGATATAAAAAGATTATTAATCTGTAATATATTACCAATGAAATGACATAGAAATATTAAAAATATCAAAAAAGTTTGAAATTTAAAAAATGGCAGACTACTGGGACTATAACTATATTCTTTCTAAGGAAACCTCAGCTGAAAGTCAACGAATGTTGGTGGTTTATGGTTATTTTTTATTGTTTATGGTGAAGATGATCTAGCTGAGTTCAAAGTGGTTATTGTGGCTTGTAGTACATGAGGTCCTGGAAGCATTACTCAATTAAGATTGTTACCAAACACGAGAGACGCTAGCAGAATCAACTCTAAATGCAAAAAACCATAAGTGTAAACTGGCGGTAGCGATCAATACCGAAACCCCTCACTGGATTACGGTTCAAATCAAAAATGAAATCCACGAGTTGTTATAAAAAATGTGAAAAACGTATATTTTTGAATGAATAATTCTTTGAGTAATGCTATTGTAAATGATTTTCATAAATAAACCTTCAAATATGAAAATCCCAAACTTCTGTTAGAAGAAGGCTCTTGGCGTGCATTACATTTTTCATACAATCGTAAAACTGGAAAATCATTACATAAATAAATATTAGTGAAATTAGCTGAAGAAACAAGTAAGTAAGGGCTCAAATTGGGTGTAAACGAACATTTTATACTCTTGCAACTTGTAAGGACCAAAGCCGAAGAAATACCTTCAGGTATTAGCATGTGTAGTGTGTAATGTAAACTCTACTAAAAGGCAAAAATTATTATATTGAGCTTATGTGGAAAACGTTCCAAAGTAAACAGGACATAAAAAAAAACAGAACAAATGGCTTTTTCGGCAAAATCAATTCATTTTATTCAAAATAGCCTCCTCCTTAATACAGCTTTTTGCACGGTCCAAAAGCATGTCGAACGACCGGCCGGTATGACCGCCAATATGCCGTTGCAAGCCTTTTGAATGGCCACTACGTCTGCATAACGCTTTCCTTTCTTGGGCAAATGCATTTTTCTGTAAAGGAAGAAGTCGCACGTTTCTATATCAGAGGAATACACAATAATGGTAAAAATAATCGTCCTTAGAATGTTGGATTCTGAGCAATTTTTGGTCGCCAGTCAATTTGAACATAATATACATGTACAAACGATACATACAATATATATACATGTACAAACAATATAAAGTCAACAAGATGTTTGAAAATCTCATAATATGTACATATATGGGAGATGGAATCCATTTTTTTGTATTTTTTTATTTTTAGTTAGCCCGTACCTTCATAAGGCGCAATTTAACAGCTGTCGGATCATTAGTTTGTGAATTATGTCATTTTGAGTGAAGCCACTTTTGTTATTGTGAAAAAATGGATCAAAAGAAATTTCGTTTGGTAATAAAGTATTACTTTTTTGGGACTTTTTTTAACTACCTTGAGAAAGAAAAAAACATCAACAGCGACTATCACATACTTGCAATAATGTATTATTGGACCGTTTGAAAAACAAAATCGTCGAAAAACGGTTATATTTTTAAGTGAAAGAAAGTAATGTTTCACTAAGATAATTTACCGCGTCACAAATCAATGAAGACAGTGGCAAAAATCCATTAATTGGGACTCGAATTGCTTCCGTATCCACCGTATTCTCCAGATCTATCATCAAGCGACTATTTTCTGTTCTTAGACCTCAAAAGAATGCTCGCCGGAAAGACATTTTCTTCGAAAACTGCGGCCAATTTTGAAACAAATGACAAATCATATCAGAAAAATGGTATAGTAAAGTTAAAGGGTCGTTTTAATAGGTGTATCACCCTTAAAGGGGCTACATATACTGAATAAAAAACGAATTTTACCATAAAAAATGAACTTTATTATGCTAGGCCGAGGTCCTGATATTAGTTAAATGGCAAGTTTCTACCCGATTTTATCCATTTTGGTCATAAGAATACACTATTATCAGAAAAACGCATTTACTTAATTTTATTAAGATAACTAACATATTCGCCAATGTATGAGTTAAAAAGTCAACCATAGGCACGGGATCTACATATTCGGTTTCTGGGGGCTTATAATTCAATTTTGACAATTTTTAGACTTGGATAGCATGTCTTAAAGATACTTCCTGATATATTCATTGGGGCTTATTTTGCATACTGGAAAGGGGAAGAATCAGAAGGAGTTTTATATGGGAAGTAGGCGTGACTTTATCTCAATTTCTTCCATTTTCGCACTGTAAAATATTATAGAAAAGTCAAGTAGATCGAGCATATATGATTTCCTGGACAAAAGTTTGATGTGTCTGACTCATTTGACTGATTTATGGCATTTTTAGTAATTTTTAGCGAAATCGTTATATGGTGATTGGGCGCGGTTATAAGCTGATTTCATCTACATATTTTAACAAAATTGTATGTAGTATCAAAGAGTTTGAAAATTCCGATATCCGCTTTCGAAATGCGATTTGATTGTTATGCGCTTATCAACCAAAACATTTCAAAATAATCGACATAATTTAAAAAACAATAACAAAATTTATCTCTTTCATGCAATTAAGTAAATATTTGTGCCTAGGCGAATATTTGTATGTAAGCATGTAAGTATGTATGTATATGTGCATGTATTTAAGCACACTTAACTCATTCGCTCATTAATCGAATAAACAACACGCGAATCTGTGTGTATGTATGCCGCTACTTTCATTTTGTTTGTTTACAAGTAATTCAGCACGCATTGACAGTCAATTAAAAATCAGTTAATCAAATTAAGTCTATCGCCGAGCATAGTGCACTTCACAATAACTCACGCACAATGAGTGCACTTGTTGCCTTATCGAACTCTTCAAAATGTTGGCACTTCACCGCTTAATGGCTGATCTGTAAATGCATATTTAATCGGATTTTTTAAATCATTTAAATTGTTGTTTGCCCTTTCGCAAACACTCTGCTGGCGCATTGTTAAGTATTTTTTAATTGAGGCAAGTATTTTTTTTTTTCAAAATTTCATTTACTACTGCATAATAATATTTATGCAAGCGTGCACTTAACTATGTGCGTATGCATGTGTTGGTGGGTAGGCAAATTGTTTGTGGCACACCCGCAAAATTATTGCCAATAAATATTGAATAATGCAAAATTGATATGTGCAGCACGCCTCGTGTGGCGGCCTTTTTGCCGTGTAATTAGCAAAAAATCACTCAAAGTGATTGACATTAAATGTTTCAAAAAACCGCAAATATTCGCCGTGCAACAATTTGCAAAATCAAATGTTTACAGTTGTGAATAAAAACATTTAAATAGGAAAATATTGTTGCAATATAAATTTTGATTGTTGATTTAATGTTAAGTATGTTTGCCTTTAATTAAAAAATTAACTATATAATTTCTTAGTATCGTTTACTTGTTATTTCGGAAATTTAAAACGTAATTTAATTATTGGATTGACACATATGATTCATCCATAATTATCAGTACTAAAGTTGGGAATAAAATTTCACCATAATCAGACGAAATAGAATGATAAACACACACACAGATAGGTCTCATAGGAGAACGTGCCAAGATTGGACTGGTGGTGTTGTACCGGTTTCCTCACGATGAGATATTATAACAAAGTAGCTACTCTGGTCTACTCTTGGTTTGTGACACTATCCTGGCTGATTCTTACATTAAAATATGAAAAAAACCACGCCAATTTCCAATACATCAAAATTAAAAATTTTTTCTTTGATTATTTTATTTTACAGTGCATACATCAAGCACCATTAAATCAATCGGAATATAACTTCACACAAACAGCGCCCTTAACATAAGACATCTCACATCTATAAATTGTCGAAATCGTACCATAATATAAACGCTCAAATATCGAATATGTTTACCCTAGTACGTATGGCAGTCTCTTTACAGAAGATACTGGTTAATCTTTGATAAACATTGGGAGAAAAAACACCCGGAAATTGTAATTGAATTCCCCGAATAAATGATATTTCAAAAAAATATACTTTGTTAAGTTGGTAGGACTCTTTTTAATTGCTATGCAAAATATGAGCGCGATGTGTCAACCAGTTTGTTTGCAGCAGCTGCTTAAGTCGGTACACCTTAGTAGTGCCTGGCGATGTTTACAGTGGATAAAAATTTCAAAAAAAGAATTAGTCTCAAATTTTGGATTTCGGACCAAATTTCGTGTGCGGAATCGTTACGAATGTTGGAAGAGGTGATTTAGTTTTATCAAAGCTCAAAGCTACGAGTTTCACAAAGCCTTCGAAGGCGGTCAAGAGATCGTTGAAGACACTCTTCGTTTTGGACGACCTTGGACATGGTACTTGAAAATCGTCAGGCAAGTATTAGAGAGATGGGAGAAAGCTGTAAAACTCTAGGCAGTCCGTTCAAATGATTTTGAATATGAAACGCGTTCTTCCTCAACTCCTTCCTATAAAACAGTATTTTTTCCTCAAAAGGAGTATCGTACACAAATCTCTTTGGACAATCAACAATCCTGAAAATGGAGGAAAAAAACCAGCCAAAACCAAAAAAAAACACACACCAAAGCCGGTCAAAAGTCAAGCTTTTGCTCATTGTTTTTTTCGATATTCGTAGTTTGATGCATCATGAATTTGTTCTGGAGAGACAAATGGTAAACAAAGAGTTCTATTTGGCCGTATAGTAGCGTTTGCGTGAGAACATCCATCGCAAACAGCCGGAATTGTGGAAGAACAATTCATGGATTTTACACGATAATAATCCACTGTCGCATCGAGCCACGTTTGTGACCGAATTTAAAACCATATACGCAATGCATACCATCGGTCAAACACCGTATTCACCAGATTTGGCTCGGTGTGATTTTTCCTTTTTCCCCAAACTGAAAATGCCGCTACGTGGAACCCGTTTTCAGTCCAACGAAGAGATAAAACAAAATTCGCTGAAGGAGCCAAAGGCCATTGAGAAATGCATGTGAAAAGTGTTTCGAGGACTGAAAATCGTTGACATAAGGGACTACTTTGAAGGCGACAAAATAAATATTGATAAATAATTAAATATTTTGCATTTTATCTGCAGTTCCCTGATACTTTTTTTGGCATTAAGTCATAAATATATTCTAGTTTTTTTGTAAATTTTTGCGCTGCTAAAAATGGAGAAAATCGCCTCACCCCTGGCGCCATATACCTAATACAAAGACTTCAAACATACAGTTATGTTTATACCATATACATAAAATATATAAGATTTCTTGGCAAAATTAAATAAATTTATAATATCGGCCTACGAATTGCCTCAACTACCATATTCTCATATTACATATATGTATAGTTATTCTAGATGACTTTATACCAAATATGACTGCATATTCACCAAAATAGTCGAATAATGCCAAAAGTTGATTCCATCAGTTCACACCTTTCCCAAATCACTAAATATGATCTATGCTTCGATCTAAACCCAATATTCTTAAGATAAAGATTTTCAACCTTTTGAGATATTAATCAGATACTATGCATGTGTCCTTTTCTCACCAAGAAACTGCTCATATGTGGGAATCATACAGTTGTCATACAAACTCAATAATTGGTATCAAGTGCTTGTATAGAAAACTTTTTTAGTCAGGATTCCTTCACGAAATTTGGCATAAGTTTTTGGCTGAAGCAATGGTGCAATCTCCAAGTAGATTATTCCAATCGAGTCCCTATAGCGTATAGCTGCCATACAAACTGTTCTTGTATAAAAAAACTATTTTAGTTAACGAAATATCATCAGAAAGCTTGGCAAGGATTATTGTCCTAGACTATGTTACAATCTCCGAAACTGACCGATCAAAATCAAGTTCTATTATAGCTTCAGTCCAAACGGAATTCACGTTTTTCTTATTTAATATAAACTTCTGTCAAGTATTTCCACGGCTTTGATCAATGGTTTCAGGTCCAGCCTAAAATGATGGACGAGAATCACTTACTGTATGCATGCTTCTTATCAATTTTCGGCCTCTGAGCAATCGAAGCAGTGTTCACAAGACCGACGATTAGACCTGACGATTTCCATTATTTTACCCACATTCTTGACAATTTGCCTTTCAAAATCAGGTATATCTTTGCTATGATTTCCGGAACAACGAAACCAAAATTAAGCTTGATTGAATATTTCAATATCAGGGCCATAAACATTAAGTATGATATATTTTCAGCCGCCTGGCTTGCATTTTCGTCTTTCTTGAAGAAAACTTGTGAGATATGATACCTTTTCTTTTTGTTTTTGTCCATCTTTGACACCAGAAAATACTTAGTCAAGCAATCAACAACCGTATGTTTTTTGAATACGAAATCTTCTCTTTTTAACGTCATTTAGCGTAATTTAATCGCTATTATATAACCTGAGCTACAGAATTCTAAAGTCATCCATTGGAAAAGTGATTATTTTCTTTTTTACCAAATCTAAGTATCTCTAGTAAAGCTTACTTTAAGCAACACTTTTCAACAAAACGCATTAAATTGCAATCCAATTGTAATAATTCGTCTGGAATTTGCTGTAAATTTTAGGCACTTTAAGAAACAAAATTTGGCATCTTTAAAATTCCTTCTAAACGAAATTTAATTAAATGCACAGCACATAAATACAAGTGAAACTAACCACAAGCAGTCCGTAATTGCAGACAAATGTGAAAACTTTTAATTTTAATTACACACACATTAAATTAGAACAATGGACGGCAACAACAGCTGTTTTGCTGACATTCAACAGTGGCAAATTGATCAATAAAAAATTTTAGACACTCGTGAGCCAGTGCCAAAGATGTGGCTGCCACGCATGTGTGTGTGTGCACGTGTGTGGTAACCATTTGAGAACCATTCTGTGTATTCTAACTACTAACGTAAATGCTTATAACCGCAAACATTGGTGTGAATTTACGTAGAAGACAAGCGCACACGCAAACATACATAGACGCATACATAATTGCATCAAAAAATGACACTCATTAGATTTGACCTTCTTAAAAGTAATTTAAAGTGACCCTCAAATGTTTAATAGCCAGTCCGGTGTGTATGGATATGTATGTGTGTGTGTATGTGTATTTATTGTAATTTCTCAATTTAGCAAAGTGCAAGCAATGACAACCAAACCAAATCAGAAACTTTCAAGCAACATTTTGGTTATATACAAATTTATACATACATATAATAGCCATAAGTATTTATATACATATGTCCGGCTTTTAATACTTACATACAATATTGTTGAATGTGGCTCGTAAATTTCCACAGCATTATGTTATTGTGCACCGAAATCTAACCACTTTTCTTGCTTTCCTTTCGTAAATGTCTTTTGTGAGCGCATAGTTACGCATACGACATGGTGTACCCAAAGTGACTTATGTTACCTACGGTCAACTAGTTAGACTTTTAATCTGTCCACTGGTATTTAAACTACGGCTAAGTCTCATCTCAACTGACATTTATGGTTTTCGGCCAAG
Source organism: Bactrocera correcta (assembly GCA_027475135.1). Taxonomy (NCBI): domain Eukaryota; kingdom Metazoa; phylum Arthropoda; class Insecta; order Diptera; family Tephritidae; genus Bactrocera; species Bactrocera correcta. The sequence continues at coordinate 9,426,345 of CM050327.1, read as the reverse complement.
TGTCAAAATGTTGTCACAAGTTACACTGTAATTGTTGTTGCTTCCACTGTTATTCAACTTCGTAACACAAGGGACTATAACCAATGCTTTGCACGCTTTTGTTGTTGCTGTTGCTGTTGCTTGGCATGCCAATGCATAAGTGTTGGTAATTTATTTTAACACAAGGTAGACGGGTTGTAGAAAGATGACCCTCGCTTTTGCAAAAAGAGTACCTAAGTGAAGCGGCCTTGCTTCCATACCATTTTGTATGTGTATATATGATGTTTAATGCGAATGTGTTTGAGCGTAACTGCTTTTAGTCTGTGCATGTCAAAATTCAAACTCTTTAAATGACCAAGGCAAACACAAAGACCCACCCTGTAAACAAACTCTGTGTGCTGCAGCCGTTACTCACAGTATTGCCTTTCCTTCATGCCGGCGGAAGTGTAACTGTGATTAACACTGTAATACACAATTAGTTGCATGGAGGCATGAAGCCATATGTATGTGTGTGTGTTTACATGTGCGCATCCCTCTTGGGAAATGATAAGAGTCGGTAAATTGAGTTAGTACAGACCAGAAAATAAAAAGAGATAATTGTGTCAAAAATTACAAAATTATTGCAAAACAAATAAAAGAAACCATATAGTTATCAGCCCTAATTTAGAATATGGATATGAATTTTTGCTAAAAAAAATAATCGATGGCACAGTCTCTAACTCGTTTCTAGAATGTAAATTGATAATGGCAATATTAAAGTCGGGCATGCTGAGTTAATATCTTAACCTCAGTTAGTATAACTTAACTGAAACTTAACTAACCTAATTTAATTATCCGATTGGGCAGTTATTTGTTACTCTGGGTTTTCATTATATACTTAGTAAAAATAGAGCTCTTTCAGCAATATTAATCTATTATAGGAAAGAGATTATTTCTATATTATTCTCTCATCCATACCAAAGCAAATTTATTATTCAATATTATCAATACATTTCTGAAAAACTAAGAAGTTAATTTTTATCTTGTCACTTTACCTGAAAGTCGTCGGATTTTCCAGTTTGACATATGTAGGTATAGTCAACAAACTTCTGTGTGTGAATATTCACAGTAAAAAACAACTTTCTTTCAAGCTAAATTTTTGCGAAAATTTATAATTGATCCTTGATATAAAGCACGCACAGATAGATGATCAGTATTGATCCGAGTTTTATTGTTAAAGTAAAATATAGCTTAAGTAGAAAAAAAGTTAACTTCGGCTACACCGAAAGTAAAATAGCCTACATATGTGACAAATTCAACAGCTGTCGGATCATTAGTTTGTGAAATATGTATACCATTTTGAGTGAAATTGAGAAACAAATACATAAAAAGGAATTTTGCGTGTTAATAAGACATTGATTTTTGAAGGAAAGGTTGAAGAAATTTTTATTTGAATACAGTTGAAATAAAAATTTTACTTGGGTCATGAAAATTTTCCGGACACTACTCCAGAAAAATCAAATAACAGGTATTGGTATGCTAAGTTTTGGAGAGCACTGAAGACAGCGAACACAGTGAAAGGACAAAAGAGGTTGTTACCGACGAAAACATCAAACAAATCCGCAAAAAAAATTTGGATGACCGCAAAAAGAAGTTTTTCGGAATAGCTCTAAAGATATTAACTAAACGTGTACATCATATCATTCACGAATGCAGATGTTTGGGTATGAGACAGCTCTGTGCAAAGTGAATGGCAGCCGAGCTCACGTTGACCAAAAACAACGACGAGTTGAGGATTCGAAGCAGTGAAAATAGACGAAACATGGCTCTATAATTTAACTCCGAAGTCCAGTCGATGGTAATCCGAGTGAACAATGAACCCGCTCCAAGGCGTGGAAAAATGTAACATTCAGCTGGCAAGATTATGGGGTCTGACTTCTGGAATGCGCATGGAATAATTTTTATTTACCACCTTGAAAAAGTAATGACCATATTCAGCGACTATTACATAGCGGACTATTATATTGGACCGTTTGAAGGACGAAAAACGGCCGCATTTGTAGAAAGAGAAAGTGCTATTTTATCTAGACAATGAACCGTTGGCTTCGAATTGCCACTGCAGCCACCTTTTTTTTCAGATCTAGCTCCCAGCGACTTTTTCCTGTTCTCAGATCTCAAAAGAATGCTCGCTGGGAAGAAATGTTCGTAAAATAAAGTTGTGATCACCGAAACTTAGTCCAATTTTGACGCAAACAACAAATCGTGCTACAAAAATGGTATCAAAAAGTTGGAGGGTGTGTTGAATAAATAAAAACGAATTTTTCTAATAGAAACTATGGGAGACTGAGGACTCTTCAATTGACTTGTTACATTTCTTCATCATGATTTTTATCGGTCGACTTGTATTGCAGCTATACTCGTATGCTACAGAGGTCCGATATCGGCCGTTCCGAAAAATATATGCCAAGTTTTGCGAATCCATTTTGTCAAATAAAAAGATTTACTATACCGTTCTTGCAAATTAGCAGCTTTAGAGAAGAAAAAGACGTGTGCAAAATTTCACATCGTTATCTCAAAAACTGAAAGACTAATTCAGGTATACAAGGTGCGTTCCAAATTAAACAGGACTAAAAAAAACAGAACAAATGGTTTTTTGGCAAAATCAATTTATTTTATTCAAAATAGTCTCCTTCTGCTTCAATACAGCTTTTTGAACGGTCCAAAAGCATGTCGAATGAGTGTTTAAGCTCGTTTGTAGGTATGGCCACCAGTATGCCGTTGCAAGCCTTTTGAATGGCCTCTACGTCTGCTTAACGCTTTCCTTTCATGGGCAAATGCATTTTTCCGAAAAGGAAGAAGTCGCACGGTGCCATATCAGGTGAATACGGGGAGTAGTTAATGACTAAAATGTGATTTTTGGTTAAATAATCGGTCACAAGCGTCGATCGAATGTTGGATTCTGAGGAATTTTTTGTCTTCAGTCAATTTGTGCGAAACAAACCGTGCACACACCTTTAAGCCCAAATGTTCGGTCAAAATGCGATAAATCGATGTTTTGGAGATGTTCAATTCCATTTCCATGAATTTCAATGATGATTTCGTTTGATTTTTGATGAATTCACGCACAGTTTCCATAGAATTTCCGGTGATCACGGATTTTGATTGGCCCACATGTTGATTCGTTGTTCATTTATATCTTTACGACCACTTTGAAAACGTTGAAACCACTCGTGCACTCTGCTACGGAATAGACAATCACCATAAAGTTGTTTTATCAATTGAAACATTTCAGTAAAAGTTTTACCAATTGTAAAACAAAATTTTATGTTGGGGCTATTTTCGCATCGATAACACAGACATATGTACCTGAAATTCTCACTGTCCAATCGATAAAGATAGCAGATTCTAACGCACCAGTCGACTTATAGCTGGCGCCACCAGGGGGCGCTAGATTCAAAAAGTGCTGTTTATTTTGGAACGCACCTTGTTTATAGAACACGCACAGCATGCCTAAATCGACTGAGCTCGTCACGCGGATGTTTTATATGTAAGTAAACTCTATGAGATCTCTGCCCAAGTATTTCATATATGTACATACGAGGAGGGTTAAAAAAATACTGTAAATTTTAGTTCTTTGAAAAAATATACTTATTAATTTGTCTACAATAATTTAATCGTGTTTAAAATAGGGTACTATTTTATTTTACTTATACATTTATGCCTACGCTTTTCCAATCGCTGAAATATGTACTTCTCATACTCGATTTTTGTGATAGCACTTTCAGCGATGCGGTTTTAATTTCATCTATTTTTGTAAAAAGGATTATATTAAAATTAAAAAAAAAGTCGCACGGAGTCATGTCTGGAGAATATAATGGTTACAGTATTTCTTTTGAAAAAGAATTCACGAGCAAATTTTTTTTATCGCCAAGCTCATAAAAAAACGTCTAAATTGAACTCTATAAAGCCGAAAAATTTTAAAATTCTCTCTATTTTCTTGGCACATCTCATATATATCCTTAGTAAACGAGATTTTTCCTTCGAACTACTGTGGGCAAAAAATAGTAAGACTTTTTATATTAAGTTTCGTGCGAAAACCCATAGTCGAAATATTTTTTTCAAAGTTGGTATGACTTTCCATGACATCTGTACCAAATGTTACATCAAAATAATTGATATTTAGTATATGCTTGCCCTTCTGAAGTACATTAAGTGCATTCGGAGAATTTTACGATGAGTGAAATTATTTAACAATGAAGTTTCATTAAATTTTATGTGTGGAATCAAATTTGCAATTTGTAGCAAAACGTTCAGAATGTTGGAAAAGACCGTCGGTGGTAATTTTTTAGTCTCCAGCAAGTGTTTTTGACTGGTACAAATTATTCAAAGAGGGTCAAGGACGCGATGACGACGAATCACGTCCATGACGGCCAACAACATTAACTGATGCTCAACACATCAATGAAATAAAGGAATTGGTACTTGAGAATCAAGAACTAACAGCCAGAGATCTTACTGGCATCGTTGAAATATCGGAAGGATCTGTGAAAATCAGTTTGGAAGATCATTTGGGCCTATCATTTGGGCCTAAAAACATCGTCGCTGTAACATCCGTGAAATAATGTTTTCCATCTACCGTGATATAATAAAACGGAATATTACTGGCGAAGAATCTTGCATCTATCCTTACGACTCGAGCACAGACGCAGTCAAAAATCAAAAAGCAAGATTAAGGACAGTTCTTGCTCATAGTATATTTAGTATCCCCAAGTTTCCTACTTGGTTGCTTTAAACACCCTTTCATTATATTTTTTGTGTTGCACATAATTGCCTGCGGGTGGTACACTACATGTCTACACAGCTCTACCTACAAACATACAAACACACATACTTATGACTGCGTGCATGTGACAATCGCCCCGCCGAGCAAGCAAACACGCCAGTTTTCATCTCACACAAACGAAATCTTCAAATCATTTTCCTTTCACTCACTTATCACACGTCAACCCACTAACTACCGGCTAACTAACCAGTTCAACAGTCGAATGAGAAGCTGTGCACAGGCACATACACCGACAAGCCGCCTACTCGTATATGAGGCGGTGGCCTTTGTTTTCATGCCACTTTCTTTTCGCACAATGCCATTATTTGGGGTGGAATGCATAATGTGGAGTGTCCACAGCGACAATTTTCTGCTACCAGCGTCTATGTGTGTGTGTATGTTAAACGCCTCTTTGGTTTTTTTCCACACCCGCCATACAGTGTCATTGCGTAAGGTTTAATTGACCCCAGATTCATAACTGCCTGCTCAACGATGCTGAAAACATCGTGTTGACCCTGATTTCATGAGTCAGCAGCAAATGATGCCGAAAGTCACAGCAACATCACTCAGTTGGCAAAATGCGCCAGCAAGCAGTGGCTGTACAAGCCAAGCCAAGAGAGAGCCGAGAGTAGGGCAATCTGTGTGGCAAGCAGCCAGTTAGTCATTCCGTTAACGCGACAAAGGCGTTGAAGCGTGTTAAATGTTTCCTTGTTTCGGGGGACGGTATTTATTATTTCTTTGCCTTCGTGTGTTTGTTTGTTGACATTGTTTGTATGTTTAGTCGCTACTTTTCGTTGCGTTTTGGTCGCCTCTTTAACAGCTGTCAGCTGCTTTAGTTTACGCTGACACACGCACAGCTTTTTAAGTACATAGTTTTCACCTTGCCTACTTTAGGGCGCATTAAGTGTTTAAGCTCAGTAGCTGCTAATGACTTTAATCCACGCCCAAGTAATCTTAACATGCACAAGAAAACAATTAAAAAATTCTTTCATTTGACGCCAACGTAAGCCGAACAATTTAGTCAACCCTCTGCGCGCCAAGGTGAAGAGTTGAAAATGTAATAAAATTTTGCCTAAATTTATGCAACCACGCGCACTAAATCTTGCTTAAATGTGGCACAGTATTTTCAGCACTGAAAATGGTTTTACAGCCTCGCAAATTACTTTAAAAACTCGCATTTTCTTCCGATAAAGTATTCGTCTTAAAGACCACATTTTCTGTTCTAGCATTTTATTGCAAAGCATACGTTTAGGCGCGTGTTACCTCAGTGAGTATAAGAATTTAATTTTCTATTTTTTTTTATAGAGACTTGTTCAAATTCTTTCAATTTCGCCACGAATGTAAGTGCATTGCCAAAAGTTAAGATGCTAATATCCACAATGCCCTACAGATACTATAATGAAATTACTCGCAATTTACACCAGCCACCGTCGGTCGACAATGGTGCACAAAGGTGTATTTACCGCGTCGGTTGCTCAGACTGGCAGTTATTCTAAGCGATAACGATCCATCTTCCGGCCACGAACAATTCAGTTCGCCATTCGTAGCGTAGCCGTCTCAGGTTTAGCAGGAAAATTAAACATCACAAGCAGAAAATTTATGATGCCAGTCGGCGGAAGGTGATAGACGCGTCTATGCGCTATTGTACGTGGGAAAAGGAAAATGCGGCTATGCGATTACCGAAGGAAATATGGTGTTGGGCAGCATAATTTGTGAATATCGTAGCATATGGGGCAGGTTAAGAATATGTATATCGGTCTGAAGCAGACAGTGGCATTAAAAAAATTTTCTAGTAAATATCTTTATTGAGGCGATTGATTTGAAAGTCTCTCAAGGCTAACAATAATCATTAAATGGCAGTCTTCTTGATCTTTAAAATATATGGTATAAAGCTGTATTTGGTGTGGGTCTTCGATACAATATTGAATACTAGTAGCCTAAATGTAGCAACATTTTGTTTTTGAAAGGCTTATATTTCTCTTAGTTGTTCTCAATATACTTTTTTGAGCACTGCAGATCCAAATATTTTTCCCCTAATTTTTTTACAATGATAATAAAAGCTGAAAATTATTTTATATAAAAATTTCCCATAAATTCACCACTGTTCCGTCTGTTCGAATGTACTTCATTTCAACAAATGCCGCGGCGAAAATTAGACTTTTATGAAGACAGGTAAATTTGGTGCATTTTGTTTTCTTTAAGAATTAGAAAATTAATTATAGTTTAGTGCAGGCAGGTGGTAATATAAAACAATAAAATATATATTACCAACAACAACATTAACGGAAAAATGTATCCATCTATTTTAGAGCAAAATGTGAAAGACTTTCTAAATCTACCCATCTAAATACAGGTTGATGGATTAAAAGCACCTACAAAAGTTATTTTCGCTGATTTATGGAATTTCTATAACTTTTTAAAGTCTTAACTTCAGACACTACATATACCAGATTATTTTTGAATACATCGGTAGTGAAAGACAATCAGAATCCTAGTACACAGGTGACTGATTATAACGAAACCACTGGAACGATCAACTCTTAAGCAAATCACACTGAAAAGTCATGTGCAAAACGGTAGATCGGAAGTACAAAAAGTTCCTATTGGCACTCGATAGAAGAGACGGTAGGAACATGATGGAAATACATACAGGTCCGTAGGATGGGGCTGACATATCGAGAAGATTGCCTGATGCCTAAAGCAGATTACAAGGGAAACAACAGAGCATCTCTTGTGCACATGTCCCGCATTGGCAAGACTGCGTTCTAGGTATGATATAGATGAGATATTGCTAGTAAGGCCGCAGAGTCTTTCAAAATTCTTGTCAAGCGCTGACGTCCAAAGGATGACATCTCCTCTTGAACCTAGAAACTGAACTCCAGCTGGAACGAGTTGTTCCTTTGTCCTCCTGCATTTTGGCACTGGATCCATCAAACTAGAGCGAGCTTAGCAAGATGGGGAACGTTAGAGCCCTATTAAAACTTAGCGAGGTTCATCTCGCGGCGATTATAGGAGTTCTAACTACTTATATTCTTTCCTATAGATACTCATACGGTGTGGATAAAAATTATGTCGGATGTCAACTGAAAAAGTTGCAAAGAGGAAGACGTGATGCAACCAGATACCGGAATAGATTTTAGCCGTCCCAAGAAGATTTTGTGACAGGGGGTTCTGTTTATCCAAAACTAGGAGTTACTGGCATCATAAAGAACAGGCATTCTCTCAACTATCCAAGTGGACTCCTCCTACAATAAACAGCGAATTTCGAATTTAAGTAACCTAATCTAACTCCTATAAACCACTTTAACCTAACCTTCGGTTGAAAGCTTTGGGATAGAGTTAAATATCTAGGCCTTAAAGTTTTCAGAGGCTCTAAGCAGGACATTTCCGCTACACTTATGTAATTCATTTTCGTCGATTCATCTATTTAAGAACACTAAAATCGTTTTCTTTAAGTATATGATTACAATTAGTTTGCACTCAACCACTTTGAATTAAAACAAAAATCGAAAAACAATAGTAAATTCAAGCGAAAAATAAACACTTTGGTACTGGAACATCGACAAGCAGAAAGTTTTGTAGACAGACAAAAAACTTGCACAGAGAGCCGCCGAAATTTCGGTTATCAAACAAGTGAGACCACTTGTGAAAGTAACAGACTTACTTGAAATGTTGATAGCACAAACCCAACCAGGCAGAAGTCACTGGCCTAGAAAGCGACTCGACAACAACGACACTGCAACGAAGCCTCACGATAGCGTTGCACCAAGAAAAAGCAAGTAAACTGAATGCCGTTCGACGTGAAAGCCTTGCGCGGGAGCTCAACTTATTAAACGCGTCGCAAATGAACTCGACGACACTAAACTTGACACGGTTCGTCCTGCAAGAATGAGCCACCGCACGGCCAAAGTGTAAAACACAGTTGCTCAACTGTGGCGAGCAAAAGAAGTTAAAGTGAAATCAAAACAAACTAAACGACAACAACACATGCGTGGCAATAGTTGGGGCAGCCGGAAAATAAAACAACCCAAAATTTAAACGAAAAAGACAAAAGAAATTACGAGTTTCAATTTAGAGTTAAAATTTATTATATCCATTAAGCAAATGGGTTTTGGAAACTTGTCGCTCGCCTCGGCCTAACGGCGGCGCGCATCTTCACAAACTGTCGCCGCTCGTTATACACTCAAAGCAATGATTTTATTTGTACACATACACACACACACAAATATATGTATGCCTAGAGCTCATGTTTGTTTAAAGATGTTGGCAGCTGTTTGCTTGTTTTCTGGTTGGAACTGCTGCTCTTAGCTTGGCCGGTCGTGTTTTGTGCTGGCCCTGTCTAGTCTTGACTTTTGGGCACTTCGCTTAGTGGGTGGAAGAGATTTTGCTGGTTCGCTTGTTTGCGGTTTGTGTCGAGTAAACATGCGTCAGCTTGTCTACAATTGCAATGACAACAACAATATTGCAATAATAACAAGCAACTACGAGTATAATATATAGTTTGAGTAACACAACTGTTATAAAGTCTAAGGAAAAGGAATGGTTTTGGAAAATTAAGAATACGAGTATTCGAGCTGGATTCGTTCAAAAAGTGCCTCTATGTGAACCAATTTTCTAAAAATTAAATAAAAATAGCAATCTCTTGCTATTCGACACATCTAACCTTTTTTGGGGTTGCTTAACTGTTGAATGCACCTTGATGTTATCTGAAGAATAATGATTCCTGCAAGTTTGAAGACGATTTGAAAAGTTTATGCATTTTATGAAAAATTTTTCATATAGGAAGCGTTTAAGAAGAGTGTCATTAAAAGCTTGACCGATCAGAACTGGGAACACCGACTTATAGACTAAGACGTAAGGCTTAGGTTATGAGTTCCGACGCTATGTAATTTGATACAAAGAGAAATAATATTTTTTTTTAATAAAATAACTAGTATTTCCTAGCAGTTCCTTTGTAACAATAAGTTAACGAAAATATCAAAAAGATCCATAAATTAATTTTCCATGAACGTAGATGAAATTGATTAAGACACATAAAACTTTTAGGAAATCAATATTTGGATATGCGAAAGTTCGATGTAAAGTGGGTGCCACGCGAACTCTACGAAACAACAATACGTAACGAGCAGACTGGCGGATGTAATCTGGAACGGAATGATTTTCATCGACCCTCTCCTGAAAAAGGTAAAACACGCCACAACCACTGTTGTAGCATTACTGAAACATTTGAATGGCAAAAGCTCAGAAACAGCTTAAAAAGGAAGAAAAGTAACCGTTTCACAAACGGAATTAAAATTTCATTGAAAGAACATCGAATTACAACAGCGTTTTTCAGTGGCTTTTCTCTTCCTCTTAGAGTCAAGATTATATTTACATCTAAATCTAAATCTAGGTCTAAATTTCATATATTGTTTTATTTGTAGCAATAAAAGACGTTCAAAAGTATAGATGACGGGAGTATTTAATGCTTTTTTTTCAGTATATCTCATGATCAAATTTGACCCGGACTGATATTTTTGGAAATTTTAATAAAAATCTATATTGTCGCCTTGGAAATAGGCTCCTTGATTTCAGAAGTGCCATTAGTTAGATTATTGAACAATTTTGACGTCATATTTATAAACTCACACCTCGTTCCCAGTAATAATGTGTTGGTTGAGTAGAGGATCTTCAATTTCGTTGTCAAGCTTCACTGTTGTGAACTCTACACGACGCTTAATACTCAAATCATTAATCAGAATTTGTAGAGTCGATCCCTAAGAGATTTTGAGATCCTCTGCTATCTCTAATTCCAACTTAAAGATTATCAAGCACTGTTTCTTTAGCTTTGCCGATGTTATTGTAATTAACAGAGGTGGATCGAGCACTCGCATGAAGGAAGCTTTTGATGACTTCACGTGGTGACCACTTTGTACCACTTATTCATGATAAAGTAGATTCCACAGAACTTTTAGGAAACATTTTCCATGATTCCGTAAGCGTCATTCCATTGCAAACACAAAATTTCAAGCCGACTCGCTTCATTTCCATTTTCGTGGTAAAAACCAGACACATTTTTTGTCCAAATATGAAGATCAAACTTCACACGAAGTTAAAGAAGATCGTATATATATAGCAAATACTTTATCGGATGGTATACCTAAGGTTTATTTTCTATTACTACATATCAAAGGTTCCAAAACAAATCCTCAACGACATATTTGACTTTTTCTTTTTACACCAAGCGTTTTTAAGCTCTTTTAATAAAAAAATTAATAATTTAATAAAAAAATTTAAATACAGTCTAACGAATAATGCATCATGAACAGACCCTTACCATTATTTCAAAAAGATGACCATATAATACGTTAAAGGTCATTTAGCATCAAAGAATCTCAACCTAACCAGGCAGTTATTTCCAATACTACAGCATATTACCTAATACCATAAACAAAGGAATGATGTTATGCTATTTAGCTAACCAAAATCCCACTCTACATCTGTACCCATGAATCTAATCTCTCCAGCAAATTTTAAAAAATTAGCAACTTCATATTTGTAATACAGTACGGCGACAGCTGTCCACTCCAACAGCAGCAGAAACAGAACCAACAGCAACCGCAATGGTAACATCCACATCAAATGAAACATTTTTCAATTACACTGCCCCACAATAAAATTCGTAATTCATTTCGCTGGCATATGCCACACATGTGGGCGCCTGCCATGCAACTGTCAAAATATACTTTGCCACTACAAATGTGGCCGTGCCAAGGCTGGACATGCAACCGCAATGAAAGCTTTTTAAAAAATTGAAAATTAAACCATTTCTTGATGACAATTGCTTAGTAGACAAGGAACAGCGCACAAAAGGATTTGTGAGTGTTGGTGCATGTTTGTGAGAGAAAGGGGCGGGTAAGCGGAGCACCTCCAGCATTTGTCGGCAGCACGTGCATGTCATTGCTGACAGTGTTATTGCCATCAGAAAACCACTGTTGTTACAAGCAGAGCTATTTAGTAATTGTTGCTGGGCTTGTTATTTTGATTGTGCCTCTGAATAGTGTACCAGCTGGCGGAAAGTGGCAACCAACGAAGCAGAAAAAATTGACTTTGGTCATAATTAATAAAAGTATTTTCATGAAATGTCATTGTGGGACACAAAAAACTGTATTTGAAGAAATTAATATTATTGCATATATTATTATTAATATTGTGGAAGTTTGGAGATGCAGTGTAAACAGGGGAAGCAAGATGTTTTAGTTAAGTAATTAAAAGATACGAAAGGAGAGAAAATTATCTGGGGATTATCTTTTTTATGAAATATAAGATATTTACTAAACAAATTTTACAGTTAAAGAAAAAGTTTGATTGGATTCTTAAGACCCAATCGAAGAAGATTAATAACATCAAGGATGGCGTTCTAGATAATGGAGTATGTGAAACGGCCTAACAGTGAACTGATTTTTGAGGAGAGGTATAACAAAGCATCTTAAAAGGCTTTGTGAGTTCAGACCTGTATGATATATTGAACGTGAGAAAGCTGTAGACAGGATAGATAAGACAATTACTCACTCCAGATAACCAGTCAAACCAGCGAACCTGTTTCGAAAAATGGAAAAACTACCTCAGTAGACGTAAAACTAATGACCATCGTTTTCTGGGATACCCATGGCGTGATCTACACTGCCACTATTTCTGATGGTTTAGCGGTCAAGTGCAAAGATTTAAAAGGATAATATGTCAAGCAATAAATCGCCCATTTTTTCAAAATCTTTCGTCTCATTCGAAGGTTCACGCTTTAAACCTGTTGATTAGAAGAAATACTCAGTTTTCTTGAGAAGCTATAGGGAAGATGAAGGGACTACCACCAAAAGTGGTTTCAGATCTACGAAACCACTGAATTTATCTGATAGAGGATGCTCGAAAAGGGTACTCTCTATAAAAAGCTGGAAGATGCATTAAAAGACGCACTCTCCGCAAGCACTTAATATCATTTAACACACAGCACCCGTGGATATTGCCTGCAGGTTCATTGCTCTAAAGGTCGCTGTAAGGTTCAGAGAATCTGAGTATATGAAAGGGTCCAAATAGGAATAGGATGAAACTCACACCTCTTTCAACTGCATCTCTGAAATTTAGGACCACAGGCTAATAGTTGGAAGAAGTCAGTGTAGAAGGGCGTCACTGAGCTTTTTCACGGATAGGTCGAGATAAGAGAGGCGGTTGGAGAAAAAATTTTTTGTAAGTCAACCAGTTCTGTCCGACGAAGACTACTTCGAAGCAGGACGTCTGCTGCTAGTCAGTGTCAGTGGCGTATCTGAAAAACACTACACTAGTTCAGTATCCTAAATTTAAGGTTGACGAACTCTGTAATTAAGGCTACCGAACTACTGTAGTGTACTTCAGAAAGAACTGGCAGCATTTAAGATAGGTATTGCTCCGAAGTGCAGCCTCTTTCAGGGGGGTGGGTATTCACTCCGACAGCAGAGTGCAACACTAGCGCAGAGTTCTCGACTGCCTAGTGTAAAATACAGCAAATCTAATGAACTATTTGTCCTTAGCAAACAGAGTTCATCTTGCCGCAATCGTAGAAGTTCTTAGTGAGTATTTACCATAGATATTCGGCGGTTCGAAGACAAACCTTGTCGAATGCAAGTTGTGAAATTTTATATGAAATAAGGTTCTGTTTCATTGCCCAGCCTTTGCAAACTGAGTTGGAAGCATTGTCCAAGTTTGTCAAGTGAGATCCCTGTTGGAATTGATGTCTGAACCTAACTTTAACCTCTTAATTAACGGATGTCGTCATATATTTAATAATTAAGGCATTTTTAAAAGTTAGACAATCGGAGAACTTCCCTTGGAGGAGTTTCATAGTAATTTATAATCAAAAGTGTTGTATAGTATTTCACTAATTTCCATTGTGCTTCAGCGTCAATCTTCAAAGGAGAACATTAAATGCGTAACATGCAACAATTATACAATCATAGAACTGAAAACTACTCTTATCTTCATTTCAAATAAAATGGCATAAAGACTTAGCAACACCAAGCGCAACTACTTGGGAACACCATGTGGTATACGTAACCCACGAACCCAGTTAAATGCGCATCAAGAGCAATGAAACCATTAAAAGTCAAAGACTGACAATTCATTAATGCACGTGCAAGCGTATAGTGGAAAAGTCGATAGCACATTTGATGGCATCGTTGCAAGCAGGTGAAATGTGTGCGAAAGTGTAATGAAAAAGTAAAACTTGCCAAATGCAAATGAGTTGCATGAACCAACTTGGCGTGTGGTTGTGTGCGAGGATATTTGTGGAAAGACGTTAGAAATGGCAGATGAAAATTGAGAGCAATGCGTTGGAATGACAACTAACGCGACAGCGACGTGTTCACTTTATTGACTTTTCATCACCTCTCAAGTTGTTACAGCCACCATTCATTCTCATCCAATTCAATATAGCAGTAATGAATTCCTGCCAGTTACGGCTAAGTAGTGCTGAGCTATGCAAAAGAAAATATCAACGACTCTTCAGCTGCTGCACTTTTGTCCCCATTAACATATGAGCAAGTTCGTGGTTCGAAGGAAATTTCGTGGCTTGACATCTCAAATCCGCAGCAGTGAAAATGTATGCTAAGCATTTGTGTATTTGTTTGCATGGGATGTGTTTTAGCCCAGTTACAGTTATATAATATCGCCGGTTTTAGCAGCGATAAAGTTGAAATTGTCAGTTCGCAGTTGTTTGTTGCTGTGAATATTAATGAAAACATCAAACATGTGCGCAACTTTCGATCTATCTCTTCTTACCCCTGCTTCTAGGGAATTTGTGAATGGTTAGTGATGCTTTTTGAGCAAAGCGTTAGAAAGTGTAATGCTGTTATGACATTAAAACCATGGATATTTTCCAGATCTAAGTGTAAGTATTCTGCGATAAACATATGTATTAAGTTTAGTGCTGCCATAAGTTCTGTTACAAGTTCAGGCAATAAAATACATGAAACTAAGGCACATTTTTAATTTTATTCATAAGTCATATATGAAATGAGCAGTGTACTAAATTTTATTCAAAATGGTCACCTTTTGCTTCATACAAGTCCTCAAACCAGTCGACCATTGATCAATAGCGCACGTACAATTTCTATTAGTATTGACGAAGCTGCTCGAAACAATGTTTCGAAACAATGTTTTTTTAAGACTCTTCAAATTTCTGTGCGGTATTCAAAGGCCACGTCCTTTATCTCTGGCCACAAACTGTAGCAAAATGGATTCAAATCTGACCTTCCAAGAGGCCAATCATTTACAACTATGAAACCAGGAATATTGTTTTAAAGCTACACTGGAACGTTTTTGCTTAGTGTACTGGAGCAGAATCTTGCTGGTAGATATAATGCCTTCCATTGAAGAAAGTACTACTGAACTTATTTATCATGCCTTCTAACACATCCTTGTTAATAACTTCTTTAAAAGAAAAATTTCATTCATTTATCTGATACTTTCATGGTCGTTGATCATGTGCCACTGAAGAAGCATCTGTTGAGCCTAATTTGCCTCAAATTTGTTACAAAATAAACAGTCGACCAACGGTAGAATTTTATGTTGAGATTTTGTCGAATAAGTCTTGGCATTGATCTTTAGACTATACATATCCCTACAGGAAGAAAACTAAAGGTGTGATGAACGTCGTCTTGTCGAATCTTGGATCACAAGCTTCAGTTTCAGGCCTTAAATAATCGTTTTTAAAGATATATGGACCGATGATTCCACCAGCCCACAGTCCACACGGAACCGTTACTTTTTCTGAATGAAATTGGAACTTTTGAATTTCTTCAAGACGCTCTTTCTTCCAAATGTGCCAATTTTACATACTCATTAAGCGATAAATGGACTTCAACGCTAAACAAAATTTAGCTTGAAAACATCGGATCTTCTTGGAACTTTTCAAGAACCCTTAGAGCGAAGCGATGTCGCTTGGGAAGGTTGAGCGGCTTCAATTCTTGCCCAAGCTGTGTTCTGAACGCTTTCAATTTAGGATCTCGATGATATATTTTCAACAAACCAGGGTTAAGAAATTCATTTATTGCCCATAAGACGCTTATAAGATTCATGCCTTCCCATTTTCACACATGCATGTTTTGGTATGTTTGGTAGCATTGACGGTTAACCGGGGAATGATAAATGTCAAACCCTTATATTTGTAATAAAGGTAAATTCTCGCACATAACACAAATTTATATGGGTTTTATTACAAAAAGAACCCTTTAAAAGCCGCTCCTCTACGGCCAAACTTTAAATTCGGAAGTTGGTGTGGAAATATACAGTCCAGAGTTAGACAGAGAGCAACCTTTAAAGTTGTCGGACTACAGCAGTATATTTCAAGGAGGTCTTTGCTAAAGAGAAAGCCACGGAGCTGGCCTCTAATGCAACTGCAGGCAATTCCACAGCCAACATCTACGTAGACAGGCATGCGGCAATCTAGGCAGTAATCTCATATCACATATCAGCCAATAGTGTCTTGGGAAGCAGGACACTTCTACTGGGTACGAGGCAACAAAGCCATTTAGGGTAATGAAATAATGTACAAGATTCCCAAGAATGGTGTACGGCTACGTTCGAAGACGTGATCAACATCGGTAAACCCATGCATTGTCTATACGACGATTTCGACAGAAGAATGGGGAAGAAAATCTAATCCCGATGGAACGAGCTTCCTGGGTGCAAAACTGCAAAGGTCATGTGCAAAACGGTAGATTGGAATTACACAAAATTCCTGTTGCACTCGGTAGGTAAGATTTTAGGAACATGATATGTATACTAACTGGTCACTGTCTGGTGACGACACACGCCCTTCAAATCGGGTTGACAGATCAAGAAGACTGCAGAAAATACCTAGAGCAGGACACTAAGGAAAGAAGGGAGCCATCCCTTGTGCACTTGTCCCGCATTGGCAAGACTACGCTGTAAGCATCTGGGGTCTCATAGTATGATACGCCGGAGGAGGTATTTTCTTGAAGGAGGACAAAGCTGGTCTATGCGTGTCTTATTGGTCTACCAGATTAGCCTAACCTAACCTAACCTATTGATAAGGATTAAATTTTCCTCACAACTTTTATCATTTCGAAGCCAAATACGAAAATACGATACAAAAAAGAGGCCATAAATTATACCCAAGTATATATCAGAAGAGCTGAAATGATTGAAGTTGCTTCAAAGGTTGCAACCTTCACTCTTATGAATAATTAAATAATGAAAGAAATCAATAAATCAATACAAATCAGTCTGAACTTGATATCGATTAATATATCTAAGTAACTGGAAATCAAAATTTTTATTTTCCCTCAGTTAGCTCGGAAGTCACTATGAAAATTCTATGTAAAAGTAGTAATACTAATAGTAACATTAATTGTACATATGGATGCCGCATTATCATTACAATTAACATTATTGCGATATGACGCGTCATCACTACCATATCTACTTAAAAATTCAATTAAGCAAAGAAAGAGTTAAAAATTTAATACCAGCATTAAAATGATTTAATTATTACGCAAAATGTAGAATATATTTATGGCAAATGAAAGTGCCAAGCACGTGCAACACAGAGGCTAAAGCAACACAAATAATGATAACAGTGATAATGGTATTAATGGGATTGTGTGGCGCACGCATCTACCAAAATATGAGGTTTAGGCCATGATTCTGGCACAGAGTCCAAGGCTGGCATGATAATTTTTAAAGTAGTTAGAAGAATGGTAGTCAATAATGAACTTGGACTGTATACAATAAATATTTCAAAGGCTTTCGCAAATTTTAAATTATATAAGCGGAAAACGAACTAAAAATAAGTAACTCTGATGTCACGCACCAATATAACTAAAATATGCCTCATTTGGCGGGTGCAATAACCGCAAAGTCAGTACCAGTCAAAGCACCTGACAGCAATGAAAATAAAATAATACAAACAAAAAATCCATTGAAATTAAAAAACTTAAATAAATGTATGTATAGCATGTATGCGTGCATGTGTGCGTAAGGCAGTGTTCGTAAATACATAAACTGTTAATGAGCACTAGCATATGGAAGGGAGTTGAAAGTTTTTAATGCTAAAGGCAAAAAATAAATATAAAATCATAAAACCACTGCAGGCAGATAGCTGCGTATGTATGTATATATGTGTGTGTGTGTTTGTGCTTGAAAATAAATGATTGTGGCAAAAATATTTAAAATGTTAATTTTTAATAAGTCAACCAAATCAGAGGCAGTAATTGTCCGTCACTTGCTGCACAGTCTAGGACCTTAATTGCACCAAAGTTCAATCGAAATGAAATTTAAACTTTAATAAAGTCATTTCAATAAACCATATTGTAGATATGTAACAATTTCGAAAGTATATGAACAATTATGAATATAACAGGTGATCCAGGTAAAGGTACTTTTCCAACAGCCTTTTTTTCACAGATCACGCGTGTTTGACATTTCATCATGGAAAGACTTACGCCGGAACAACTTTTACAAAGCATTCAACTTTATTACGAAAATTCACATTCTAAAGAATCTGTTTCGCGTTCTTTGCTCAACTTATGATCAACATTATCGCCCCACTGAGCGTACTATTCGCAACACCATCACCCATTTTGAGACCCCGCATTCATTTTTGGATAATATTCGACCGTGAAGAGTCGATTCGGGTCCGTTCGCAGCAACTCGGAGTGGACTTGGGGCATTTTACGTCGAGATCTTAAATTGAAAGCTTACAAAATACAGCTTATTTTGAACAGTTCCAAACACATCCGAGTTTTGGAGCCAAATTTTGTTCAGAGATGAGGCCCATTTCTTACAAAATTGGTATTTAAACAAATAAAATTTCCGCATTTGAGACGAAAAGCAACCTAAAGAGATTTCAGAGCTGTTATTTCATCCAGAAAAAACAACGGTCCATATTTCTGCAAAAATGATGCTGGTCAGAACGTAACCGTCAATCGCGACCATTGTCGCGTCATGATAACCGATAAACTGATGCCTGAAATTGAAGCTCGACGGTGCCACAAGACGGTGCCACTTCCCCCACATCGTTAGATTTTTTCCTGTGGGGATATATAAAGTCTAAAATTTATGCGGACAATCTAGCTTTAATTCAGTCCTTGGACCAAAACGTCACGCGTTGAAATGCTGGAACGAGTCATCGAAAATTGAACTCAACGGTTAGAACATTTGAGACGTAGCCACGGCCAATATTTGAAAGAGATAATCTTAAATGCCAAAAAAGGTTCTTTGAAACGATAATAAACACTCCCTATTAAATTTGGTTTCTATGTTTTTTGTTTAAAAAAGTATGGAACCTCGAAATAGATCACCTCTTAAAACATTATTATGTGTTTACAAAGGTGTGAAAATTTTCTAATCATGAAAGTATATTTTCTTATGCATGTAATATAATGTTTTATAGTTTAGGTTAGGGTATTGTGAACCCCCTCACCCCAATGACAAGTCAGGTTAGTAGGAAAAGTTGGGATAAAATTTAAAGGGATATTCTAGTGTAGAAATTTTAAAAAATACCTTTGGGTGTCTGCTTCAGCATGAAAACAAGGATTTGAGTGGCGCAAAATATATTAATCAATGGGGTCGTGAAGTCATGGAAAACTTGCCTCATCCGAGTCGTCCATTCACCTTTGTTAATGATTAAAAAATCGAAAAACTTAGAGAAACAGTTTTTGAAAATCGTTGCGCTTTCATCATGGAATTTACAAAGGATATCAACATCTCTTATAGAACGCCTGAACACGTTTGATTAGTGTGTCACTACCAGATTCGTAGCAAAAAGCCCAATATGTTGGAATAACGAAGTTGAGTAGACGTCCACAAAAAGTGTTTGAGAACGTAGCTGAAACCCTGCATACATGAAAGAAACCATCAATAGTCTGCCAAAAGGCTCCAAAACAACCGATTAAAAGTTCGGTAAAGGCATTGTAGGCCATCCCAACAAAGGTTCATAACAGGTGCATAGAAAGTTGGATAATATTGGCTAATTGAAATATTGGCTCGCTCAGGAGCCTACTTTTAAGGCGATAATATATATTTTCATATATAATATGAAAACATATGAAAATGTAGTGCTTTTGTCTATCCGGGTTACACTTGAGATTTCATATGCATATGTATGTACTATATATAGTATACTATAAATATGGTAACAAGAACATGGAACTAATTATAAGGTTGACGAACAAAACTTATGAATGCCTCATGTTAGATAAATGATCGAAATAACACTTATAGAAGTATCCAACTATTATAGATAGGAATATGTACAATAACTGTTGCAGATAATATAAAAATAGTTTTCTCTAAAATATTAATTCAAACTAGTGAAGAAAAAACAAGTAGAAAATCTCTGTTTTAAAGGGAAACATGAAATATTTTATATACATACCTGTATGCACATATTATTTGTAAAAGCTCAAGAAATATCAAATTAATCTTTTTTCTTAAGTTCTAAATACTGATTAATTATTTATAGTATATTAGAACACCTTATTAAATAATTGTAAGAGTAATAAAGAAAATACACAAAGTCATTATACAAGGTAAGAAATTAATCAAAACAAATTTCCGGTATTTAGTAAACCGGACCCCACTTAGGGGTACTTGAAAAGATAAATGAGAGCAAAAATACCAATATCGTTTTGTAAACGACATCAGTTTTCATTGGTCAGAGGTTAATGTCGAAATAAATTAATTTTTAGGAACACAGGCGAGCGCTTTGCTGCATGAAAATACCGCTTTAATTTCAGTTATTTGCAACACAGCAATGTAAATTATCGCTTACCGCACAATTATATCAAATTGGCAACATTAAAAGCAACAACATGAATAATAACCACAATTCGAACAACAACAACAACCGCAATTTATACAGTGGAGCACTACGCTGGTCATGAATGCAAATATATATGCATATAGGCATGTACATATGTTTGTATGTATGTATGTATGTGCATATTTGCGTATGAAGAAACCAAACAAATATTTTCTGCATGAATTAGGTTTATTAGCTTGCGTTTGCATGACTTTCACCATATTTTTTATTTGCTGCAATAAATACTATCTGTGTGTGAAAAGATTTGACTTTCGCTGGGTGGCACTTCGCGATTGCAATTGAGGACAGATTTTTAAGTGCGTGTACATATGTATTACAACACGCATATGTAAATTTTGCCCTGTATACAAGAATATTTGATTTCGATTTAACAAAAAAAAAATGAATAATACAAAAATTATTTAATTTATAAAAATGTTTGAAATTATTTCACAACAAGCCAAAAAAAATTATATAAAATTTTAATATTTCAATTTGTTAAAATATCTTTATTATTAGTATAATATTTTTAAGAATAATTAAAAAATAAATTTTTGTATTAACTTATATTTATGATTATTATTTTTCAAGAAAATTAAAAAGTTGTCAACAAATAAAACCGAACCTACAGAAAACCCTTCATAAATAAATAAAGAGCTTTCTATACAAGAACAAAATTTTGTTCGTTCAGTTTATATGACAGCTATATAATACATATGTATATGATCTAATCAGGAAAATTTCTTTAGATATTATAGCCTTGCCTAGAATAATAATGCGTGCCAAAATTTGGAAAATATCTCGTCAAACAAATAATTTTCTCATCCAAGAATTGTATGGCAGCAATATGCTTTAATGGTCCGATATCAGCGGTTCTGACAGAATAGGAGCTTGTTGGAGAGGAAAGGAGGTATGCAAAATATCCGGTCGATATCTCAGAAACTAATGGACTAACTAATTCGCCTATATCATATACAGACAGATGGACGGAAAAAAACAGGGACGGACATGGCTTAATCGACCAAACTGCTATCATGCTGATATATACAGGAGACAAAAATAACCGAAGCTATAATAGATTAAGTTAGGTTGTAGAACTGATCTTGGCACAAAAGATGATGCAGAATCCCTCTTGAACAACTGTGATCGCTTCCTCTGTGATTCCCACTATTAGATATAGATCACCAGTCCGTTATAAATCGATGAAGCGCTTTCAACCTACCACAAATTTATTAAGACAGCTGATAAAAATCCCAGTAACTTCATTAGTTAGCTGGACAGTTGAGAAGAAAGTGATAATTCAGCTTTAGGCTAACCGCATTCTGTCAGAATGCCTTCCTATTCCGCGAGTACTTCAGAGGACCTTCACTTTGTGCCAGAAAGATCTCACAGATGCACAAGTTTCGGTTTTTAACCAGCACTTGTCAAGCTGGTTCATATACCCAATGTTAGATCGCAAGAGATCGCTTGTTGATCCTCTTATGAAATAGGGGTAAGGGTACTCTCTCTAGCGAGGTCATCGGCTTTGCAGATGCCGTTGTGAAGTGGTACCCAAAATAGTATTTGTTAGCTTGAATAGCAGCTATAGGATATAATATGATATCGGAGGTACCTGAAAGTGGGCATAGAGAAAATGACGTGTTTAAAATTTCGGATCGATATCTCAAAAACTGTGGTACTAGCTCTGCTTTCTTTAGACATGGCTAAATCGACTCAGCTGATCTTTATAGGAATGCTAGCTACCCTAAACATCTATACGAATGGTGAGAAAATGGAAGGTGAAGTTGGTGCTAGAATATACTGTCCAGAGTTAAGTTGTCGGACCACTGCAGTATATTTTAAGCTTAGTTTTTTGCTTTTGCGAAAGCCGCAAAGCTTACCACTAATGCAGCCAAATTCAGAGTCAACATCTACGTAGGCGGCCAATCAAAGCTTGCAACGCATATAGCACAGAAGTGTCTTAGGAAGCAGGGCAGCAATGGAAAGTTTTGCCAGAAGTAAGCAACTTCACTTCCACTGGATGCCACGTCACAAAGGCAATGAAATAGTGGACAAGACTGCCATGAATGGTGTACGGCTAACATCCGAAAACTTGATCAACATTGGGAAGCTCATGCACTGTCTGTATGACGATTTTGACAGAAGCTTGATACAGAAAATTAAAACGGTAGATTGAAAGTACGCAAAATTCCTATTGACACTCGAGAGACTTTAGGAACATGATGGGAATACCAACTGGTCAGTGACTGAAGGTGACACACGCCCACAGAATGTTTCTGACAGATCGAAAAGACTGCAGGAAATGTCTAGGGAAACAATGGAGAATCTCTAGTGCTCTTGCCCCGCATTGGTAAGACTACGCTTTAAGCATATTTGGTCCCCACGGTATGATACGCTGTAGCAGGTATCGATAGTGAGGTCGCAGAGTCTGTTAAAATTCACATCAAGCGCAGGCATTCTTGCAACTAACCTCCATCTGCTATCGCAAAGGACTAAACTGGTACATATATGCATGACTTATTGACCTACTAGATTAAAAAACTTAACCTTATAGAAACGTTTTATCCTGGGTGTTTAAAACTTCGCGACTAACTTAATATGCCTTGTTCAGAGTATGAGGAATTTAAAATATCAAAGATTTTTTACTTTAAAATAAACTATCTCAAAATACCTTAAAAATATCTTAAAGCATACTTAATTATGAAACTTGAAAAAAGTAAAGTTTTGAAAGAACCAAGTAAAACACACAAACTATAAACATAATCGTTTCAATTTCCGCTATTATTGGATATATGTACATACTATTACGAACAAGCGGTAGTAATAAAAACACTTCACTATAAGCGCATATGTACATATATGTATGTATATGTATGTGTATAGAAACCATTTGTAGCAATTCTGTTAGCAAATTGGTCACTTTCGTTAGTGGAGTTCATAAATTTTAAATTTCGCTAATTAAACACTTTCCATGTGTTGCAAATCGCTGTTGTCTACCATTGCTGTATGCCATATAAATCAAGCCCATGCCAATACAACTCTGTGTGTATCCATGTGTATGCGAGCATTCCGCTGTCAAGCAGCGCGAACCCAATTGCCTCGAAACGCCAAAGCCGCGTGACCTCCCAGCGAGCGCGACAAGTGTGAACAAATTGACGCTGATAAGGCGCAACGGGCACGTACCAGCGACTGACTGTGATACACATACACACAAATATGCATACTTATGTATGTGTGTCTAAATATTATGTTGGGGCATAAGCCTATAGTCATGGGCGGCATAGGCGCCTGTGCATATGTTAACGCGCATTAACTAATGTGCGTAACGGTAATTGCGTACATATTCGTATACATATGTATGTATGTATGTGTCGGTGCGTGGAAGTGTGCCTACGCATTTGGTGTGAATTTATTAATGTGTTTCGCATTAAATTTAAGCGACCCTTGTAAATTTTAGCAATTATTATTGTTTTTTGCTGCACGTTTCGTGCATTCGTGTGCGCCTCGCTTGGAAATTCTGCGTGACCATAATAAATTCATATGACTCGTGGCGACCTTGTAGGAATTTACATACTAACAATGGCGATAACATGTTCTATGCTTAATTCATAAATATTAAATATAATACCGTTAGATGATAGATACCAAATATTTTAAACTTTTATTTCACGACTAACTTTTATTAAAGTGTTTTTGAGAAAAATTTTATATTGTGTCTGAGGCAACTTTTTTAACACAAGCTATATGTATGTATATCCAAACCTCAAATAGACGATTGCCGAGAGCTAAACATTGCAGAAAAACGTTTGCAACCATTGAATAAACCTTGATACAAAAATAAGTACGAGTTAAAGCGAAATCCTCACCGAAATCCTATCTTCAAATCGCAACAAAATCAATCCATTTCTGAAACGGATAGCTACTGGCAATAAGCGTAAACGATGGCCAAGCCTTTTGTCTCCTAGCAACATCAGAGGCATTTCCTTGATTACGTCACACAGCTATTCATAGTGAAGCCATCATCTTCCTTCATCGTCTACCTATTCGTGAATGATATACTTGAAGTCAAACGACCACCCATCGTAGACAAAGAGTCTGAATTGCCCTGAGAATCTAGAGTGACCCTTGCGCAACTATGTTCTGCAACTGTACTTATCCAGAATCGTCATTGATATACCAAAAATATGTCCAGCGTGCAATGTGTCTCCGCCGAATTCTAACCACCTCTTTGAATGCCTTGCAAACTCCACTCATTTGATCCCTCTCCCTATGGTCCGACCCAGACCGTTAGATGACTTCGATAACCACCAAGCCGAACCTTATCATCCAAGTGGGCATTAGAGCAACGCTGCAATAATAGCAACAACAACCAAGCCACGATTTACGGTCTGGAAACATCTACAATGAGCTGCTCCCTTATGGTCAAACTCTTAATTCGAACCTTTAATGTCAATCGCGAAATAGTGTTCGCCAAAAGAATGCAATACCAGGCACAGCGATAATGATACGCCAAAAGCCACGGGAGTTTCCTTGAGAGGTTCTATGCATTCATCATATTATCCGGTCTTGACACGCGCACCACTTACGACAAATTCCTATCTATGGATGATTTCGGTGATAAAAAAAATCACCTCAAATGAAGGGTATGAAAAGCAACTATTAAAGTTTATGAAATTAGCTTCCACATCTTAACAAGTTATTAACCCAAATCAGAACTTTCAAACTGTTCCAAATAAAACCTTCAATTTAATGTTTTTTTACTAGATTTATTGTAGATGATATACTTTTCGTGTGCGGAATCGTTGCAAATGTTGGAAAAGGCTTACGGTGATTCAGTTTTATCAAAAACACAAGACAATGAAGGCTACAATGGTTTCAAAGACGGTCTAAAGATCGTTGAAGACATGTCTTGTTCTGGACGACCTTCGACATTTTTATGTGATGAAAATAATTAAAAAGTGAGGGCTATCGTGTATGAAAATTGTCAGGCAAGTGTTAGAGAGATTACAAGAGAGTTCGACATCTGTCACGAGTCCATTCGAATGATTTTGGTGGATATCTTAGAAATGAAATGCGTTCTTTAGTGACTCGTTGCGATAAAGCTGAATTTTTTCCAAAAGTAATACTGTAAACACGTCTTTTTGGACATGCTTAATCGTACGAATTCCGATCTCATATTCATGGAGAGCATTATAACTGCCGATAAGGCATGGGTTTATGAGTTTGACATGCAAATAAGTCAATAATCCTAGGTTTGAAGCTCGAAACCAAAAAACCACGCCACACCCCTAAAAAATTGAGGTGATTCTCAGGAGGTATAGGCGCTCAATAAGGAACTTTTTTCTTTCGTATTGAGGAGCTGCGTGAGGGATCGAAAACGGCCGAAATTGCGGAATAACAATTCTTGGATTTTACGCCATGACAATACACCTTAGCATCTAGCCACGAAGTGCTTTTGAAAACTGTTTCAAAGACTGAAAAAATCGTTGATATAAGAGTATTACATCTGGAGAGGATTACTTTGAAGGCGACAAAATAAATATTGATGAATAATTAAATATTTTGCTTTTTATTTACAATCCAGTACCTATTTGTCAGTGTATTCCCGCTGAGAAGAAATACATTTCAAATTAAACTAATTTTAATTGAATCTGAATTTTAAAGACTTAATAGCTTACTAGAGATCGAAAACATAAATTATTTTTTAAAGATTCACTTTACGGGAGAGATAGATTTGTATATATTCGCATGCTAAAACTAAAAACATCTAAAATGTCTTCGTTAAAGTAGTAATAAATCTTCTTAATAAATTTCAATTCTAGACCGTTATCTCGCTGCCCGAATCGAATTAAGAGGCGTCTCGATTCGCCACTGGTCGCTATGCTGCAGTACTGCTCAGATATAGAGTTAGCAGGGCATATTAACTATCTCTTATGAATATATTCAAAAAATTTTGTCAATGTTTCGAAAAGAAGTTTATCAATGCTAAACTCGTATTAGAAGACCTGAATCTTTTACAAAAACGATATTGAATAGAGGTGGCAAAAAAGATGCTTAACAACGTAGCTGAGGGCCTTACATTCAACAAAGTTTTTATTAAACGCATTTCAAAAATGAGCCGAGTTCGAAAAAATCAAAACTCGCTGAAGGAATTCAAGGTCATCATAGAGTAGGGTCCGGGTCAATTGTCAGATGGATTAAGAAATAACAAAATTAAAAGTTGAATTTCATGAAAAAGTATGTGGTCCGGTCAAATTTGATAATGGTATTAAGTATATAACAAAATTTTACAGTTGAATTTCATTGCCCCCCAAAAAGTAAAAAGCGGGTCTCATTCAAATAAAGACAATTAATTTTATGCAGTTGGCCCTTTTCTATTCCACTCATGGAAATGTTTAGGGGGTTTCCAAAAACAATTTCCCTTTTTTCTTCTACAAACTTCAATATTTATTTTCAAATATGGCACGCCGAAGTTTTAACAAAAGCCTTTATAAAAAACACACATACATATTTAATTTTATATAAGCACGCCGAGTTCAACAAACATTTTGTTTATAGTTTTTTTTTTTTTTTTATTTATTTATTTTTGTTTGCTTTGTGCGATTATTGTCACTAATTTAAGCGCCGCTGTGTGAGTGTTTGGCGGGATGTGTGTGCGTTAGTAATTAGTTGCCGCTTCTCATTATTGCTTAATTTTTTTCAGGCAGTGCAATAATTTGTAGTGTTTTTATGGTTGTTGTTATTGTTGTTGTTTATTTAAACAATTGCACGCGCGCAGCAATTATTCACAAATCGTGTGAAAAGCCTAATTTTGCTGTGTAAATGTGTGAGTGCGTGTGTTTATTATTGCTTTTGTTATGCGTAACTAATGTTAATTATCGCCACATTCTTAGCCAATAATTTGGTCAGCGGTGCTGAACCGTTAAATAAACTGCAATTATTATGAATTACAATTTATTATGTTTAATAAATATATAAATATCTGTGCTTTGCATGTATGTAAGTATATAGCAACGAAAATTACAGCGTAGATGCATGTGTACTGTGCCCAAAAAATAAGGGGACATTTGAATTTAAACTACGCGTGTCGAATGATTTGGAGAATTATTTTCTTTTTTTAGGTTGGTAGTACTGACAGACACATTTATGTCAAATTGCATGTCAAAATATTCATTAGTGTTTGAGATACGTGTCGTTTTGTGAGCTGCAAAAAGTGAGTTTTTCGTTTTTTGCGAAGAATTTGCATCAAATATTGTTTACGGTATCAATTTTCTGCTGCGGATACGTTGAGGATGGTGCAGAAAGCCTTTGGTGACGAGGCTATGTGTAAAAAAAATTTTTACAAGTGGTATATAGACGAAGAGCGTCAAAGGCCACCATCAACCGACGAAGCTCACGTTCAACAAATCAAAGATTTGGTGTTGAAAAACCGTCGATTAACAATTAGAGACCTTGCTGATGAAGTTGGCATATCGAAAGGCTCAGCCAATACCATTTTGAAGAATATTTTGGGCCTCAAGCGCGTCAAATCTCGACTGGTACCGAAAACATTGAATTTTTTGGAAAAAAGGCGTCGCGTTGAAGTATGTAAAACGATGCTTTCCAACTACCAGGGTGTCATGAAACGCATTATAACTGGCGATGAGACTTGGATCTATGCTTACGACCCCCAAACAACCGATCAATCGAACGAATATCGTGCCAAAAGAGAGCCGATACCAAAAAAATCGCGCCAAAGTCGCTCAAAAATCAAGGTCATGTTGACTGTTTTCTTCGATTATCGTGGTGTTGTGCATTATGAATTCTTTCCAACCGGTCAAACAGTCAACAAGGCATATTATTTGAACGTTATGCGTCGTTTGCGTAACGCTATCCGCCTAAAAAGCCGGAATTGTGGAAAGACAATTCTTGGTCCAGATGCGACTGTTCACCAAGCTCAAAACGACGCAGTTCACCAAGCTCAAAAGACCGCTCCGGGGACACCGTTTTTATACAATAGAGGAGATTCAAGCCGCAGCGAAGACGGAACTGAAGGCCATCCCGGAAAGTGACTACAACCAGTGTTTCGAAGATTGGAAAATCCGTGGCATAAGTGCATTGCATCGGGAGGGGTTCCTTGGAAGGGGATGAAATCAATTTGGAAGAATAAATAAAGAATTTTCAAAAATACAATGTCGCCTTTTTTTGGGCACAGTATTTCTTTTTGTCAGTTCCGCTGAAACATGGTTTAAGTAATAAAATTCGATTTTTAAAGTCAAGAGATCAAGGGTCAATAGTTCATAGAATAATATAAAAATCGGCCGAGGTACTCAAATGCGTTAAAAACAAAACCACCGCCAAGTATTTGTATACCCTGAAGGAGCTGCCACAATATCATTTGTGCTACGAATCATTTAACGTTCTTCCTTGAAAAAAAATTTCCACGTTTAAGCCAGATGATAAACCGCTGCACTCAACAGCGCCTTGATAACTAAAACTTCATTTCTCTACTAATATACTCTGAAACCCATAAAAACCCACACAATTGCACTCAATCTGCAAAGCGTTACAATTGAGTAAAAGCTTCTCATGTCTTATGGTCCTCAAACCCACTTCCGGCGGCGCTCAAGTGGATCCTGCGCACTTAGCACACACTCACAACGCTGCTCAATCACTGGCCGGCGGTATTTCTTGAAAAGTAATAAAACGTTACACGACCATACAAACACGAGGTGGCTACCAACTAGCGTGCATAGCTAACCGCGCTACCTCCGCTGTAACCCCATAAGCGTTGCGGCGTTGTGGCGTTGTGAATTACTCAAATTTTGGGGGTGGCGCCAAATGGCGTATTTTACAAATTCCCCTTATATTTATTGTAATATGTTCATTGTTGTTTTTTACCTAGTTTTTGTTATTGCTATAATGTACGCTGTTGTTGTTAATGTTGTAACGGTTACTTGTGTTGTTTTTGCTTTATGGGGGATGCGTTAGCCATTTTTCTTCGGTTGTGCTCGGAAAGCGCCCTCTTTTCGTCTTCTTCTATTTCTTAGTGTTTATAAATATATGTACATAGTATGTATTCGTGCCCGGCACCGCTTACTTTCTGCTTCTCCTCTATTTTCATGGAATTATTACATTATGTATTGGCCACAATTTGAGCTACTACAACAGGATTGGAATAAATTAAACGCATGTAGAATGGCTGGTAGCCGGCTAACGAATATGAGCGACGGACGCTGTGTGGTAAATGGCTATTTATGTTGTTGTTTTTTATATGTGCACTTGTGCTTGAGTACACAAGTACGAACGCTGGTTTGTTGTTGAAATATTGTTTTTTTTTTTTTTTGTTTTATTCATTGCAAATCAACCGTTATTATTCTGGTGTTGAGGGATATTTCCAAAGTAAGTATATATAGACAATATATTATAAGTAAATAATACATATCACGTATATTCGCCTTTTGCTTGTCCTCTTGGGGTCACAGTCGAGTGCAACGAACCTCAGCTTACCCATGCAAAATGGCGTTTCTCACGGCTAAACCAGTCAGCTTATGTAAAGTATATTTACATTGTGGCTCGCCAAGAAAAGAAGTAGACGAACGCTGTGCATTGCTGCACGCAGTGAGTGACCTTCAAGGTCTTTTGAATATAAAATGGAGAATTTAGAATGAAAATTATCTACTTGCGAATTAATGAAAATCGCTTTGAAATTTAAAACTTTTAATAAATATGATCAAATTTGACCCGGACTGCTTTATTACCAGATTAGTAATAAATCTGTTAGTATTTTTAGAAATTACATTAATTAGCCATTAAAGCAAAAAACAGAAAGATGTAGAAGGCTGGAATCACTACACAGTAAATGTATTACAGAGAGTCTTCCGCTCCAAAAACTATCGGGTTTGGATAAAGGGATTAACGCGGGTTTTTATTCGACCAAAACCT
Source organism: Bactrocera correcta (assembly GCA_027475135.1). NCBI lineage: Eukaryota > Metazoa > Arthropoda > Insecta > Diptera > Tephritidae > Bactrocera > Bactrocera correcta. The sequence goes on along the minus strand of CM050327.1, from coordinate 9,395,809 downwards.
GTCAACCAGGCAGTGTGGAATAGATTTTCTGGCGCTTCAGCAACAACAATAAAAACATATACACATATAAATGCGGAAAGGCACTGAAAACTATATCCAATTAGCATGGATCTCTGGGCATGGAGCTGTTAACGGAAATAAGCTTGCCAATCTCATGGCGAAAGATGCTGCGGCAACAAGTCCGATGGGATCGGCAGCGTTCTTCGCGGTGGGGCCCACACTTTACAAGAGGAGCTGCAGAAAGAGAAGGAGCTACAGAAAGAGTAAAGGGCTATTAAAAAGCATCACTGTGAGGTGCATTCCTCGTTTATCAATCTAATCAGTGCCTGAGCTTCGATAGACGAGACTGTACTGGAAGAGACGGTTGATAAAACTAATTACTCTTACGAAAAAATTGTAAAGCAGCTTCTTGGATTTTATACGGATCCTTGCAGGCTGCGGTGTCATTTGCTTGATAAGAGGCAAGAATGATTTAATTGCAACCAATAAATATCCGCTATTCCCATTCTTATACCTCAGATCAGTGGCGCTTTTCTGAACAAAGAGCACGGTCTTCAGAGCATATACTCCCAGATTTTCCCGCAATAGCAAAAAGAAGGTCAGACTATCAAGCAATTAAAACTGGTGAGAGAACACATTGCAACCACTAACTCATGAGCTCTAATAAACCTCTTTGATTTAACTGCGTTAAGCGAAGACTTGTAATAATAAAAGAGAACACAATAGACCACGGAACGCACTATCAAAAAATAATGGATATTTTTTATTCATAGGTAACATAGAAACACCATCTTCTTCGGGCCCTCGAATCCTTATCAGAAACCTCGATCGAACTGAACTGAAATTTCTCCCATTTTCAAAATAAATATGACAGGTTGCAACCCAACTTTAATCATGACAACTCAGTTAAGAGAAATTCAAAAGTAATGCCTAGGGAATTCCGCTAAATTAAGTTAATTCAAGTTAAGATTTTTTTCGAGAGAAAAGAAAAAGAAAAGTTAAAAAACATTTTGATGAATTAGCAGCTGATCACCGATTTTTAAACCGAGAAAAAGTATTTATTTGATTTTCTAACACCAACATTTTTATTACATGTTGATAAAGCTACTTCATTACAAAAGTGTGACGAATTCCAAAGAAAATATATGGATATAATAGGCCCTAGTTTTTCACTACAAATTACAAGGTGCGTTCCAAAGTAAAAAGGACTTTTTGAATCTAGCGGCCCTGGTAGCGTCATCTATATGTCGACCGGTGCGTTAGAATCTGATATCTTTTTCGATTATCCAGTGAGAATTTCATGACATTTCATTGATTAGAAGTGAAGTTATTGCGTTTTAAGTGTCAGTATGTTTGTGTTATCGGTGTGAAAATGAGCTTCGAACAAAGAGCCAACATTAAATTTTGTTTTAAACTTGGTAAAACTTTTACCGAAACTTTTCAAAATCAAAATCACATTTTAACCATTAAACACTCCCCGTATTCATCTAATATGGCACCGTGTGAATTCTTCCTTTTCGGAAAACTGGATTTGCTCATGAAAGGAAAGCGTTATGCAGACGTAGAGACTATTCAAAAGGCTTTCAACGGCATACTGGCGTCCATACCGGCCTACGAGCTAAAACACTCGTTCGACATGCCTTTGGACCGTGCAAAAAGCCGTATTGAAGCAGAAGGAGACCATTTTGAATAAAATAAATTGATTTTGCCGAAAAAACCCATTTGTCCTGTTTTTTTTTTAAGTCATGTTTACTTTGGAACGCACCTTGTATTAATATTTACCACCTAGTTTTACCTCAACTAACTCAAGCATGGGCTGTTAATCAAATATGTAAGGATATAATGAACAAATATATAACGGAATCGGAATTTTATAGCTAAAAGCAATTAAAAACAAAACCGAATCAAGACTGGATTTAAACAAAGTAATTGAAAACTAAAGGTTGGAAAGCATTTTAGATATAATTGTTATTTAGTCAGTTGATAGGCCCGACCTTTATATAATAAGCCCTTGAATCTTCTCTATTTCATTTTATTAGCCAAACCTACACCAAGTATTAGTTGTAATTTTTGTTGTTCTGTTTAATACCTGCTTTGCAGTGCACAAAAAAAAAGCTTAAGTAACTAAGCATTTTTAAAATATTTTATTTGATAAAACCTAATCAGTCTTGGTTACCTAGCTACGCCACTGCCAGTGAATTAGAAATTTATGAAAAATCGACTTGAGTTTTTATGTTTTTGGGTTTTTTTTGGTATGATTACAATGCTGTTGTTTACTTAGTCATTAAAATATTTACATATGAATGTATATGTATATTTATTTCACTAAAACTATAAAAAATATATTGGCAGACTTAGATATAAAAAATTTTAAATTTAACTTACCTTGACATAATTGGTCAGAAGCGGAAATAGGAAATGCATAACCGGATACCGAAAACATTTACAACAACAATAACCAGAAACAGCTCCCATTATTATCGCACTTTTAAAAAACACACAACTGGCTTACTTTGATTATAGCAAAAAGATGATATTTACAACTAGGATATTTAAAATAAATACACTAATTTTCACTTGCACACTTTATTTTCACGAATTTTTATATTTAATAAACACCATGAACAGTACAAGCTACTGTGCATACAGCGCAGTCGCTATTCACTATTTAAACACACTTCACTAAATTTCCACTTTACGACACTACAAATCACTATTTGACATTATTATACATTACTTTTTGATAAAATAAACACATTTACACTTAATTTTCGATATTTATTTGAAGAATTAAACTGCTGGTTGAAATTTGCACATTGCGCGAAAGTTCCTTGCTGCCTGTCAAATTAACGAACAAAACACGAAAAGGAAGAATAACGGCGCGTGCATACTAATGTCTGTTCACACCATGGCAAGTAATAAAATAATTGTTAGCTTTCACTCACTAACTTTTATTGTTAAAAACAAAGAAACAAATGTGTAGTATTTGTTTTTATTAGTATTTAAATGAAAATACATATATTTACTTTTTTTCATATATAGTATAAATTTTCCGACTTGACTTTAAAATTTGTATACATTTTCCGTGCAAGTAAAATTGTTAATAATATTATTCGTTGATTTCATCATTTTCTTTACATTAAACCGGATACGGAAGAGAGAGTAGAGTCTCAATATGCATATGTATATCTACACCATCTAGAAACTAGATCGATCGAAATTTTAAGCTGCTGATCGATTTCTGTTTTTACTATTGGCAACTCAGATTTGAGAAACAAATAAAAAAAGAGACCACATTCGTTTTAGTAATTTTATTTTCAATCAAAATAAAGCCTATGCTGTTGAATTTAGATGTTAAACGACGATGACGCAAGGCGCAATAAATATATTTTTAAATTCCAAAAATATGAATTAACGAATCTGCTATTTACGCTTTGCCAACTGTATTTAATATGCCAATCAGAAATATTTCGATTTTCATTGATTAATCAGTTTTGTTAGTTACAAAAATCAAAATTTTTTCTGGCAAAATATTAAAATATACGCCAGTGACACCAATTTATCTGTAAAGATTCGGAAAATACTTGAACTGTTTTGCCCCCCATAACTCGGACTTGGAACTTCTGAGACAAAATTATATGGCTACATAATCGCTTTGCCCAGGTAACGCACACTTTAAAGGATAAAAAGAAAAATTATTGCAGTGGTCTGGAAGTATTAAGGGGTACCGACTGGGAAAACATTTCAAAATTTTGCACACTGAAGCAAAACGTGTATTTTATTGGTACAAAAATAGCCATAACTTCGTCAATTTAGAACAATAAATATTAAAAATCCCACTCTCTTTTAATAATTCAGTAAAAACATGAATTCAAAAAAATACGTATTGGCTTTATAACGGGTGATTTTTTAAGAGCTTGATAACTTTTTAAAAAAAAAAAACGCATAAAATTTGCAAAATCTCATCGGTTCTTTATTTGAAACGTTAGATTGGTTCATGACATTTACTTTTTGAAGATAATTTCATTTAAATGTTGACCGCGGCTGCGTCTTAGGTGGTCCATTCGGAAAGTCCAATTTTGGGCAACTTTTTCGAGCATTTCGGCCGGAATAGCCCGAATTTCTTCGGAAATGTTGTCTTCCAAAGCTGGAATAGTTGCTGGCTTATTTCTGTAGACTTTAGACTTGACGTAGCCCCACAAAAAATAGTCTAAAGGCGTTAAATCGCATGATCTTGGTGGCCAACTTACGGGTCCATTTCTTGAGATGAATTGTTGTCCGAAGTTTTCCCTCAAAATGGCCATAGAATCGCGAGCTGTGTGGCATGTAGCGCCATCTTGTTGAAACCACATGTCAACCAAGTTCAGTTCTTCCATTTTTGGCAACAAAAAGTTTGTTAGCATCGAACGATAGCGATCGCCATTCACCGTAACGTTGCGTCCAACAGCATCTTTGAAAAAATACGGTCCAATGATTCCACCAGCGTACAAACCACACCAAACAGTGCATTTTTCGGGATGCATGGGCAGTTCTTGAACGGCTTCTGGTTGCTCTTCACCCCAAATGCGGCAATTTTGCTTATTTACGTAGCCATTCAACCAGAAATGAGCCTCATCGCTCATCGGACACGGACGCGAAACACATTTCGAACCGAACACTGATTTTGGTAATAAAATTCAATGATTTGCAAGCGTTGCTCGTTAGTAAGTCTATTCATGATGAAATGTCAAAGCATACTGAGCATCTTTCTCTTTGACACCATGTCTGACATCCCACGTGATCTGTCAAATACTACTGCATGAAAATCCTAACCTCAAAAAAATCACCCGTTATCTTCAAACTAATGTTTTAATGAATATTATTGATAAGGTCTGGTAACACTAATAAACACAGTGTTGCACCATGAAATCAAGTGGTTGTTGTTATTTCAACAAACATAAGCAGGAAGCAACCCTAATGCGTTTCATTTAGCTAAGAAAAAAGAACAAAATAAACACAAATATTGCAATTGTTTACAATATTTTATATTTTCAATACAATTAGGAAATATTAAACAGTATATTATTAATAAATAAAGCACTTAATTAGTTGTCAAACAAAAGTATAATAGCTTACGTGAAAATGCATTGTCGACAAAGAGAAATTTGTGATTTAGGTTGAAATGCAAAATTATGCAAGTTGCAAAAAGGACTGTACCTTCGAGAAATAATAACTATTGCGAGTTATTATAGCAACATTCCCTACAATATTAATTTTTATTCTAAATTAAGTTAAAAAGTCAAAATGGATGCCACAAATGGTTTGTTTACCTTACAAAATTAAGCTCGACTACGCCAGTCTAAATTGATGAGAATATCATGTACATTTTTCTTTTACAGTAACCCCATCAAAGCAAAATAAAACAGAAGCAGTTATGCCTAATAGCAACAATAAACAGCAAAATGCAACTCAAAAACATTCCGGTCCTTTTTATATCTCACCATCGCTATTCGACAACAAACGTCTGCGTCAGAAACGTCTCCGTTGGGCCAAAGCATTGTTGGCGGCGGCGGGCTTTAAGCAGCATCACCTATTGCAACGAAAAAAGACTGAACGCCGCAAACATGTGTTATGTGATTTACGTGCAGACGTAACAATTGACTTATTATCGGATGAAGATGAAAAAACAAATGAAAATAATAATAAGAATGTTAAGGTAACCGAAGAAAAGCCAATTGTTATATCAAAATGTGCATCAATGACAATTTCCGATGGTCCACCACCACTCGTTCCAATTTCGAACGTACACTCAGCACCCAAGCAACTATTTACGCAAATCTACGCTTTTCCCAAGCAAGCTATTGAAGTATCAAAAGTGCCGAACATAACGCTTATTCCTGTACAGAATTTACAAAACCCGCCTGCGCCACCACCGGTTGCTTCTGTAGCGCCCATGCCACGTCGCGTGAAGCGTAAACGTAAATCACAACAACCGAAACGTCATAAACAACCCGTTATTGTCAATAATGAGAGCATAATTCTAAGTGATGAAAGTGATATGGATATATCTTTGGTAGAACCCCTCGCAGAATCTTCTACAAATAACATGTTTTCGCCCGCATTAACGATTGCAACTGAAACATTGCCGCCAACAACAACAATATCTCCCACATCCACAAACACTTTACAACTTGTACCATCGCCTTCACCTACTAAATCTAATACGTCATATCCCACACTTTTAACACCATACAGTGCACAAGTTGATGAAGAAGTTACCGTATCGATTGTGCCACGCTCATCAACAGCAGGCGGCACTTGTCTCAAGTCCAACGACAACGAGCTGTTTCCTATGCTACCCGATGAAACCACCGTACATACGGTTATTGCCAATCGTACTTATGAGTTATCATTAACAAAACTACGTGAAGGCTTGGCCTCCTGTGGTATATCGGAGTTTGCAAATGGACAACAGAAGCCAGCGCCAGTACGACGTAAAGGACAACTGGTGGATACGCCACCAATGGTATCGCCTAATCCGCCGCCCATATCTTTAAAATTATCCAGCGATTTAAGCATTTCATTGATCTCAGATGATGACGACGACAGCCATGAACAACAACACCAGCAACGTTTGGCGGCAGAGAGTCTCTTACAAAAACAGCCGCAGTTAATGGTACAACACTTGCAATTGCCTGCGGGTGGCATGTTGCAAGCCGGTGCGAGTGTGTCGCTAGTCGGCACATCGAGGCTGCCACCTCGGCGCCGAAAACTCGTTTGAGGAAGTGATTGTGTGGGCGGCCAAAGTACAAAGCAACAAAGCTTTAAGTGCGTAATACATCTTTTGAAAGTAATTGCATTGAAAAAGTGAATTTAATTATTTATTACTACCCACATTTAAGGCATTCAACCTTTGAACTTGAAACCAAAAGGAATATGCATTTCGTTGTAAATAATATTTGGCTTTGTAAACAGCTCGTGTACTTTAAATTATCTCAAAAATTAGTTTTTGTTTTACAAAAGCGATGGAATTTTCATTACAATCTTTTTAGTTCCTCCATAACTCTCTCTTCTACCCTGTGTAGTTACTTAATTGGAGCTACTAAAGCATTATTACATTAAGTCAGTCTACTTTATTTATGAAGATTTACGCAGTAAACCATTCGAATTTTGTTTTTTGAATAACCGCCTATTTTCCCGCTTCGAAATTTCATAAAAAAGCAACATACGTAGAATTAACGTACAAAGTATTTAAAAGTGTTTTCTTTAAGTGATAACAAATGCTTACATAAATTCATATTTACTTGCTACATATTTAAGATAAACATCTGTATAAACATTTTCTGAATAAAACATACATACTATATACAAGTATATAAGTGAAAAGATCATGAAAAATTTTGTTTTTTTTGTTAATTTATTTTATATTAAAGCTAAAACTTAAAACAAAATAAAATATTCTCATTTTCTTCTACCGCCACCGCGCTTGCGGCCATAATCGATTTCGCTGCATAATAATGGATTATCCTTTTGGCTCTCGTAAGCCGCTTTCGCCGTTGAGTGATAACCGCGAGACTGCTTGGGAGCGCGTGTTATAGCGGTTGTTGCCACACGTTTAAGTGCCTTGGGCACGATATAATCCGGCACATGTGAAAGATGTGGTTGCACTTTTACTGTTTTCAGCGGCTTATCATGGCGGAGTACTTGCAGATCTCGCGTGTTTTCATTGAAAAAACCTTTCAGTTTTTCACTATTGAAAATTTCTATTCTGATTTCGCGCAAACGTGCCTCGTGCACGGCTATGCGTGTGATTGCACGCCATGCATCTTGTGCGCGATAACGGAAAGGCTCAACTTCTTCCAATTTGAATTGGTAATTTCTAAAAAAGAAAGAAACAAGTTTTTAATAAAAACACAATTTGACAAACATAAAGTATTGATATCAACTAGTCTTACTTGATAACTTGATCTTCGCTCATGTAGCCGCTACGCAAACGCTCCTCAACAGCGTCACTCGCCTCTTTATCCTTCAAGCTAACGAGTGACAAGACACTGCCTTTATTTGTGCCACGCGCCGTACGTCCTGCACGATGTATGTACGAGTTGACATCGATGGGAAAATCAAAATTTATTACATTCGATACGCACTGAAAGTCTATACCACGAGAGGCGCCTGATTCGCGATCGCTTTTATTGCGGCCAGGATTTTCCAACATGCGCTCGTCCGATGCAATTATAAGGTCGTAAATACCCTGATTAAACTGATTAATGGTGTGTATACGAATTTTTGTTGGCAGCTCCGAATTGAGTACACATGATTTTATTTTAAACTGTTCCAAAAATAGTTTGAGCCTAAAGCAGAAATAATTAGATTATATTAGATATTTCAAAAAACAAATAATCAGTAAGCATGGAACTGATATCAGAGAGAAGATTAGACAGTAAGTCATATATACGCCAAATTCTCGAGAGAAGTTGCGCATTCATTCGAAAAACTAAAACTTCATCATGCATATGTAAAAAAAAAACAATCTTACAGAAAAACTTACTTATAACAACGGTCCACAGAGTTTACGAAAATTACATTTTTGCCTCGTATCAAACGCAGTTTTAGCAAAGCATACAATATTGCAGGTTTGTCGTTTTCTTCCGCAGATATGCGCTGATGCGTAAGTTGACTTTCTGGCACCAGATCAGGTTCTTCCAATTTCAGTACAACTGGATTGTGTAGCACAATATTTTTCATATTCATCACGTCATCCGATAAAGTAGCGGATACCAACACTGCCTAAAATATGTTAATCTTTAACCAAGCATTTTTATATACAGCATTTTCATTAATTACTTGATAAATTGGCGGCAGATGTTCTACAAGCTTTTTAAAATCCTTCTCAAAGCCGAAGGAAAATACCAAATCTGCCTCATCCACCACAAGCATTTCAATTTTTTTTAAATCCAAAGCGCCCGTTTGCACATGCGCTAGTACTTTAGACGGTGTGGATATGACCACATCAGGACGCTCTGAGAGCACATGTCGTTGGGCGACAACATCACTAGAAGAAAGATCTACAATGCGAACCACTTTCCCACATTTATCAGCCATCTGTTCCATTGCAGTGCGTGTTTGTTGGCATAATTCTTTACTGGGTGACAGTACCAGTGCGCTGGTACATTGTTCTGATGCATTTAATTTTGAATTTAGAAGCTTTTGTAAAAGCGGTAAGGCAAATGCAGCAGTTTTTCCAGAACCAGTACGTGCACGCACTACGACGTCCTTACCTTCCAACAATAAAGGTATGGCTGCCTCTTGAATAAGCGTTGGTTGGAGCCAACCCATCTTGGAAATAGCCTACAAAAAGGATAAACATTATTTTTTTTTAGCAAATAAAATATTTTGCACTGAGTACCTTCAGTAGACGTTCGTCCAATTCCATTTCATGAAACTGGAGAACTTCTTTTCCACTTGCCATTGTGTGGCTAATATATTTTTATTAGTTTTAAAAAACACAAAATAAGTTATTAATATTTTACAATAACTAATTATATCTGAATTGCAAGAAATCGCAGTTAAACACACGTTTTCGTCCTAAACATATGAACGAGATTTACAATGCTGCCAAACTTTTTAGTTATGAGTGCTGACAAGTTGGACATTTGATTATTATGTTTGAAATTACTCTAGGCAAAAAACAATTCTTTCAAAACGCAATTTGTCAGACAAAATTTGCAAAAAAAAATGTTCAAACAATCAAAAAACTTAACTTAATATTTTATTTATATTAAATGTACGAATGGCGAGGATGAGTAGCGTTGTTAACAAATAGTTTTCTTGTCACTCGCAACATCACCCTGTGTAAGTCGAGCATTATTTTGGCTGTGTCACCACAAAATAGTGTTTCCAATCAACCCTTCCACTTATAAACAAAGCCACATGTGTTTGTTTACTTTTTTAATGTCAATAGAATATTTTGCCGGTCGAAATTTTAAGTTTTATTTTCTTCATACAAAATACACCTTTTATAAATATCAAAATTATTAGGTATTAATTACTTCATTATGCCGACCTCTATACGCGCACTAATTTCCGAAGGCCTCCGTGTAGGCGTAATTATGGCCGCCGGTGATGCGATTTGTCAAACATTTGTGGAAAAACGAGAACTGAAAAACTTGGACGTAAATCGAATGTTGAAATTCGGTGCTGTGGGTGTTGTCTACGTAGGTCCCGTATTAAAAGGATGGTATGGAACATTAGATAAAATAGTGCCAAAGGGGTCTCCACCACTCAAACGAGCGTTAAAGAAAATGGCATTGGATCAAACATGTTTTGCACCAACATTCATTGCTAGTTTAATAGGCATCTTTGGTCTTGTCAACGGTGAAAGCATACCAACAATCCAAGACCGTTTCAGGAATGATTACCTTACAATTTTGTCACGAAATTATATGCTTTGGCCAGCTGCGCAAGTGATTAACTTTTCGGTGGTTCCACTTAATTATCAAGTGTTATATGCACAATTTATATCCCTAATATGGAACATTTATCTGTCTATGAAGTTAAATGATGAGAAGAAATAACTTGCAAACAAGCTATACAAATTTACAATTAATCGAAAAATAATACATATAAACTTTTTCGATTCGCCAAGCGGAGAGTTAAAATATAATTTAACAATAAATATTGCAAAAGAACAAATAAGTGGAAAAAATGTCGATATATTTACATTTTTCTATTAGATACTTATGTAAATGCAAATTTTATCAAAAGCTAAAGGAGATCCGGACTACAAATGGTTACTATACTTTGTTAGTAAAATATTATCCTTTAAAATATATTTGTTTAATTTAAAATGCATATATATTTATTCTTTACAGCTGATTTAAATAAGGTATGATAGTTCCTTAAAAGCTAAATGAATAATGTACAGTGGGATAACCTAAATCAAAGTTATATATAAGCTAAATAAAATATTGAAAAAATATTAAAACTGCTCAAAAAATTGTGTTTTGTTACATATGTATGTTCACTGTTTTGGGGTTCGTTATTAATTGATTTCCGCATTGTGTCACTGCTTTAGGAAGTCTTGAAACCGGAGAAAATAAAAAAATATGATTATAAATGTCATACATTTTCTTTAAATTTATATAAAAATTAATAATTTATAACTTTTGTTGCAAAATACCCAATAATTAAGAGGTTATTATAAGAATTTTAAAATTTAACAATGTAATGATATAAATAATATCCTGACAGATTTCAAGCGACATCTGTCAAGTATTAAAATACACACGTTCTTAAAGACACAGTTATGCAGTCGTGCAGCTGTCTAAATAGTTCATTCATTGCTTATATATTGTTATTTTCGTTATATGATAAGTGCTACGTTTATGTTGATATATTACAGTGCAAATATTTATCACTCGAATGTACCCGACGGGCCATATTTTCTTCAAGACGTTTTGTGAATTTGGCAGCACTTTAGTTGTCAGCTGACTAATACAAAAATAAAATCCCGCGTTTCAGTGAGTCGTATTTTTTTATTAATTGGACATATGTGAAGTTTTTGATCGGTAAATTTGTTAATAGTAGTTACAAATTAGTTAAAACGTAATATAACATGTCTTCTACTCGTGAGATTGTCACATTACAATTCGGCAATTATGCAAACTATATTGGAGCGCATTGGTGGAATATACAGGTGGCACAACCGGTGCAATTAACAGTTTTAGTCGTAAAAATAACGGTCTCTATATTTCCTACAGGAATCCAGCTTTAGCTACAATCCTGAAGATTCACCTTCAGAAATTTCTCATGACGTATTGTACAGAGAAGGTGTCAATTTAAATGTAAGTTAAGGTGAAATAAAAATATTTTTTATGACAAATAATTCTGGTCATTTACAGAGGCAGGTAACATATACACCTCGTCTATTGCTCGTTGATTTAGATGGGTCCCTAAAGCATCTGCCGCGTGAAGGTGAGCTGTACGGAAATAGTATAAAACGTACAAATGAAAGCATAGAAACGACTGACGATGTAAAGAAAATCAAAGAAGAGCTTGAAAACATGTCCACAGATGTGGAAGTGGTAGAGCAACCACATGCTAGTAAACATGATTTCCAAAAAGACCTCGAAGACCCCGTAATCGATATACAGGAGAAAAACTATAATTTGGCTGATAATGTTGATACATGGACGGATTACCTTTATGCACGCTATCACCCACGAACTGTAAATATCGTTAACGATTATAAACATAATGCAGAGAAGCAAACTTTCGATACTTACGCATGTGGTGTACAACTTTGGCAAACTGAGCAATTTGAAGATGAATTCTGTGATAAAATACGACGATATGTCGAAGAGTGCGACTTTCTGCAAGGCTTTCAAACATTGTTTGACAGCTTTAATGGTTATTCAGGCTTAGCCACCGCATGTATGGAATACCTCAATGATGAATATGGAAAAGCAAATTTTGCTTTACCAGTCTATTCACCACGTAATACGCCATTTGAAAATGCAGGTAAATGTAAATTAAACTCAAAATTTCAATTATTCAAATTTGCTTTCTACATTTTCGATTGCCAGATGAACCCATGTCGGACTCTATACGTGTCGTTAATAGCGCATTGGCGTTCCAAAAGTTAAGTGAACAAGCTTCGCTGTTTGTACCGCTCAGCACAAGTGATCGTGTTTGGCGGCAATTGGGTGCAGCGCGTCAACTGCGCTCACTTACTTACCAGGCAGATAATTTGTATCAGACATCTGCTGTACTCGCTGCATACTTGGATACAATTTCATTGCGGTATCGGCTACGCAATGCGCCTAGTGCTTACTCGCTGGCTGGTTTCTGTGGCGATTTAAATAATTACGGTCGCAAATTGGCAGCCGCCGCTTTTGCATTGCCATTCCCTATGCAACACAACCAAGATCTTATTGATTGTTTGGATCAATTTGAAGGTCCAATTTTCACATCACTCACACCCAACTGCAGCATTGGCACCGATTATGTAATACAAACTTTGTGTGTACGCGGTATAACACGCGATCGCCTAAAACAGCCTTTGGAGAAGGCTAAAGAACAAATGCGCATGGCCGCATATAAATGTGATAGCGTCTCTGAAATGTTCCAACTGTACTTGCAATGTGCCAATCATGCGAGTATGTCACATGTGGCATCGGTGTCAATGGCTATGCCAACGCGTATACCATTTCCAAGCGAAATGTTTGCCGAAGAAATGACCAAATTGGGTTTTCTCTCGCCAACCACAAAAAGGCAAGCAGAAGAGAAAGTTGTATCTGTGCCTACGTTAGCCGCTGCGCAGTCATCTAGCGAGTTGGGTGATACGCTAGAAACGCTGCATCGCGAGGCTAAACGTGTGAAAATAGCTAAACTGCACCGTTATAAAGCAGCTGGCTTGGAGGAAGATGATTATGTCGACGCGCTCGAGCAGCTATTGCTGTTCAAAGACAATTACGAAGATAACTTTGAGTTGTAGACAAAAGTGAAAACGCGAAATACATACACTCGTAAAATAGTAATTAGTGCGGTTAAGCATACGCGAATACAAAATACTTTAACATATAATGCATGAAAATGTGACTAAGCTAAATAGAATTGCACTCATAGCAGAGTCAAGGTAAGCTAAGTAGTTTAGCATAGTAGTTAGTTAAAAATTAAAGTATTCATTAACATAGTCTACGTTACTAAATTGTTGTAATAAAGAAATAAATGTATATTTTTAAAAAAAGATAAACACTAAATGCCGTATGATTGGTTAATCGTACACTGTGGCATCACTAGTCATAAGTGTAAAATAATTTTAAATTAAGACAAATTCTACCAAATTTATATATTTTCGTGTAACTGATAGGTGTCTACAAATGCATCTGCAGCATTACAATTTACTGTCGCATTTATTACATATTTATCCGTTTTTAAACTGCTCTTTAAGCTCTGCTCTTCACATTGCATTCCTCCAATTGGTAGTTAAGGCGCATGCAAGCAACTTCTATTAAGAGTATTCTTCGATTGCTGCTCAACCGCGAAGGCTGCTGATGCGCTTTAACTGCAGGAAGTGTCTATATTGCATTTATATCGTTCATTGGTGGTAGCGCCCATCGCATGATGGCCCATTACAAGCTATCAAATGGTCGAGTACAATATGGTTACTTAATATACAGCTGCATAGCACGTCTTTATTTCCGTACCTTCATAAATTGCAATTGTATTGCATTTAGAATTTGGATAGTATATACTCGATCAGCCGGTGTTTCAGTTCTTCCGTGAAGCGTGCGTTGTTCCCTAGTTTATACTTGTAATCTTGTTTTCTTTTTTTGCTTTGTGTTTTTTTTTGCTTTCTTCGCTTTAATTTTACTCCAGTTCGTCTGCTTGGCATTGTAAATAAATGATGAGCAATGAACATGCAATTGCCAGGCACCCGCATCGCCCAAATGAACGGTTGGTCGGTTTGGCTGAATGATAACGACGTTGAGAATTTGCAGTTTGGCATTCACAAAACTAATGGCAGGATATGGGGCATTTTGCTCTTGGTGCATAGCAGTCTTCTACTTATTTTGTCTATTTAAAAGATTTTTAAACTGTCTCTTAAATTACACAATTCTTAAATTATTTGCTAAAATGGCAAGAATTTTCGAAATGATACGATGGCTTCGACTATAAATCCAAATCTGTTTTTAATAAATACCTGGATTCGACTGTAGCGAGAAGAGGTCGGGTTTGTTCAGAATCAATACAATCACTACGGTCGTCAGTGCTGACATTTCCGCCGGAAGACCACTTAAAAATACCTCAACAATTTCGACCGTCGAAAGTACGGCGTTTTGCCGGATGAACTTCGGTACCGTAGTGCCAGTTGTCGTGAGACATTATCTGCTTGAATGGCCTATCAAATCAATCCACCAAACACCCTTCTTTCTATGACCCAACACCGTCGAAAAAACTCGTTATTTGAATTTTCTGTTACGTGGCTTCGATGATAATTTTTTTGCGATTTCTTACAAAGTCTTTCTTGAGTTACGCTCTTCTGACCTGCCACATTTTGCTGAAGCCGAGATTGAATTTTGGAAAAATCTTATTTACCCAAGGGATTTGTGATAATTCAACTGAGGTAAAAGTTAATTTGTTGTTCATAATTGCTACCAAGAACTCTTTCAGAAAGGTCTTGATTCAGAACCTCTGAATCATTTTTTTACCGTTTTCTCTATAACCTACTGGATCTGGAAATATCACATTTTGATTGATGACTTCGTCTACATAATTTCCTTATCGTTTTATCGTTTTGACTTGATTGAGAACCCCTGATATTTCTTTACCATATTCTCTCTATGGCATACGCACCATTCGTACTTAAAATTACGTGATTCAGCGTCGTTGTGGAAACTGATTGTTGTGAAAATGAGGATTGAACCCAATAAAAAATAAATTGCAAACCACTTATCGGTTAAATGGCCGGTTACTTACCCCAGTTAGTGCTAGTTTCCGGGTTGTTCCGGTGTTGGGATTTCGGTAGACGTGACTTGCTGGTTGTAGTAGGGCTCGTATTTTTAATATTATTAGTTTAAATTTATAATGCGATTTTTTTGTTTTACTTCAAAGTTATTCTGTGTTAAAATTCATAAAATTCATAAATTTCTCATGAATAAATAGTGGCATAGCTGATTCGAACATTGGTTTGCTTATATCTAAAATAAAAAGAATCCATTAGACTCTGTAAGAACACTAAAAATCAGTATTGGGTTAATTTTTCCCCACGAATTGACAGTTCGAGAAAGATTCGTTCAAATAACAGCCTTGAAATCGTTGGCTTGAAACTGGTTTTAAACCCTGAGCCAGTTTTTAAGCAAAGTTGTTCAGAATGATCCGTAGAACATATCCCGCACACGATTTTATAAAAAAAAATCGATCCGCTCTAATGTACAAACATATGTCTGTAGACCTCTTGCTGAGAACTCTCATTGATTTTTTTTGCTTACCCCGATGAACTTCAGCTAAATTACGCTTCCTGAATACGCATTTATAGTATTTCTTTGTCTCAAATTTTCCACCAACTTCTCGATTTCCATCGAGTTATATAAGGTTCCAGTGGCTGTTCAATTTTTTGAGATATATTGCTGTTATTTTCACCACTTTAATATTATGTTGACTGGTCTCAGATTCGTCAATAATCGCGTAAGCGGTGTCTACGCCAATTAAAAAGAAGAAGTATTTCTTCTTCATTGGCGTAGACAGCGCTAACACGGTTATGGCCGAGTTTACAACAGTCGTTCTTGCGTTTCGCTGTTTGACGCCAATTGGAGATTTCATGTGTAGCCAGGTCCTTCTCCACCTAGTCTTTCCAGCGCAGTGGAGGTCTTCTTCTTCACCTACTTCCTCCGCCGGGTACTGCGTCGAATGCTCTCAGAGTTGGAGTGTTTTTACATTCGGACGAATGACATAGCCAGGTACCACTGTTTCTTAATGCGCTGAACTATGTCAATGTCGTCGTATATCTCGTACACTCATCGTTCCATCGAGGTCATGGCCGTTTGCCAATGTGAAAAGGACCATAAATTTTCCATTTTTGTCCAAGCCTCTGCATCATATAGCTGGACGAGGATGATGAGTGACTTAGACTTGAGGAAGATGACTTTACTTCTCAATTGCCTACTCAGTCTGAAGTAGAACCTGTTGCAAGAGTTATTCTATCTTGAATTTCGAGCCTGACATGTTGGATGGTGTTAATACTGGTTCCTAAATAGACGAAATTATCTACAACATCAAAGTTATGACTGCTAACATTGACGTGAGGCAAGTCGCAAGTGCGACGACTGTTTGTTTGATGACAGGGGATATTTTGTCTTGCCCTTGTTCATTATTAGACCCATTTGTTTCGCTTCTTTGTCCAACCTGTAGAAAGAAGAACTAACGACGCGGTTGTTGAGGCCAATGATATCAATATCTCTTGTAAAAGATTGTACCTTCTCTAATCAGATCTCAGGTCGAATTATTTTCTTCTGGAGTAGATTGCAGAAATTGCACGTTAGGAAGTCGCCTTGTCTGAAACCTTGTTTGGTATCGAACGGCTCGGAGAGATCCTTCCCGATCCTGATGGAGCTTTTGGTATTGCTCAACGTCAGTTTGCACAGCCGTCTTAGTTTTGCGTGAATACCCAATTCGGACATCGAGGCATAAAGGCTGCTCCTTTTCGTGCTGTCAAAAGCAGCTTTGAAATCAACGAAAGGGGGTGTGTGTCGATTTCTTCCTTTGCAAGATTTGGCGCATAGTGAATATCTGGGCGGTTGTTGATTTTCCAGGTCTAAAGCCGCACTGATTAGGTCCAATCAGTTTGTTTACGGTGGGTTTTAATCTTTCACACAATACGCTCGACAGAACCTTATACGCGATGTTGAGGAGGCTTATCCCACGGTAGTTGGCGCAGTTTGTAGGGCCTCCCTTTTTATGGATTGGGCAGAGCAGACTTAAATTCCAATCGTCGTTAATCCCTTATAAATTACCATAAACTTTTTTGTATGCGATATTAAAGCTTAAGACTCACATAAATTTTTAAATTTTCATTATAGATAGAGATTCAGATTTAAAACCGAATCAGTTTGAACATCTCTCTTATTATTCAAAATCACATTACGAAAATTTATTTAATAAAAAGTTCCCAAACCGCTTTAAAATTTTTAAATTCAATTCAATAAATATGCCCCGACAACCTCGAAACAAACGAAGCACTACTCAAACACCAGCGGCTGCAATAATCACAAGGAAAACAAACGATTACAATTGATTTTTACAATGAGCCTTTTTTCCCGCAGTTCTTTTTTGTTTTTATTTCAAATTGTGTTGCTCCAAACCACCCGCACCGCACCTTCACCATTTGGTCACCATCTGATTTGCCTGCTTCGCTTTGTATTCAAAGCACTTCCGGCGGCAATCAATGTCTTCGCATATTTACAATACGAAATTCACATTTAAGACTCGGCTTTTGTGGGTGCCTACCATAGATCAAGCAATTGAAGGTGAACTGGCGGTAAAATAAGCCAAACAACATACCTATAAAGAGGTGCGTCAAACTTAAAGCGAAATAAAAGGAAAAGAAAATCAAAACAATCGATAAGCAAAACACAGGGCAAGCTTGTTTTTCAATGCCGCGCATACTTTTGCGACTTTTAACCCCTTACTTTTATTTATTTTTTTCTCATTTTAAAGTTGTTAACTTTACGAATTGGTGGGTGCCTGGCGGAGGTTATAATCGAACGGAAAAGTGCCCTGGCAAGGGGTTAATAATGATTTTGTTTATGTACTTTTCATGTTTTCTTGTGTTGTTATTTTTTCCTCCTTCTTCCGTAGGCAATCATTGTATGCTTTTATTGAATATTGTCTCCCACTCTCAATTTCGTCAACATCAAAGACCTGGTTTTCGGTTGAATTTGAATTTTTTTTAATATTTATTTTTATTATTAAATTTGATTTAAATTTAAGATTATTCAGAGATTTAATTTTCTCAGTTTTATGTTTATATTATTATTTGAAATTTCTTTAATTTATATATAAGAAACACTACTATCGTTAGAGCAAAAATATCACTGCACTTGACATATTATTTGACCCATTCCCTTTGCAGTCAGATTTCGACTTCTGCGTAGGAATCATAGTGCTGCTCACACATATAGTACACCACACCCTTCTTATCCTACCAAACACAGAGCATTGCCTTCTACCGAATCTGTTTTTGCAATTAATGGTTGCCCCGGATTAACTATGGTCGACAGATGATATGACAATCAAACAGAAAAAATAGGCTCGCTCAGAACAAATGTTCCCTACAAACCATATTAAATAGTAAGAAGTTTCATTAAATGTTTGGTGCCTTAGGTGATAATTGTTTGTCGTGAACAAGTTCTTTTGATTGGTACAAATTATTCAAAGTTGGACGGTTCACGACTTACTATGTCCAAGACGGCTAATAACTTAAACTGATGATCAACAAGTTTATAAAATAAAGCGATTGGTGTTTGAAAATCGATGATTAACAATCAGAGATCTTACTGGCATCGTTGGAATATCGGAAGGATTAGTAAAAATTATATATAATATTGCTGCCAAAATATCTAATTTTTTTTCGAAAAAAAGCCTCGCATTAACTGACGATGAGCCTTAGATCTATGCTTCCGATCCGGAAACGACGATCAATCGACCGAATATCTTTGCAAAGGTGAGCCGAAACCGAAAAAACAACCTCAAAGCAGGTTAAAAATCAAGGTTATGTTGACAGTTTTCTTCTATTATCGAAATGTGGTGCACTCCGAATTTTTTCCGACCGGCCAAACTATCACCAGGGAATACTACTTGAGTGTTTTGCATCGTTTGCGCGAATCTATTCGTAAAAAGAGGCCGGAATAATGGGCCGACAACTCTGGTTTTTGCACCACAATAATGCGTCGTCGCGTACTGCATTGATTCTTGGTGAGCTTTGCGTCAAATTTTAAAACAATATCGAACCTCAACCACCGTATTTGCCTGATTTCGCTCTGTGTGACTTCGGTCTATTTAGCAAACTTTGGGGGTTAGTCTGAGATTTTTAAGTATTTTTCGTATTAGTATGTGGTTTTTGTTAATATTAATTTTGGAATACTGACCTGACCTAACTTTTTTATGAAATAGCTCGCATATTTGATGTATTAAATTAACCAAGGCATCGAACATTCTTATATTTCGTGGATTTTATGTGCTGAAGTGAGCTATTAAAAAATGTTAATTATCACTCTTAAACCATGTTTACTCCGTATCTTAAAACGATTTAAAATCAATTAGTTTTAGTCCGACAACATTTTTTATTCAGAATAATATTCACCAAATTATGGAAATTTACGTTTTTTGAAGCAATTGTAACAGACGACATAACCTTCCGAATCTCTCCACTAATTTCTTGTTCTCAGCACGGTTTACAATAACTAATTTGCTTGAATTTGTATCACATGTATCAACGGGCTTTAGGGAGAATAAGAATACTGATGTTATATACACAGATTTTAGTAAAGCTTTTGATAAAGTAAACCATTCAATTATTTCGAATAAACTTCATCGTCTTGGTTTTCAAGCAATATTTTTAAAATGCGTTGTTATCTTAGTAGTAGAATTCAACAAGTAATATTCATTTTTCTGACATAATCAAGGTTCCTTCAGGCGTTCCACAAGGTAGCCATCTTGTTCCAATTCTGTTCTTGTTATTTATTGATGACATATCATCTGTTGTTAAGTTTTCAAAAGTTTTATTATATGCTGACGATGTAAAACTTTTCAAAACGTATACTTCAAACGGCGAAAGATGTCAGTTGCAAACAGACTTAAACAACCTAGTTTCTTGGTGTGATAGAAATGAATTGAACCTTAAAAAATGTAAAATGATGTGCTTTTCACGTAGATCTGTAGACCCTACGTCATACGCAATACAAAACTTTAGGTTGGTACAAGTATGCAGTTTTGTTGATCTGGGAGTAACTATGGACTCTTAGTTTTGTCAAACGTTGGTCTAAAGAATTTAGATATCCGCTTGCCACAAAAATTCTGTTTACATCTCTGGTGAGGCCTATATTAGAGTATGCCTCTGTGGTTTGGAACCCTAGTTACCAAGTCCATTCAGATAAGTTAGAGTCCGTTCAAAAACAATTCTTATTTTTTGCCTTAAATCATTTGCTTTACAGTTTAAATCTTCCCTCTTACACTAACCGCTTAAAACTTATAAATCTCCCGACACTCGCTAGTCGTAGGGAGATGCTTGGTATAATATTTCTTGTAAAACTCATGAATGGGTCAGTCTGTAGCCCATCTCTTTTATCTGATATTAATTTTAACGTTTCGGCTCGCTCTACCAGGCAGTTTAGACCTTTACTTTTAAAATTTTCTAGAACAAATTTTGAGTTAAACGAACCATTCCGCCGTATATGTATGTCATAATTTCAATTCTCATTCCAGCACATTTGATCTAACAGACTCGCTCTTTACCATTAAAAAAATTATTTTATCTACTCTTAACAAGTAATATTTAAAAATTATAAACTTTAATTTAATACTTAATTTTGGCTGGTGAATTTCTTGTTTCTGTAGCTGAGCAGCTTAAGATCGCAACGCTGACTCGGCTAATTCCGCTCGCTCGCGGATTGCGCCCCTCTCGTCGGTTGGGCAGGAGGAGGGTAATCGTTGGGTATTATTATTAATAAATTTATTCGATCCTAAATTAATTTGCGATCGTCTAAACTATGATATTTCTTTGGCAAACAACCTTTACTGGAAATTGCGCCAATTATATTCAACATAAGAAGTCTCAAATTAAGAATTCAACACTCGCTTTTCATTGCAGTTCTAATTAGAAAAGCAGAAATCACAGTAAGGTTCCCAGAATAAAAATTCACCAACGCACATTCCATTCAAACAAAGAAATTCAAATATATTTTTATTTAATAAACAAATATGCGTCGCATTCTCCAAAAATAATGCAAATCTCTGAGCCAATTCGCCATGCACACGCTGCTCTCAATTGCATTGTTTGCTCTTTTCTTTCACACCCATTATATAACCTAAATTTTTTACTTTTATTAACTTTTTTTTTTTTACTTGTAAAACCAAAATTAAGCAAATAATTTACGCTCTTAAAACGGCAACACGCTGCTTTTGTTCATTACAATATTGTCGCGGTGTTAATTTCGTGTCTTTGTCGCATACGAAATGACTCGGCATTGCCGGGCGCCTAAAATTATGCTAATCATGTACACAGCTGCGCGTTTTTTGTGTAGCTGCTACGCGCCAGAGACCCAATGAAAATTTTAACTGACAAAAAATGTGATATTCTCTTCTCCCTCTCTCTCTCTCTCCCTCCGATTAGTTGCGTTTTCTTAGTTATTTTGCCATTCACGTTTGTAAATTTAATTAGCTGCTCATTATGCATTAAATGGAGTTGATTACATTACAAATTTGCGACAGAATTCTCCAGCAGTAAAAACCCAGTTTTTTGCTGCACTTTTAATCCTTCGCGGCAGCTGGTGCAAGTGTTGGTATTTGGTAATACATCAAAGTGCTTTTATTATAGAAAATTAAATACTTTTTGCCAAAGGGTTAAAGAACTTTTCGAATGCCCAACAAATTGATCTTAGGGTTAAGTACTTTATAACGGGTTGATGGGTGGATATGTGACAATGGATGAATAGCTCCATCATTTCAATCCGAAGTCCAATCGACAGTCGACGAGTGGACTGCACATGACGAGCCCCCTTCAATGCGTGGAAAAACGCAATACGAGTAGTCGGCTGGCAAGGTTATGGCGTCTGTATTTTGGGATTCGCATGAAAGAATTTTTTTGACGGAAGGAAGGACCATTAACAGCGCCTATACAATGCCATTATTGGACCATTTTGAAGGACGAAATCGCCTCATTTGAAGAGATAGAAAGTGCTGTTTTGACAAGACAATACATCGTGTTACAAGTCAGTGAAAATAATCGATAAATCCATGCACTGGGCTTCGAATTGCTTTCGCATCTACCAAATTCTCCAGATCTACCCTCCTACGCCTATTTTCAGTTTTCAGATGTGAATAAAATGATGGCTGGGAAGAAATTTTCGTCAAATGAAGTGGTAATCACCGAAACTGAGGCCTATTTACACGCAAAGGACAAATCTTACTACAGAAATAGTATCGAAAAGTTGAAAGGTCGCTATAATCAGTGTATCATCCTTGAAGGGAACTATGTTGAATTAAAAAAAAAAACGAATTTCGCCAAATGTATTTTACCATGGTAGTCCGCAGGCTTTTCAATTCAGTGCCAGTTGTAGGGCAATTTGGTTATCAAACATGCCGTTAATTAGCCTATTAAATTTTTATCAACCCACTTCTTCGCTTATATTTCAATTATCCTGCCGACTTTATTGTTCATAAATTTCCCTGTAAATGCAAAAAGTTTAAATGAAGTTCAACTTAACTGCAATAACAAAGAAATAACCATAAAGTAACCAGTCAAACTGCTATGTGAACGGTTGCCAACTCTACATTACTTTTTTAAGGTGTAAGAATTTTCGATTTATGCAAATTAATTTTATTAAACTTCTGCATATTTAATATTAATGCTTGCGTTGTTGTTGTTGTTATTATACCCTTAATAGGGTGATAAGGTTGGCTCATAGTTTGTAGCACCCAGAAGGAAACGTTGGAGATTTATTAGTGAACTGAGTCGATTTAACCGTGTCCGTCTGTCCAACTGTCGGTCTGTTCATTTCTACTATAAATTTATATGCGAACTAGTCCTCAGGTTTTGAGATATCGATCTGTCACATGTCATTTTCTCCCCAAAAAATGGCCTATTTTTCGGAACTGCAGATATCGTGCCACTATAAGATAAAGATGACATACGATGTGACTGATCAAAATCAAGTCTTTGTGTGGAAAACTTTTTTAGTTGAGTTTAGTTTAGTTCACGAAATTTGGGATCAATTTTTACAAAGGCAATACTACAATCTCCGATTATATAGGGTAGTCGAAAAAGTCTTTTTCGTATTTTTTCAATAGATGTCGTTGCCGTCGTATAACTCCAGTGCTTTCAATCAAATGGTGTCATGCCATATATTGTTGAAAAGCAGTTGAGATTTTAAACTTCATTTAACAAAAAAAAAATTAGCTAAATTTGGAAATAGATATATATTTTGCCACTGGAATTTTTAAAGTTTACGGAGGCGATGCTGTATCAGTTCGTGTAGCACTACAATGGTTCGTCCGCTTCCGTTCTGAAAATTTCGATGTGAAAGATGCACCTCGCTCTGGTCGACTATCGTTGAAAAAGTCGATGAAATTATGGAAAGGATTGACCTGGACCGTCACATAACCAGCTGACATCGTTAAGGAACTTAACATTCATCATCAAATGGTTTTGAACCATTTAAAAAAGGCTGGCTACAAAAAGAAGCTCGATGTTTGGGTATCACATGAATTGTCTGTGAAAAATTACCGAATTAACATTTGTGTTTCTTTGCTGAAACGAAATGAAATCGAACCATTTCTGAATTGAATGGTAACAGGTGACAAAAAGTGGATCAAATACGACAATAATGTGCTTAAAGATCATTGTACCAGCGTGTTGAAGATCGACAAATGGCTGCGAATCCAGGATTGACGCTTCGAAAGGTTATGCTGAGTGTTTAGTGGAATGGTAAGGAATCATCCACTATGAGCTGCTCTAGCCTGGTCGAACGATTGATTCTACATTTTACTGTTAACAACTCATGAGATTGAAACAAGCAACGGGAAAAACACGGCCAGAACTGATCAATAGAAAGAACTTCGTCTTCCATCGAGACAACGCACATCGTTGATGACTGGCAAAAACTGGGAGAGCTTGGCTAGGAAGTTTTGATGCATACACCATATAACCCTGGGGCCCTATTCTGTATCCGAATTCGAGTAAATTTTTTTTTGAATCGAGTTACATAATAGGCTCCTGACAAAATAAAACAAATTTGTTTCGGTCGATACAGAATTTCCTTGATGGAGTAAAGTTGGCTTCAAGAGAAGCCTGTGAAGAATACTTGTCGAAGTCTTACACTGATGGAATAATGTCTTGAGCGGAAAATGGCAAAAAGTAGTCGACCAAAATGGCATGTATTTGCTTCATTAAAGTTCATTATAAATATAAAAAAAAAATAAGTTGAAATTTGATTAGAAATACGAAAAGACTTTTTCGACTGCCCAATATCTTCACGAAATTTGGGTTCGATTTTTGACAAAGGCAATACTATAATCTCCGAATATATTTGGTTCAGTATAAAGCTGCCTTACGAACTGACCTATCAAAATCAAATTCTTGTACGGCAACTTTTTTTTTATTTGTGAAGGGAATTTTAGCTTCAATCCAACCAAAGTTAACGTTTATGTTTTTTGTTGTTGTATTAACGGTATTATGGTTAAAACGGCTTTTTATGATACGGCTAAGCCATTTCAAATTAAAGCTGCTTTTAATTGATTGTTATGCTGTTCTTTTCTATCAGCGCCCACTTAATTTAGTTTATTAATAATTAAATTACGATATAATACAATTTTTAATTACTTCGAGCGATTTTGTAGTTGTTCAACAGTTTCAATTGCTAATTATATGCTCGCTGACGCTCGCACACATACACACGCACACGAATTGGATGATGTGGCGCGCACCAGCACATGCACGGCAATTTGACACATTCAATTATGCGTTCACAGGCAGCAAATTACACATGTACAACAAAAACAATGTACGCAATTACAACAACCAATTAGTGATGCTAAAGTGCAGTCCGATTGCCATTAATATTGTTGCCACCATCTTTGCTCTTGACACACGCACGCATACTTGCTGATGTGCATGTGTGTATGTGTGTGAGTGCTGCTGTTGCAGTGACTGCCGCTGCTGTTCAATTGGCGTTGCACTCAAATCCCCACATTGATTAACACCAAATTAGAAGCTTATTAGTGTTGCAAGTTGTGGGAGTTGGCAAATTCACTTCGACATCATGCATACACACACACACACACACAGACACACATGCCCACACAAATGTACAATGGCATGCGCAAACAATTGCAAACTTAGGCATACGAGTAATTACTGACGGACTCGTAAATATGTTTGTGCCATACACACATATACATACATACCCACTTAGCTGGCATGTTAAACACGCGCTCTAAGTGTCTCTGTTCGTATATATAGTATGTATGTATGTACATATGTTTGGTAGCTATGTGAGTACTGCTGAGCTTTTCGCTTAAAACTTCACCTTCGCCCACCGTGGCATTGCTGGTAACTGAGAGGGTGTATGTATCATACACATATGTACATATGTATGTTTGTGTGTGCGAGTAGCTGCAGGATGTGGCAAGCAGTAAGCATTGGTTTGATGCACGTTGATGGCACACACGCGACCACTTAAACAGCCATTGAAGCATAAATGATGAATTCACACGAAATTACTTGTTCGCACACATAAACTTATATACATACACATATGTATAAATCTAATTGTACATGAAACTTTGTACAACTGCGTTGGCAGGCGTGCAAAAAATGTGAAAAGTGCGGGAAATGGGCTTCTCGAAAGTTTCAATTTCCTCAAAAAGGCGTGGGAAGTTATTATTTTATTTGTGAGATTTCACTTTTTTGTTGTGGTTATTCGTGAATATCTCGAGAATATTAATAAATTATTTAAAATTATTTTTGGCAACCAAGTGTTGGTGGAAATTCGAAATTTAAATTTTAGACATTTGGAATTCCGCGAACTTTTTTGATTTTCCAAATATTTTTTCTAATATCTGAATGCATATTAGTCTCGTTTCCGCACATACATACATATTTATCATTTTTTTAACACTGAATATATTTTTCAGTCAAGTGTCTTAGATGTTGATGTTTAATATTGTATGTGCTTATTATATTCCTCAGTAAAGTTAAATGAGAGAAAAAAATTGTTGAGCCTCATTTGCTTTCTAAAACGGCCTTAACGCGCCGCGGCTTTAATTTGTCAAATTCTGCAATGTTTACGCCGCAAATTCGTTATACCAGATATCCTCGAGAATTTTATCCAACTCAGTTAAGGTACTGGGTACCAAAGATTCTCAATCGGGTTTAAATCTGGGCTGTTACCTGGCCATTCTAACGTTAAAATTCCATTTTAGAAGGGGAAGTCTTTTACCTACATAAAAAACAATAGGTATAATTAATATAATTAATGAAATAATTTGTGTAAACTACAGGCATGAAAAAAATTTATAAAATTTTGGCATGATGGCATGGCGCAGAATTACCCAGGAAGATGAGATCGTTTTCTTGCGAAAAGTGCTCTTAAACTTGTGCTTGTTAAACATTCCTCCAGTATTTCCTGGTATTTAATTCCGTTTATTTTTCCATCTATTAGAGCCAGTCTTTCAAGTCCATGGTAAGAAAAGGATCCCGAAACCACTCAGTGTCTCGCTGCTTATACGTTTTTCGGACACACTCTTCGCTATAGCGTTCACCAATTTTTCTCCTTACGTATGACATCTTGTCGGTAGATAACATGATGAACTTGAACTCGTCAGTGAAGATTACTTTCTGCCAATCGACTTCAGTCTAGCTTTGGTGTTTTATAGCCCACCGGATGCGTTGTTGACGCATTTTCTTGGTGGAAAGTGGCTTGGTCAAAAGTGGCTATCTTGCTGGTTGTCGAGCGTTCAAACTAGCATCCCGGAGCCTGCTTCGTATAGTTTTAGCAGTGATTTTGGTTCCAAGGTCTTCTATGATCTCTATCAAGGTGTTCTGAGCGGTTTTGATTCGATCCTTTAGGCTAATGCGTTCTATTTGCCGATCCTCCCTAGAATATGTTTACTTGCTGCTCCTGAGCCTGTTTTTCTACTCGGAGACCTACTACTGCTTTGAAATTTTTTCAAAAAATCCCCGTCGGCAGATTTCTTGAACCCAACTCTTTCACTGATCTTCCGTATGCTAAGATTTCCTTTTCGCAAAGTTAAAATCTTGCTCTTATCCACAGTAGCCATTTTTTAGGTTTGGCGTGTTTTATTATTTTTGTTTTCACTTTTTTAACTGTTCAAGGTGCGTTCCAAAGCTAACAGGACTTAAAAAAACGGAACAAATTGTTTTTTTTGGTTTTTTTCAAAATAGTCTTCTGTTTCAATACAGCTTTTTCACTGACACTTAAAACGCAATAACTTCACTTCCAATCGATGAAATATCATGAAGCTCTCACTGGACCATCGATAAAGGTCGACATATAGATGGCGCCACCAAGAGGCGCTAGATTTAAAAAGTCCGGTTTACTTTGGAATGCACCTTGTATATTCCAAAAAAACAAATCAATTATTAACGAAGCAGCATATGTGCTATTTATATTAAAAAACATCCTTTCTCAAGCTCCCGGAGCTTCTTGCCAGTTGATTTCAATGTGTATGGTCTGACATTGCCCTGAAGGAACAAAATGACACTCCTGTTGAGCGCTTTGGAAGATTGCTTCCATCAGGCTATTCAGTTTTTGACATTACCGATCCGCAGCTGGCCGCTGTTCGATCACAACCATTTTCGTTTGGCCCACTTTTCATCGCCCCTATCCATCCGATTCAAAAAGCGATCGATTTTGTTACGATTCAGAAGTGGTTTGTAGTTGATAACTTGGCAAATTATCTCTTTTCCGTTAACCATACATGCAGCTCCTTTTTGTATTCTCAATTAAATGATTCTAAACGATTTTTTTGTACAATATTTAGCTCTAGGGCGGTTAAACTAATGACAGTCGGACTCGACGATTTCCATAATTTTATCGATATTTTCAACAATTATTATTCCAGATCTTGGACATTAAATTTACCGGACGTTTACAAGTCGTCGAATAAAGCTTGACATATGAGTTCCTCATGTTGAATGGGACAACCTTTACCTCAAATCCGAACATCAATGCAATGTGTAAATTTATATAATGTAAATCGAACTATGAGTGATCAGTACGTCCGCAATGTTCTTTGGAAAAGTTAAGAAAGATAGGGGATAGATTTCGCCATACATTTATTTAAACTGATCATTAGAATCCTTTCAAATACACACTCAAACTCACACCACTATAATCCTTTATAATTAAATGATTCGATTTGTTTCAAATTACAGAACCGGAAAAATAATATTTATTTTGCCTCTTACTTCAAAAGCTAAACAGCAATTAAAGAGTAAACATTGATTGTGCAACAAGTAAATTTCATAATTAAATTTTATGCACCCTAAACAATGAACCACAATAATATTTCAATCAATATGCACCATGTCCTTCGTAAGCTACCGTAAAATTGACATTGATCCTCTGACATTAAATTACCTAATAACAGATTATGCTAAGAGGCATGTAAATACCCAGCGATTAGACGCAAAAAAGTGCCCACCAACCAATTAACACATAATGCTAATGCCTAATAATAATAACAAAAACAAAATTAGCACAAATGTTATGAAGGCAAATAAGTTTGGTATAAACACATACATACATACAAACACTATATGTACTGGTACACCAATTTGCTTCAACAACGTGAATTGCTCGGCTTTACTACATGTTTGTATGTACATTGTTTTGGTTTAGTTGTTGTGTCACCGCCGTCCAAGCCAGCCAGCTGAGCTCTTGAGTCATTCACTTCCTTGTCACTTGTCTGCCACAAGCCAGCATGAGTTTTTTGTACGTATATATTATATATGTATGTGTGTTTATTGCGTGCACTGCTTTACCGGCATCAGGTTGCCGATTGTCGCTTGCTTAGCACTGTGCTGTTTTGGTTTGTCGCATTTTGTTCTAAGCACTTACCCTTTGCTCCAGCTTTGCTCCGTTGACGCTAATCACATAAGCTTGTGGGTTCTATAACATTTAATACGCATAATCCGGGTATTACTTTTTCCAAACTCTCTCTCTCTCTTCATCTTTTCGTACTTGTGTGTGTGTCTGCTTTTCCTGTTGCTTGCTTTCTTGTGTCTTTCTAACGAAATTTTACATAACAAAAGTTGAATTTATTTTGCCATTTTTACTTTGCCGAGTCTTAGAATATTGCTCTTGTAGCTACAGTGGCTGCGTTGTATTCCTGTTAGCTGTCTGACTGTTGTCGCTGTCATTGCTGAGGTGATTCAATTGTTATAAGGACAAAAAATTATATATATTTCTTTATATATACGAGGTCTGTTCATAAATTGCTTCATTTAATTTTTCGTAAAAAACATTTAGACATCCAACATAAAAAGAATATATCAGTCTAGATTTTCTAAAAATAGGTTTTCTTTTGCTCAAGGGTCCTTTAACTTTTAGATAGTTTTAATTTTAGGGTTCTAAAAACATCATAAAATTCTTAGTATATTGAAGAAAACAGTTCCTTGCTCAATCTGCTTTGGTTTCGAAGTGTTTCTGGAAACTGAATTTTCCAAAACGGGTTTTTAAGTAGACCTTCACACGTATTCACTTGATATTTTAACTGTAATAATTTGCAACTCGTGTTTTCGGTAAAAAAAAACTGATCCTGTTTTTACCAGTCCCCCATTTAGTGAAAATTTTATGAAAAGCTAGAACAGCACCAACAACATTCTGTAGATTAAGATCACGTTTCTTGCGTTGTTTTAGACCACACAAGGCCTTAGAATAAGCGTTATCCGAATAAAATGGTGATTTCGAGTTGCCACCATTTTGTATTAAAATTTTCTAAATAATTTGTTATTGTATAATAAAGTCTGTAAGCTAGAAATTTCTTATTTTCTTAGTCCTAGAATAAATAGGGAAATTTAGAACTGTTTTTCGGGATCTATACTGATTTAAACGCTTTAAAGTGTTTCTCCAGACTTCTTTCTATTTATTTCAGTCAACTGTATTCTGACAAAATACTATCATTTCTGGAGTATTTTCAGTATTTGAGAGAGGTTTAGGGATTCTGCTGTTGGTTTTGTGCTATTAAAAAATAATAATTTTTCTGATACTTCAACGGAACCTTGCTCTGTCTAAATCTTCAGTATTGACCCCTGAAAAGAGGCATATTTGGTTCATAAATTAAATGTAATGCTTTTCTCTATGAACTCGATGTGAAAGTCATTATTGTCATAATAGAAATATGAGCCTTCTTTTACTTTTTATTTTCCAAAGAATAGTCTTTGAAGAATATGAAATACTAAATCTCTTTGGTCTGAATTTTGAACAGACATGATAATTTTAATACGTCATTAGTAATATGAGTTAAATTATTATGTTGATAAAACGACTATAGGCTATAACTAAATAGAATGATTTCCAGGTGTTGTGAGCTTCAACGCCTTGTTTAGCGTTCGTTCTGACTCAGCCATTTCTAAATATATTATCAAAACCAAAGGCCTTAGATATTTTAGTCTAAAGGTGTGAAAAAATTAAAAATCGTTGCTTCCATATTTCAATAGTTTAGGTATTGAAAAATAAAGAGTGATCCATTTCGAGGTTCCCTACTTTTTTAAAGAAAAAGCACAGAAACTTCAAATTTAATGGGGAATGTTTATTATCATTCGAAAGAACATTTTTTTGGCATTTGTTTTTTAAAGATTATTTCTTTTACAATGTTGGCTGCGGCTACGTCTCAGATGGTCCATCCGTAGAGTACAATTTTCGATTACTCGTTCGAGCATTTCGACTGAATCGAAGCGGGATTGTCCATATCAACTTTAGACTTTACATATTCCCATCAAGAATCACACGATCTTGGTGGCCAATTACCTGCTCAGCGAAGTGTTCTCTCAATAAATCCATTGATTGATGCGATGTGTGGGAAGCGGCGCCGTCTTGTTGGAACCAAATGTCGCAAGCTTCAATTTCAGGCATTAAATAGTCGGTTGTCAGCGCGAGATAACGGTCGCCATTGACGGTCACGTTCTCAATGGTATAATTCTTAAAGAAATATAGGACGATGATTTCACCGGCCCAAAAACCACACCGAACCGTTGTTTTTTCTGCATGAAATGGCTGATCTTGAATCTTTTCAGGTTGCTCTTGGTCCCAAATGCGGCAATTTTGCTTGTTTACATTGTTTACAAGCTCGATGTGGGCCTCATCGCTGAACGAAATTTGGATCGGAAACATTGAATCTTCTTTAAGAGAATTTTGTACGCTTTCAATTTAAGATCTCGACGTAAGATTATATACGGCAGTACGAGTTGCTACGAACGGCACCAAATCGACTCTCCACGGTTTTCGCGTACACTCTCAGCTACGGCTGCTATATTTTCTTCACTGCGTGTTGGATGAGGTCTATTCGATCGAATATTATCCAATAATGAACGCTGGGTCTCAAGATGGCTGATGGTGTTGCGAATAGTAAAGTCAGTAGGTCGATTATGTTGACCACAAGTTGAGCGAAGTGCGCGAAACACATACTTAGAGGTCGTGAATTTTCGAATAAAGTTGAACGATTTATTGTTCAGGTGTAAGTATTTTCACGATGAAATGCCAAACAATACTGACCAAAATTAACATGACAGCTTGTCATGACTCACGGCAAAAAGACTATTAAAAAAGTATCTCAACTTGGATCACCCGTTATCTCTCTAAAACCATTTTTTTTTGTTTTCAAAGTTATAACATTCTTAGTGTTCTGGCAACTAGACCGGCTTAAGTGGCCAACAATGAAATTATAAATGCGCTTGGAATGAATATTCGTTAAGCTCTGGACTAGATAGAATACCTCCTTAAGAGTAGATATCGAATTTCAGCCTAAGTACCATTTTTCCAATTTTAATTACCAATCACACACTGTCAAAAGAAAATAATACGCCGATTAATAAGTATACTAATTCTTGCCTTGTAAGCACGATAAAACATTCTAAAATAAGTTAAATTAAGTTGTACGTCCAGGCTAGATTGCCTTGGTATACAAATTTTTATAAAAAATTAAAAAAATATATATCACCGTTTTTGTGAGTAGACCTCGTACTTTTAACTTTTATGTAAATTCGACTAATTGGTTTGCTTGTGACTACTCGTGTATCCTGCTTTATGGCTTTAGCTTATAGTATTTTAATATTTGAAAATCTGTTTACTATCGCTTTTACTTATTTCTTGCTTTAGACTTAGTTATTTTCAACCACACTGTATTGTATGTGTGTGCAGTTGTGGGTCGACG
Organism: Bactrocera correcta; assembly: GCA_027475135.1. Classification (NCBI taxonomy): domain Eukaryota; kingdom Metazoa; phylum Arthropoda; class Insecta; order Diptera; family Tephritidae; genus Bactrocera; species Bactrocera correcta. The sequence goes on along the minus strand of CM050327.1, from coordinate 9,363,160 downwards.
ACTGCAGTTGTCACAAATCATTCACTTTGTTATTTATTTATTTATTTATTAAGGTTTTACTTTCACTTGACTTATACAAGCTAGTTTACACAATTACGTACAGACAGACACACATATGTATGTCAATAGTTCAATGTCAACGCAATATTTGTTTTGGTTGTTTGTGAAATTGGCCAAAAGCGCTTAGACTCGTAAGCACTTAAACTGTAGTAAATCTCTTAATCAGACAGTCGGACAATAATTCAAACTTTACCAAACTCGAATGCGAGGCAGCAGCATAGTGCAGGAGTTGCCAAGAAGTAGAGCAGTAAAACATTTGGGAATGTGACTACATACATCCTTAGATTGCTCAGCAGCTGCTCAGACTTTGTCGGACAACACTCAATGTATAATTTAATTACAACAACACTTGAGGGAATTGGTTGACAACTTTGGGGGCTTCAAGGCACAAAAATGACACATGCTCCTCCATCTCTGCATATATGGCTCACTTGTAGCCACGTCTACTGCATTTGCATTCTCAAAATGTTTATTTCTCTGGTTGCCAAGCTACAAGTAGCCAATCATAGGGGCTCATAGCAATATTCACAGACATCGGTGCGTCGTACTTCCTACTTTTCCCCTCTACTAATCAAGTGGTTGTCCTGAATTAGTAATTAGTTTTGTGGTTTACGGAGAAAATTAAAAGCAAGTGAGGCAACAACGTGCGTAGACTCCAGACGCATGCACATATAATTGAGTAGATGCTGTTGATTTCTTCATCCAATTTCAAGCATTATATTGACACACGTCGGCATATATATGTATAGTACATATTTGTAGAGCTTAAGTTGTTGTATGCGTTCTTAAGCTATATATGTACCAGATTTGTCTGCTTTTTCATATATTATTTAACAACAATAAGTATCTTAGATAAGAACATACTCGTATATATTGTACATAACTGCGGTGGAAATATAAAATCAGTCCTGTTTTTGCTGTAACGGGTACCTAATATCAGTTAGGATGGTATGGGTTAGATCGGTGCTCCTTTTTACAATTTATTTGGTCGTTCCTTCAAAGAAAATTATATTTGGCCGGCGACTGACAAATCGTATGCATATTTTATGTTGGAAACTATTTTAAATATAGTATAACAAACATTTTTGGTCCAATTTTTTATATTGGGTAGTCTAAAAAGTTTTTTCGCATTTCTTAAAAAGGTTTTCTGGTTTCTCGGCGATAAACTGCGACATGTAATTTTTACAGGATTCTCTTGAAGCCATCTTAATTCCATTAGATGATAGTCCGATGGTGCAAGGTCAGGGCTATATGGTGGATGCATTCAAACTTCCCAGCCAAGCTCTCCCAGTTTTTGACAAGTCATCCCAGATGTGTGTGGTCTAGCTTTGTCCTGATGGAAGACGAAGTCCTTACTGTTGATCAGTTCTCCACGATCCTTTGCGCACATTATCGTCGTATTTCGTCCACTTTTCATCACCTCTTACCATTCGCTTCAGAAATAGTTCGATTTCATTTCGTTTCAGCAAAGAGTCGCAGATGTTAATTCGGTCTATTAAATTTTTCACAAACAATTCATGTGATACTCGAACAACGAGCTTCTTTTTGTAGCCAACCTTTCTTTAATGGTTCACAATCGTTTAATGATAAATGTTAAGTTCTTAAGCGATGTCATGGCTGCTTATGTGAGGTCCTGGTCAATCTTTTCCATAATTTCATCGACTTTTTTTAACGATATTCCTCAGAAAAGTCTCGTAAACGCCATACCATATATTAAACATTTTCCTTAAGCTTAAGACGAACATTCTCTCATTTGTATGAAGGTTTTCAAAGACTCCGAGTTCTTTTCTTATGTATCTATAACATGTAAGATGAAAAGTTCGTATGCTGATACATAGATGGCGCTATTAGTATTAAATCCATTTGATATTTAGTCAGTTCAGGCTACAAAAAATACGGTTAAAATTTTCATAGCTGGTGAACTATTAGTTTATGGGATATATCATTTTGGATGAAACAACATGTGCTAGTCTTGTAACATGGATAAAAAGGAATTTCGCGTGTTGACAAAATTTTGCTTTTTGGGGAGAAAAATTTTAAGCCAAAGTTTGGATTGATCAACATTCCTTGGAATCTGGGCCGTGGAAATCAACCGATGAAAAATGGATTGTTAAGTTTAAACGATGCGAAGAGAGCAATGAGGACGATGCCCTAAAGATGCTGTTACGGACGAAAACATAAAAAAGTGCCCAAAATAATTTCGTTCTTAAGTTAATTTGTTGTGTTTTTTTTTTTTGGTTTCGACTAATTTTTTAGCTATACGCGAGATTGGACGTCGTATTTAAAAACCCACGTCTCTTCAACAATAATGATGCGTTTGATGAGTGTAGGGGCCCTAGCTACGTTGTTAAGCATATCTTTTAGGATATCTACTAGATGTCTGTTTTACATGAGTTTCAGGTCTTGTACGAGTCTGGCTTTGACACGTTTCATACCCAAAATATTAACCAAAATTAGTTCAGTCGATCCAAATGAGATGTTGAGATTCTCTGTTATCTATTTGATGTCAACACAATGGTTTTCAGGCAACGCACTTTAACTTTGATGTTATCGTCATTCACCTAGGTGGATGAATGACTTGCATTAGACAAGCTTCCTCTTGACCTTCACTGAATGCTTTGTGCCACACAAACTCTTGGGTTCGTGATAAAGTAGAGGCACTAAAACATTTCTGCAATATTTTTAACAATTCCCATAGCCGTTATTCTATTAAAATCACAAAGTTTCAAGCAAAATCCTTCAGTTTTTTTTTCATGGTAAAAATCATCAGATATTTTTTTTCGCGTCGTAAATACGCAGCCGCCAAACACGCACTAATTGACATATGGATATACATATGAACATTACAAAGCTTGCACCAATACAAAAAGAATATAATGATTGATTTGTTATTTTAAATGGTCTAGTCCGAGACATATGTATTTGATTAGATGGTATGCAATATGCCTTACTTTTTAAAACTTCTGATGCTTTCTAAATTACGTGCTTCCACGGATTTATTATGTACAATATAGTCATTTTGAAATGTCTTTGTATACTCTTAAGATTTTTGCTTAATCGAGTTCAATTTAGGATCAATTAAATAAAAAAATGTTCACTCTTCGAAGATAATGCCACCTTATGCGAAAATGGCTGTGCATAACAATCAAATCTTTTCGTGCCTGATGCATATTTTAATATTCGATTATTCAATGTCGTCATATTCAGCGCACAACTTTCCCATAAAAACTATTATCATAAAAATATTCACTTGGAATGCACACGTTCCCTCATAACCAAATGTACCAAAGTATCGACCATCAAAAAGGTTATGCAATAAAATGTATGCTATTTTATTTAATAACAAGCACATAAGTATCAATGTATTGGTATACATTTGAAAATAACTCTGTTGAATGACTAAACGTTTATTACGACTTTGGCTACCTACTGTGTGGCAGTTTATCTCGCAGGAAGTAATAGACGAGGCGACTCAAAGTTAAGGCAAATAAGCTCAAGGAACTGGTTAGGGTGGTATGTGCTTGCAATAATATTTGATTAGGGTGATTCTGTTTTGTAGGGTTTCAAGTATATTTTTTTTAGGAAAAGCAATTATCCATTCTCCATATCCCATCGTTAACATTTACATTTTGTTTCTTGTTCAGATTCCTTCAAATATGTCCTTTTTAATCTTAAAACAAAATAAAACTTTCTTAATACCATCAATACTTGCATATTTTTTATGCTCTAAGATAAAAATTACAATAAAAAATTAAACGTTGCCTAATATGACGTCATAGTAAATGGTACTAACTGATAGACTTCGATTGCATAGTTTCTTGTTGGAAAAAGGTCTGATCGAAAGTTAATTTTTCTATTAGGGATAAACCACCCTATTTCTGTGTATATGTAAGTACCGAAAAGCTTCTCAAAGTATAAGTACTTATCTATTCTCTATGCATAGGAGCGTCTATAAAAGTTAAGCGTTTAAGATTTCGTTTGAGCTCTGTAAAATAGCTTCTTAGGAATATGTAGAATTTTATGTTGTTTGCACAGCGTTTTTATTTGGCTCCTGTCGTCATATAAGCTAAGCACATGGTTTTATGAATAACGGAAAGTAAATGCCACAGAAAAGTGACAAAATCGTCATGAAAATTTAAGTTAAAATGGAAAGTATATTTTAAGTGTAAATATACACAAAAAATATGATCAAATTTTAAAGCGAAACTGAAAAAAAACTGATTTTTTACTGGCATAACATTTTAATACTATTTTGCAGATTGCTTGCAATTATCTCTTTTTATGCAATCTAAAATTATTATAAAACGCTTTGATTTTTAACACAACACTATCAATCAAAATATTAGAAGCCATATTAAATCCACATCAAATGCAATCAAAAGTTCATGTGCCATATTCGGGCGATAATCCATCCATTCTCTATGGAAAAATGTGCAGCGGAGCAACCAATGAATATGGAAATAGCACAACAAACACAACTAATCAATGCGATTAATGGACGACATAAATTGCACAAATATTGAATCGAGCCAATAACAAAAAAAAAAATAAATAAAAAAATTAAATCTCGATAAAAATTAAATATCTAATCAATGCACCCGAGAGATTTTGTGTGAGCTTAATATGCTGAAAAAGAATATGTAAATAGTTCTTTATATAGAGTACAAATCAGAATACCATATAAAGCCAATACCAAAAATATAATAATAGAATAAATCAAATAAAATCAAATGCGGTAAACTTACATATACATATATATATATTGTGACAAAAAAGCAACCGAAAATTTTAATATTTCTAACCAAATTCGTGTCGAAATCGTAGCAATTATTAGAAAAGACTTGCAGTGATTCAGTTTTATCAACACAACACCAGCCTACGAGTGGTACAAAGAATTTAAACACGGTCGAGAGATCGTTGAAGACATGTCTTCTTCTGTATGACCTTCAATGTTTTCTATTGATAAAAATAATAAAAAACTGAAGCTTGAAAATCGTATGGCAAGTGTTAAAGAGATGGCAAGTGAGCTCGATACCTCTCGCGAGTCCATTCGAAGGATTTTGGTGGATATTTTGCGTACGAAGTGCGATCTTGCTCGACTCGTCCCGATAAAGCTGAATTTTTTTCCAAAATTTTCATTCGTAGTTTGGTGCATCATGAATTTGTTCCGGAGGAACAAATGGTCAACAAGGAGTTCTACATATTTGGCCGTATCAAGGCGTTTGCGTGAAAATATTCGTCGAAAACTGCCGAAATCGTGAAGGACAATTCATGGATTTTACACGATGATAATGCACCATCATATTGAGCCACGATTGTGACCGAATATTAAGCCAAAAACGCAATGAACACAATCGACCCGTCACCAGATTTGGCTCTGTCCGATTTTTTCTAGTTTTCCAAACTGAAATTGCCGCTCTGTGGAATCCGTTTTCAGTCTATCAAAGGCATAAATAAAAATTCGCGTTTCGAGGACTGGAAAAATCGTTGCCATAAGTGTATTACATCCGATGGGGATTAATTTGAAGATAACAGAATAAATATTATTGAATAATTAAATATTTTGCGTTTTATTTACAATTTCCGAGTACTTTTTTGTCACAATGCGTGCATAAATATGTGTATAAGTATATGTAAATGTAAATATATTTATTCTCTTCAAACAATTTGATTTCAGAACGCATTTCTACTCTGATAGATTGCACATTTGTTTTTGTGTACGCATATTAAGGTGAGCCAAAAAACATTAATATTGAATTGGTTAAAATTTACCTACTTATATGAGTTATAATAAACCCTTGTTTGGAAAAATAAAAAACATTAACTCGTTTGCACCAAAGCTAGAATACCCTTCACAAATAAAGAAGTTCCTATGCAAGAACTTGATTGTGAGCGTTTAGCTTACTGACTGCTATATGATATAGTGTTCGATCTGAAAATTTTCTTCAGATAATGTATTACAACAGCATTGCTCCTTAAACAGTAATACATGACAAATTTCGCGAAGATATTTAGTCAAATACAATAGTTTTCCATACAAGAACAAAATTTTGCTCGTTTAGTTTGTATGGCAGCTATATGTTATAGTGGTCCGATATCGAAGGCTCCGACAAATGAGCAGCTAGTATTTGGGGTAAAAAAGGCCGTGTACAAAATTTCACAACGAAATCTCAAAAACTGAGAAATCCCGTGGAAAAGTTAATATACCCTGTTCATATAAACTTTGATTGCTCACCGACACCTTTAAAAATTTAGCTAAAAAATTTTCCTTCAGGTAATCCATGATATGAATTCTATAACGGCTTTTTTTCGGCGCACCCTATATATAGGTGCATGTATGCCATACACAGAAACAAAAACTTAACGAAAACTTCTCCTTTATTTATTCTCATGTACAAAGATACAGTATCAATCATTGAAACGGAATCCCAAATACGCACTAAAAGCTTATTAACTCAAGATATTTGTGAAAATGGTATTTTCCAATATTTATTATTTTACCATATTTTTGTACTTTAAAAATTGGAAAAATTCCAGCAGCCTTGCTTGTAAAGCTAAATTACAATTTTATTTTTATTTAAAGAGTTTCGAAAAAGAGAATAATACATATAAACTATTGTACGTGCTTATTATGTGGAAAATCAGGCGTCATGTTAGACTTTATTTTACGAAACGTACCGATGCTTGTGATCCTGTTTTAAAGGGACTATAAAATATAATACTAATAAAATATATAAACCATATAATTATAAGTTCGATTCCATGTATATCCCCTAATAAAAAAAATCGAAAATTGTCGTTGTGGCACTCGTTTATTCTTTCTTTTTATGTCACTTCTTCTAAGAAATGCTTTCCATATTTTTCTAATAAAAGGTTTCATAAAAAAAAAATATATTAATTGATAAAACCATATAGGGAGCAATATTGAAATTGGTTTGTAACCGTGTAAGACGACTGTTCCTTTCTTTTTATTTCACTTCTTCTAAGAAATGTGCTGTATATTTTTCAAATAAATAGCAAGATAATACTAGTTAAATAGTGGGCTAGACGACTGTTCCTTAGGCCTAACAATAATTAGAGGAGTTAAATTTTTATCATAATGGAATTGGTTTGTGTCTATGCTATAATTAAGTTGGGTTGAACCAAAAATGTTGCAACTATTTTCAAAGCAGTTTTTGAATAAATCAAATGACATATATTTTTTAAGATTTTATGAAATAAAATATTTCCGTTAATTGAATTACTTGTTTGCACTATTCACCCAATTAAGCCCAACAGCTTAACTGTACACATTTTTTCACCCACAACTGTGCCTGTTCAAATATAAGCACAGATCTTCTGATTTTGTACAGAGTGACCTAGAAAAATCTTCGATTGCTTGCCTCAAATATGCGTAAATTGTATTTGAATGAACAATTTGTTGTTAGCAGGTGTAGCCTAGGAAATCCGGCTCCCAGTATTTACATGTGTCTAACCTGCAACCACATACGAGTCTGTATGTTTGTTATACTGACTTCTGTATATACGAATTTCCGGTGGACAAACCGCTCAAGTGCTAGTTATAATCAAATAAAATGCAATATTTATATAATATACGGATGTATATGTGTGTGTGTAAACTGTATGCAGAAATCCATTGTCCATTTAATTAGATATGTAAATTCCTCAACAAAATTCAGCAAACAAAAATTGTGAAAATGCGCACGCAACCAATAAATAAAAGCTAGAGATAAAATTAGAGAATATTACGCACACATGGAATCAAATGATAATGAAAATTCATTTTATTAAAATATTCCTATTTGTTCTTCGATTCTTTAGTATTTTGGGTATTATTTTATAACAGCTTTTCAACAGTTTACTGAAAAGGATGAACAAATATATTTTGGGAGTATTAATTTGCACTTTTTGACCTCCAAACAGAGATTGTGTTTTCAATGAGAAAGTATAGAGAACAGAATGATGATCTGGCGAGGTTCAATTCCATTGTGTTTTATTGGAACAAGTGTCCCTTGGCACTACTTATCTATCCCTATTTAATTTGTCTTGGACTTAAGACGTTTTTTTGAGTTATGAAACTTTCGGGGGAAGTTACGGATCATACTTTATTCTTGCCAGTTAGCATAGCATGTGTTTCATGTTCGCGTTAATTTTACTCGTTCTACTTATAATTTCGACTTTCTTCAGTTCGCCGCTGGCATGTCTTAATTGAAATGTTGCATATTTCAGAGAGCATTTGAGAGAATCTGCTCATGAGATAACTATACGAGTATATGTTGAGCTCTCAAATGAAGCCATGACTACCGTCAGCCATAACGTAATCCTTTTGATGTACTATATATAAGGTTGTCAAATATCTAGGTGTTACACTTATCGGATTTAGTTCAAACATACGCCATTTCGTTCGATAATCAGTTTCCATCTAGACGCAACATCATAATACCCCCTCGTACAAGCCCCCCTCTGCGAAGAACTCGGACAGCCCCTTTACACAAACCTCTTTTGAGTTCAACTTTACACCAACAAGGACGTTCGCCATGGACAGGAGCAAGTGGTAATCACTTGGCGCTATGTCCGTAGCTTCTGACGAGTCATCAACGAAGTGTGTGGTCTGGCGTTATCCTGGTGGAACACTACACCCTTCATGTTGGCCAATTCTGGACGCTTTTGGTCGATCGCCTGCTTCAAGCAGTCCAGTTGTTCGCTGTAGATGGTAGAATTAAGCGTCTGGCCATATGGAAGCAGCTCATAGTGGATGATTCCCTTTCAATCTCTGCAAACACACAACAAAATCTTCCTGGCCGTCGATCCCGGCTTGGCCCCTGTTTGGGACGATTCACCGGCCTTCGACCAGGACCGTTTTTGTTTGATATTGTCATATTTGATCCATTTTTCGTCGCCAGTTACCATCCGCTTCAAATATGGGTCGAGATCGTTCCGTTTCAGCAGCAAATCGCAGGCGATGATTCGGTCCAACAGGTCTTTTTTTTTTTGCGTCAAATCATGCGGCACCCAAACATCCAGTTTTTTTGTGTATCCAGCCTTCTGCAGATTGTTTAAAATCTGCGCGATGTCAGGAGATGTCATATGCCAGTCTAACTCGATGTTTTCCATGATTTTATCGGTATTCGTCGTCACAGGTCTTCCGCCGGGTGGCTTATACATGGTGTCGTTTTCACCCGCTCTAAATCGTCGAAATCATTCCTCCGCAGTTCGAAGAGGTAGAGTACCATCCCCCAAAACACCATTAATTTCACGGTACGTTTCTATAGCAGAATTGCCTTTAACGGAGGAAAAATTTAAAATAGCGCGAGTTTCGGCGTTGGTGAACTCCAGGTTTACACGTCTATAACTGTTGAACGCAATATCCAAACTAATCATGCATAGCGTCGTTTTGTAGGTTATGTCAAGACCTTTCAAAGATGTATAGTATTGCCAGATGAGATCGAGCTCTGTAGCGCTTTATGCATAGCCGCGAAATTCAAAAGACAAAAAGGTGGAAGGAAGATATGGATCCGTTCAGACTCATCGTAGAGGTTAACATTTCCTACTTTTTAACCAAATATTTTTCTTCTCTACCCTGGCCTTCAAATCTTAGAAACTACCGTTTTTTCTAAAACGTTCATAGAAGGAAATCTTAACGAATCGTCCCTTGAGGGTGAGAGTGAAAATCATAATAAATGATCATCAGACCTTCAGTGTAGAAAACGCGATAAATGGTTTAAATTACAGTTATAGTAATGAAAATAGAAGTCTTATCTAAGATTTTTTAGGAAAGCTTTTTTTTTTAATTACAGCTCAAAAGTCCAACGGATAGCCCTTCAACATTGTGTTGAGAATGTTCTCTTTCGTATACACGCGTTGGCAATTTTACGTTTAGTGGACCATCAACCCGAATATAACGTGATTTCTCTATCAAAACCACCTCTTTTAGTTTGTATAATTTAAGACATTCCTATCTGAAAATCAGATCATAACAACGCCTACTTCCTTAAATGAATATATCAGTAAAAAGCCTTACACAAATAGTGCTTTAATAGTATCCTCTCTTAAGTCTAAGAATTGTCAAAATTTACCATAATTTTACAAGCTCTCAGATACACAATATGTAGATCCCAGTGTCTACGGCTGGCTTTTTACTTTATATATCTGTGAGATATCACCGAAATTCGGACAGTTTTTTTTTATTGTTTGTACCCTTGTGTCAAAAGCTCTAGGCCCCACATACCTAATATAAAAATTTTCGAACTTCTTATTGTTTTTATACCATATACATGTCTAGGCGACTGTGAGGTTTCTTAACTAAACTTCTTTTTCTGGTAATAATATGTCGCAATATCCAAAATGGATAATCTTCTTATCAAATATGATTGTAATCCATTTATAACTTTGTAGAATAGTGAATATTGAATCTCTTTGAAATGTCTATTTCCCAAATTTAAACTTTCCTTACTTAGTTATGCATCTACATGACTGAAGGCCTTTTAACCTGCTATTAACCGCTTTAAACTCTCAACTCATCGCTGGTGTCTCTTTAAATTACACACTGATTTTGTTTTGGAATTAAAATCTTTTTCTGCATTCTTGGCATTCTTGCAATTGATTTGTGATATTTTAAAGAAGTTACATTTGTAAAAGCTCTTTCCCATGCACTCGACACAAACACATGCTCTTAAATGTATATAGTATATAGTAAGCTATGCTAATGACAGCTCACTGTTCACTTAAATGCACTAGAAATCAGAGTTTAGTTAAAGTTCAAATGCAATAAATCCTTTAACATTGTTTAACACATTGTTGCAACGTAGCAGGGCAGCAAACATGAATAATAGACTAATGCAAGACTTTCACATGTCAATGCACAACCACAAATAACCGCATACATGATTATATACGCGTATGTGTGTGCGTACGCACACATGTTACTGGGGCATGCCGACTAGTCGCACAGTTTTGCAATGCTTGTTGCATGGTTGCTAAAGTTGCACAAGCAGCTAAGTGCGCTTGTGTGTGACCAAATGTTGTTCAGTCTTGTTTCCGATCCCACACGATGTGGAAAGGATTGCTTCACTTAAACAAATTTGGTTAAAAATGTTTTAAGTTTACATTGTTGTGTATAGCATGAAAGTTTTGTATTTGATTGTCGTGATTTGAGGGTAGACGAAGCTTTTAGGACTCAAATCAAATATTTGGTTGTCGAAAAATTATTTTCGTATTTTTAATCAAAATCTAACATATTTTTTATGCTTGTAATGAACTTTAATGAAATATCTACTATTTTCGTCGACCACTTTTTGCTACTTATCCGCCAGAGACATAATCTATCAGTGTAAAAATTTTCTGGTTTCTCGGGGAAAAACTGCGAAAAGTAATTTTCACAGGCTTTTTTTGTAGCCAACTCTTGTTTATTAAAGGAGTTCTGCATTGATCGAAACAAATGGTAGTCCGATGGTGTAAGGTCAGTACTATATGGTGGATGCATCAAAACTTCCCAGCCAAGCTCTCCCAGTTTTTACCGAGTCATCAAAGATGTGTGTGGTCCAGCGTTGTCTTGATGGAAGACGAAGCCCTTTCTTTTAATCTGTTCTGGTCGTTTTTTCGATTGCTTGCTTTAATCTCATCAATTGTTGACAGTAAAATGTTGAATCAATCGTTCGACCAGGCTGGAGCATCTCACAGTGGATGATTCCTTTCCAATCCCACCAAACTCTCAGCATAAACTTTCGAGGCGTAAATTCTTTGTTGAGCTTCACCACGCTTGGACAATGATTTTTTCACACATTATTGTCGTATTTGAGCCACTCTTCGTCTGCTGTTTCCATTCACTTCAGAAATGGTTCGATTTCATTTCGTTTTAGCAAAAAATCGCAGATGTTAATTCGGTCCATTGAATTTTTCACAGACAATTCATGTGGTACCCAAACATTGAGCTTTTTGCAGCCAACCTTTTTTAAATGTAAATAAATTTTCTTTGCATTTTTATATAAAGATATTTCCTACTCACGATAACTCAATACAATAAATTGTACTGATATGGCAACATTATTCACTAGTACACTGTGTTGCCTTAACTTTAGCTGCCATCAACACTATTTGCGGTTGTGGCATTCGGAGTTTCGGTTAAATGCTGTCGAAACAAAACAAAGTTGCGTCCAGCAGCAGAAGCAGCAGATTTGGTCTTTCGGTTAACCAATATCGATGATAAAACAAACAGCTGACTGTCGGACTTAATGGCTAACTGGCTGCCCCGACTATCCAGCTGACCACTGAAGTCTGACGATTGCTCGCCTCTGCAAGTAAGTCAGCAGACTTGTTTGTTTATGTGTTTGTATGTTTGTTGGCGTTGTTTGTGCAACCAAGCAGTTGACCAAGTCAAAGCAAATTATTGGCGGGTGCATTGGAAAATATCACAACTCCTTCGGTTTTGTTGCATAAATATACTACATCACTATATAGTAAGATATTTGTCGTCTGCTCTTTGGTATTTCCTCTCACTGCTCTGCTCACAATTAGCCGCTCTCAATATGAAAATTATTTGCTTGTGTTATTGGCAGCTCTATTAATGCACTTTGTTTGCTAGTCATATTGCTGCAACATATTCCCATGAGCTCTGGCAATTATGCGGTAATTCAATTGCAACAATAATGTGGCAAGCTTATTGCATTAATATAAACTACAATAACAATAAGCCTCCAAATGAGCTGATAAACTACTCTGACTTAACACGAATGTGTGTTACACAAATTAAATACAAGTCGAGTTGTGTTACCTCACGAGTGTGTGTGCTTGTAATTGTATGTAGTTATGTATATATGCTTCTATGCTTGTAATCTGGTGGCTCTGTTTTACAGGCCACACAATGTCAATGGAAATAGTTCAATGCATTCAAGCTCCAGTGTCCGTACCACAAATGCATTTCATTCATATTTAAATACGCCAGTCAATTGTCAAGAATTTATTCTTAATTATTGTATGACCCATTATCCGAGGTATATACCTAATTTGATTCTTAAAATGTTTGCTGGTGATGTACAAATATTGAAGTAACCTGTAGATGGCTGTGTAGATAGAATAAATGATCGGTTTTTCATAAATTATTTTTTATACCTTACTGTATGGTATCTTCAGCGCAACTTAAGTTAACGTTTTCTTGTTTTTCAATAATTTGGGCAATATTTTCTAAAAGTAATTCGAAAACAAGTGTCATAACTCAATCCTCCTGCCGTAAGGGTTAGTATATAACAGAATATTAGTCGATCAGATCAAGAATGTGTAGCGGCATTTGACTATCAACAAACAAAAATGTTTATAAAAAAACTAGAAAATTTGAGTTTCAACTCTTAATATGAAAATAATATTTTATTATTGTAAAAATTCCAAAGAAGGAAATGGGTTGTGTATGCATGCACCATGGCGTATGAGTAGCATTCATTCAAATCCAATATTTTTCTATGAAATTCAAAACTGAACTTTGTTAAAGCTATTCACTTCGATTTAAATTTTCCACTCTTTGCTATGAATCCAAGCAAGAAAAAAACTAGAAATTCTAAATTCTTTAGTGTCAAATTTTTTTTTCATTTATGAGCATTTCAAATTTCGGAGGCAATGGGTTTAAGTGACTAAAATTTTGTTGGTACCTTTTAATTTTGTATTTCTTTTCAATTTATTTTATATTTCCTGCGCATTTTAAATCCTTATTGATTCAAGATGATTCGTGGCAGTTCTTAGACTAATTTGAGTCCAACGTTTTGTTTCGATCTGGGCTGCTAATCATTTTAGTATTTCTAAAAATAATACTTAGTTTTCTATATTTACATTTATGTTGATTATAGAGTTTTTAAATAAAATAGTGAAAATACGTCGATAAATGTATTGACGGTACTCTCACCAACTACATTTTTGATGGCTTACATAGTTGATTTTGCACAATCTCTACTCTGATTCATAAATATGCTTGAGGCGTATCTATTTATTTATCTGATACTATTTTCTGATATATGGTATTAAATAAATCGGCTATAATAATCCAGTTTATATTTTACCATTGGAATATTATGTAGGTGTTATTCAGTGGTCGGATCTGATCGGATGGATTATATTGAGAGCTAAACTGGAAGCTTGTTTCTTTGGACGATGTGTCTTGTGAACATAAATGTTTAATATTGAGCATAATATTAGGACATTCATCAGAAGTATTTAGAAAATGTAAGGAACGAATTTTTGTTCATTATGAAATAGACTAATAATGCGCTCAACAATAGATATTGACAAAGAGTGTTCATTAATTACATGAAAATATTGAGTTTGTAAGAGAAAATTATAATAAAAGAAATAAACGTTTTAAAATGATTACATATGTCCTGTGTCTTAGTTTTGAACCACTAAATTATGTAAAGCACTTACAGAAAAGTTTTACAAATCAAATAGATTACTACTACTTCGAAAAGCTGTTATTCTAGGGGTTTCATTGAATCGATTTAAATGTTTTTTTTACATGTTTTTATTCCAACCTCTACTAAGAAATTGAAAGAGCTAAAAAAAAAGCTATGAACTATTTTTTTTTATTCAGTTTTTTTTTGCTAAAAGCGCATCAATAAAATTACGCCAGAAATCTTTGCCGTTGCTAAGCACGCGCAAAGTAGTAAAATGCTTTCAAATTGCCACTAAAAGTGTTGAGCGACACTCTAACTTCAACATGCAGCACACGTGCCGCACGCAGCACAAACTATGCGACACAGCAGCACAATTGTGTTGGCCACTTTAGCCACACGCCGGCAGCAGCAGTTTGCCAAATAAACGAAAGCTCGGCTCTTAGACGACGACACTTGAAGCAACAAAGTTTCGTCGCTTTTTTCGAGGACACCAACTTTTTTGCACAAATCCAATTTGCGGCAATTTCATTAGGCTTAACTAGGGCAATGGGCAACAAAAAATGAATATAAAGGTTCGTACAGTAAGTGAACGCTAACAATGAGGCGCATACAAATGTGGCATGCAAAGAAGTTCACCCAGAAAGTTGTTGTGCTCCATTCAAATCATTATTAAAAGTAAACAATGTCCGAAAGTAAATAAATAAAATTGAAAACTACATAAGCTTACAATTTGGTAATGGGTAACTAGTTGTTATTTGATAACTAACCGATCCATTTATCAAATCCAAGACGACACCGTTAGTTATAGTAATGTTGATTTCTTGTATTTGATCTGACAGCAATGAGACAAAAGCACAGCAGTTCGTCTTAACGATCTAGTGATGGATTAGACTCAATTTGTTAAGCATGTTCTCTCCCTCAGACAGCAAACCACACATCTTTTTAACTGTAAATTCTTTGATACTTTCTTCTTCGGTATATCCAATATAGGTATAGTAAAAGTTTTCTCGTATTTCTAATCCAAAATCAGCATATATTTTTTATATCTATAATAAACTTTAATGAACCAGGATACATATTTGGTCGACCATTTTTTTGCCATTTTTGCGATATAGATATTATTCTATCTTTTCTGGTTTCTCGGTGAAACATTGCGATAAGTAATTTTCACTGGCTTCTCTTGAAGCCAACTTTACTCCATTGAGGGAGCTCTGCATTGACCGAAACAAATGGTAGTCCGAAGGTGCAAGGTCAGTGCTATATGGATTCCCAACCAAGCTCTTCTTGTTTTTACCGAGTCATCAAAGATGTGTGTGGTCTAGCGTTGTCCTGATGGAAGACTGAAAGGGCTGTTGATCAGTTCTGGCTGATTTTTTTTAATAGATTGCTTCAATATCTGGATGATTCCTTTCCAATCCCACCAAACGCTGAGCATAACCTTTCGAGGCATCAATCCTGGCTTTGCGACCATTTGTTGAGCTTCACCACGCTCCGACCATGATCTTTTTCACTCATTATTGTCGTATTTGATCCACTTTTCGTCTCCTGTTATCATTCGCTCCAGAAATGGTTCGATTTCATTTCGTTTTAGCAAAGAATCGCAGATGCTAATTCGGTCCATTGAATTTTTCACAGACATATTATGTGATACCCAAACATCATGCTTCTTTTTGTCGCCAGCCTTTTTTAAATGGTTAAAAATCGTTTGATGATGACTGTGAAGTTTATTAGCGATGTCATGGCTGCTTATGTGATGGTCCTTTTCCATAATTTCATCGACTTTTTCAACGATAGGTCGACAAGAGTCAGGTGTATCTTTCAAATCCAAATTTCCACAACGGCAGCGAACGAACCATTGTTGTGCTACATGAACTGCTATAGCATCGTCTCCATAAACTTCACAAATTTCATTGGTGGCTTGCGTGACATTCTTCCCTTTTCCAAAATTTCAAAATATAGCGAATTTCTTCATTATTTTCACTCATTTTGGAACAGCTGTAACTTTTTTTTTCAACTTCTCCGAATGTAATTTTGTTTTTGGTTTAATGAAGCTTAAAATCTCACTTTTCCAGCACTATATGGTATGACACAATGTGATTGGTGGCACCGGAGATTTAGTACGTCTGCAACGACATCTATTGACAAAATACGAAAATACTTTTTCGACTACCCAATATAATCGCAAATAATGAGTGAATGACCTTAGTCTGGATTTCTTTGATTAATTGTATACAAACTATAATATATTCCTACAATTTAAGATGCTTTTTTACCCATTTACTCAATTTATCTTTATTAGGTTCACTAAAAATTGCATTAGACACGCCTGAAAGTGACGCACGTGCAGCTTTGCGTTTCTTATTAAATTTTCAGCTTACTGGTACTTTGCACAGATAAATAATACAGAATAGTGTGACCCAATTCACACATAAATAAATACCTCACAAATTTATTCAAAAGCGCTATGTTTAGCAAATAATGCAGAAGGATGCTGCCTACCGCTTGATTGACCAGTCCACGCCCTAATCTAATCTGCCACTCAGTTATCCACTCCTTCTCATCAAGTGTGCTTATTAGCTCTTATACACACACACACACTCGCAGATATACTCATGCGATTC
Organism: Bactrocera correcta; assembly: GCA_027475135.1. Lineage (NCBI taxonomy): Eukaryota > Metazoa > Arthropoda > Insecta > Diptera > Tephritidae > Bactrocera > Bactrocera correcta. Next base: position 9,346,107 of record CM050327.1, on the reverse strand, counting down.
CACATGCTGGCCACCTTTTCACTTACTTGTTATAAATCTTCGCTTTCGACCCTTTTTAACATAAACACTCACCTTTTAGCAACACCTTCAACCTTCCTCTTGCTCTTATTTCTTTGTTGCATGACTCAATAATATTTATATAATATATACATACTCATAGTAAATCTTAAATAACCCAAACAAATGCCATGTTTTCAAAGCTCATTCACAATTGTATACTTTCATAAGTGTGCGTATGTATATGAATGTCTGTAAATGTGCTTTCTTCTGCCTTTTGTGTGCATTGCTGTACCGTTAAGTGTTCGGATTGAGCGCCGTCAATGCGTAAAATGATAATGTGTACAGTTTATTATCGCATTCACAATTTTATGGGCTAAAGGACATTGGTGAATGCTGAAAAGTGCTTCTGAGTGAATAGGTGAATGGATTAGTGGCAGAGGTCCGCTACATAGTTGTTTACAAACGTGAACGTAACGGTCAATTTGGTAAACGGAAGTGGAAAACGTGGCCAATATTTTACTTCTACATACACGTAGTTGCTTGGAAGACACATTAAGTTGGTGATTAAGGATAATCAGTACATTGTAGTAGGCAGAATTTACTTGTGGGGCAGTAATGCATTACACTTAGAATACAAGTTGGGTGTATTCAGCAATTTTATCAAACTGAATGAGGAGAGAATATAATTATTTATTTTATTTGACCATTTTTGATTTTACCAGCCCTCCAGCTATTGAAAAATAAGTGAGATGCTAGTATCACCGTAGACCGTAAAGGTCTTCCTAAAACAGGATATTTCGAATATTGGCCAAATAATCGCCATTTGTATCATGTAAGATGGACATGCTTTCCTTCCTCACTCACATTCGCCAAGTGTGGAGTAAAACACATTCTCATGGTCAACCCCAAATATTTGATTCACATAGACAGCAGGACGGACAGTAACTTATAGAGATTGGTGTCTGTTCGTCGAAGGAGAAGTTTACTTCTCAATTGCCTATTCAGTCCGAAGTAGTAGTACTCGTAGTAGAAGTAGTTATGCCTGTTTGTTGTTTGCTGACAGAAGATATTCAATCTTGCCCTCGTTCACCATCAGACTCATTTGGATCGCTTCTTTGCCCAACCGGGAGAGAGCAGAGCTAACTGCTCGGAGAGGTCCTTAACGATACCGGCAGTGCTTTTTGTATTGCTCAACGTCAGTTTACACAGCCGAATTTGTTTTGCCAAGTACCAAATTCAGACGTCGCCGCTTAAAGACAGCTCCTTTTCGTGCTATCAAAACCAGCTTTAAAATCTACGAAGAGGCGGTGTGTGTCGATCCACTTTTTTAAATTTGGCGCAAAGTGAATATCTGGTCCATTGCGGATTTGCCAGGTCTAAAGCCACACTGATAAGGTTCAATCAGTTTGTTGACGGTGGGCTTTAATCTTTCACACAATACGCTCGATAGAACCTTAAACGCGATGTTGAGGAGGCTTATTCCACGGTGATTGTAGGGTCGCCTCTTTTGTGGATTGGGCAGAGCATACTAAAATTCCAATCGTCGGGCTTGCTTTAGTCCGACCATATTCTACAAAGAAGTTTATGCAAGCTGCTTACCAGTCCTTCGCCGCCGTATTTGAATAGCTCGATCGGAAATCTTCGGCTCGCCGATTAATCTTCTCTGGTAATGGTTATTTGTTCTCAGAAAATGTTGCATCGTCATCGTTACATCGCTTTGGTGTTTTTGCTTTCATGTATTCAGCAAAAACTAAATTCCATTTCCAAATTTTCCCTATAATTTCAGTTACTCAGGACAGCAATCACTTAACCCCAGGGGTTCACAAAGTATGCTCCGTTCTTGAAACTTTCTGTTAATCGCCTATTGGTATCCACGAAGGTTAAAAATCTTAGTGAGTGATGCATGCTTGCAAGAATACAATACTTTCTTGGAATCACATTTTTCACTAACTTGTTCAATGTAGATAATTTCTAAAAAAATATTTAAATTATTTCATATTGCTTTACAGTGTAAACGGTCATATGCCAAAAACTAAAAAAAAGCTACTTAAATAATGAAAGGGATCGCTTTTCTGTTAGGACATTAATTCCTGAGTAACGGAATTGATTGTTATACATATAATATTATTTAAGCACCTCCCTTGGAGGGTACTGGCTTAAAGAGCCCACTTTTAACCTTCTCGTGCGTACCGTCCTTTTCGTTTCGTTACCCCTTGTTGGGAGCGTGCTGTCATTCAAAGGAGTAGAAGAAAGCACAGAAGTGCTCCGAAATTTATTGGCGTTTGATTGAATGGGGGCCCAATGAAATAAATATAAATAAAAACAGTGCAGTTTGCACAAAATCCATTAAACGATATGTTGACGGTGAAATGAATAATAATAATAACGGTAAAATGATGCGGAAAGATAATAAAAGTGTCATTTGATTATCGAAGCTCATTGTTTGCGTAGATAATAAATTATCTGGTTTTGTTGCAAAGCCGCCTATGTAAATGACAAAGAAGGAGTTTAACCTCCACACACACACACACACAGCGAAAGCTGGAAAATTGCCAATGCCAACGAAGAGTGCGGAATTTTATGACGTAAACTTTTACTTTTGCCAACTCCGTGAACCTCAGTGAATCTCATCAACAACGCATCCGGTTGAAAAGTGAAAAGTGTAGGGTTATGAACTGCGATATCAAATATATTAAATCTCAACGACTTTACAGCGCAAGTTGTAAACCCCAAAGGTTAAAAGCCGCATCAACTTGACAAAGCTTTGACGCATAAAGAATACTGCAAAAATATATGAAATAACGAAAACGACCCGCCAAGCCAAGCCAAGCCACCCAAGGAAGTAAACAAAGCCAACCCCAAGGCAGTGGCAAGGTGATGAGCGCTCGCATGCGGATTCACGCTTTCAATGCCACACGAAATTCCAGCTAAAATATTATGCGCGTATGACTCTGCTTGCCGCGCGAAATGGCTAAAGCACTGGCAGCTTATAAAAATTTCCTCACATGATTTCATTTTATTGTTTTACGAGCCAAACGCGTACGCACAACGCGCACACACACACACTCATACACATGTTTATGCACTTAGAGATCCGCATTGCCAGAGGGAAATATATGCGCGTACAACAACAACAACCACAACGAAAGTGAGCTATATCACAGCGTTGGCGAACAGCTGCTGCGTTACTGTCGACATGTTGTGGCAGCTACTTACTTGGCTTAAGTTTTGTAGTTTTTCCTTGGGGAGCCAAATATACACACATTCCTACTCGCGTAGGACTTTTAATCCATGTGCGCGTATATTTGTATGTGTAGGTGTGTGTGTGCGTCGGAGTGCGCGCAAGTTATGAATAATTTAAAGCCACTCACACGCACATAAAATGCCAGACACAAGCTGTTACACGATTGCACTGACATTTGCAATTGCCAATTTTACAACTAATTTAACCGGTTTATTGGGTTGTATATATGTATGTTAGAGGAAGTGTTCGATTTTAAATCGAATTTAGATATTCTCCTTGTGATTTTCGAATTGTTTGCCTTAGTTATATAACAATTTTAATAGCAATCTAATTAATCTTTGATTGTTTAGAGTTTGTCATTGTAGTAAGAGAGTTTTTACATAGTTTGAGTTTTACATCTGGTTTGAAAAGTTACATCTGAAATTTTATTTAAACTGAAAAGAAGAGCCATTTCCTTCAAAAATTCATTACTCTCAGCTACTGAGTTAAGTTTTTTCCGCACCATTCTAGGAAATGTTTCCATTTCGATTGTTTCTAACGCGCACAAAACTTCTTTAATGGAGACATAAATGCACTTGGCTAACATAGCACCTCCACATCCTCTATGAACCTTAAATAATTTAGAGATATCCGCTTTTTCAAAGTTTGGTAGTCTTACTTTTACGCTTTCGTGATAAAGGGTTTAAAACGAAGTTTGAATATCTACTGTTCAATTGAAAATTTTTCTTAAAAAAGTTTACACCAATTTCTTATATATAATACATTGTGACAAAAAAGAATATTCTAAATAAAATTGTTCTACAATTTCGACCGTTTTCGACACATGCTCTCACTTAAACGCCTTACGGGGGGAGCCTGCTTTAGAGGCGTCAAAAAATCTATATTTTCAAGAATTTTTTTGTAAAGGAAAGAAATGTTTGATTGAAATGAAACTTGTAAGATTTATTTGTATATACTAGAAGAGTCTTCTAAAATTTTTTTATTATTTTATATGAGATATTCTTCATGTTTGACGACATTTACGGAGGCGCCTCGAGTGTGCAGTTTGTGTGTGGCGGGCAAGATGCAGGTCGCAATTTTCATCTGAAACAGAAAAACAAAAAAAATTTTAATTTTCAATAGTGTAGTTCCTAGGTGAACCAAGAAATTTCAACAAAAAGTGAAAAATTAAACAATTTTTCCCAGTTTAAAAAAAAAAAATGCAAAACCAAAAAAAAATTGACTTTAAATCGTTTAAAACCCGGATTAATGTTAACTTTCTTGAGGTATTTTAGGTTCACCTAGGAGAGAATTTAATTCCAAATAGAACGCATTTTGATTCGTTTCGATAGGACGTTTACTTTTTTTTCTACCCTCTCGCCAGTTCCCGCAAAATCGTAAAAATGAAAAACCGAGAAATCGCGCGTCAAAGTTTTCGCTTTCTGCCCAATCGCTCATATATACGCTAGACGCTCGGTCACTATTTCCCTTCTAACTTCGCAAATATTTCGAATTCCACTTTAAAACTTTGGGGGCATATTCTTAGATTATTTCTAAAGAGATTTAAGCAAAAAAAAACGATTTTTCGAAGCTTCTAAAGCAGGCTCCCACCTTAATGTGGCCAAATCGAACTCCTTATTGACCGTCTGTCCCTCCGAAACAAATTCATGCTGTACCAAATCACAAATATCGAAAAATACAATGAGAATCACCTTCATTTTTGTGCGGCTTTGTCGTTTTTTGGATTCGGCTAGGTTTTTCCCCTCCATTGTGAGGATTGTTGGCCTGTTTGCATGCCAAACCCATGTCTCATCGGCAGGCATAATGCTTTCCATGGACGTGGGATGGGAATAACCAGCATCAACCATGTCCAAAAAAAAAGGCGTTTTGAAAATAAATTCACCTTTATCGGAACGAGTCGAGCAAGAATGCGTTTCATACCAAAAATATCCACCAAAACTCCAAACCAAACTCTTATTACAGGTTTCGTCGATCAAAAAAAAAAAAAAATGAAATATTTTATTCCCACTTTTTTATTGTTCGAAACATACAAATTTAAAAAAGATTTTGCGAAATTTTCAAAAGAAAATATTAAAAATCCAAAACCAAATATTTGACGTTGGTAGAGGCTGATGGCCATCTGCTCATCGGAAGAGGATAATAGTCATCCAGAGTACGGTTCGTTTTTAACACGTTCTCGATTCACTTTGAACTCCTTGTACCACTTATGAACTTTTTTTCTGCCAAAAACAAATAATTTTCCTTCTTCAAATTTCTTTTTTTAGGTTTTTTCAAAAAAGTTTTTTGAAAAGTTCAGTATGTTCAAGAAATATTTTATGAAAAATACATTAAATATGGCATGTCGTGATTTGGCACCTGAAATCGATCTACAACTTCTTCTCCTCTTCCTTATATTTATATTTTAGTGACCTCGTCTCTTAGTTTTATTCATTATGGGAAAACTCTTTTAAAAAATTTTTCGAATTTCCCAGTTCCTTTTTTTAAAAGGGTTTTTTAAAGGAAAATATTATTATTTAGTTAGTTAGTAGATATTTAGGATAAAAACAGATTCAAAAGTCCACAACTTAAAATATGAGTGCATGAGGTCACTGTTTCTTTGAAGCCACTATTTTTTGCTAGAGTGCGTCTAACTTGCTCTGTATAGACAAGAGCACCAGAAGTTTATCTCTTCAAGAAAAAAATTAAATATAGTAATATTACTACGAATATGTTTACTAAAGTCATATGCACCCACTTCTCTGGCATTCTCTTACAAACCACAAAACGGCGTCCTTGCGATCCGTTGCGGTGATGCGAATGTCACAATTTAAAACTTTTACGCCACACGACGGCACCGGCGTCTATTTTACCGCAGGAGGAAACCCACATCGGCGCGGTGCCGCTATGGGCAGGAAATACCGAAAGACCGAGAAAAAAACTACAAGCTTAAATAAAAAAGCGATGAATATGAATATGACACTTTTATGGCACTTTTACGTGCAAAAAAGCAAGCAGTGAGCGTAAAGCGCAGCCACTTAACTGCGTGTGTATGTAAGCTTATATGCGCGCTTTCATGAGCATTGGTGGCAGCATACGGGGCGTATGAGTAACTTTCACTATTGTTTGCACTGCTCGTTATGGATAAGCTGTAAGGCAGCTGTTGAGGCAGAAAAGTGTTGTGCTATTATTTTTTTGCTTCATATTTTGCTTTCTTCTTTTATTTTGTCTTTATTTTGTTTTTTTTTTCTTTTCTTTTATTTGGTTATTTTCATGTTGACACTTTTCTACGAAAAAAAGTATATAAACAGCTTGCGTGGATATGACGAGTCATATTTCATTATGATATTGCTTGGCAATGTAAATCCGTCATTTTGCCGAGCTCAGAAGCGTGGCATGCATTTTTAAATCTGAATACTGTAGCTTTTTTATTTATTTATTTTTTTTTTGTATGAATTATTTTTTTAAATTAAAAAATTTTTTTTTTTTTATTTTATACCCTAAAAAGGGTTATATAAAGTTTGAAATAAAGTCTGTAATACCTAGAATGAAACACGTCCGCTTCTCTTCAAGAAGCTGTCGGAATCGCCGATATCGGACAACTATATCTCTTAGTTGCCATACAAGTCGGTCGGTCAAAGTTAAGTCCTTGTATGGAAAATTTGTTTATTTGTCAAGAAATCAGGCACAAATTATTGTCCAATCCTGCGGTACAAGCTTCGCAGAAATTGTTCAGATCGGACCACTATAGCATATAGCTGTCATACGAACTGAACGATCAGGTCCTCGTATGAAAAGCTTGTATAATAGACAAGATATCTTCACTAAATTTTCTACAGATTTTGTGTCTGAAGCAACGCTACAATCTCTGAAGATATTGTTCAGATCGAGCCACTATAGCTTATAACGGCCCTACTACTGAAACTGATCTATGAAAAACGAGTTTTTGTATAGAAAAAGTTTTTATTTGACAAGATATCTTCACGAAATTAGGCATAGATTATTGTCCAATCGCGCTGTACAATCTCCGAAAATTTCTTCCCGATTAGATCACTATAGCATATAGCTGCCATACAAACTGAACTCTGAATTCAGTTCTTTTATGACAATTTTTTTTTATTTGTGAATGGTATTCTCTATATTCTTTTTATGGCAGACTTTTTTAAGTTGCAGATTAGCAGTTGTCATTTTTTTTTGCGGGAGCACTCGGATTTAAACGCGTGACTTGCTGCTTCCATGACAATCTGAAATTTTTCAGCGGTGTTTCGAAAATAACTAAAATCCTTCTTAAGCTTTCTTGCAATTGTGCCGTAAATCCGCACTTTATTTAATATAATGTTTTATTTACATATACACACACAGCTACGATAGAGTTTTCAATGAAATTTGCTGATTCTATGAAATTAACACAACACAACGGCGACCACAAACGCGTTGCAACTACAGAGTTGTCATGCAACAGACAGATAGTGCTCACCACAAATCTTGGCCTTTATGCGGTTGCGGAAATGCATAGCTAAGGTCGTGGGCATAGGGGAGCGGTTTCGCTAAGACAACTGCTTGTCATAGTTGCGCATAAAGACCGCCTTAAACTCAAATAAAGCCAACACACACTTACTAATAGCTGACGATATGTCTGCTTGTGCTTAGTTTTGCTTTTGCTTACAACTGAATTAGTGTCATGTTTGTTATGCGGCAATTGCTCGCTACAAGTGCGGTTATGTGTGCCGGTGAGCTGTGCAGGCGGTTACACAGCACGCACGCGTATACATATTTACATATATAATTGCTCGGGTATTACAAGCTCAGCAATTTATTAGCGCAAAATTGATTTGCATTTCAACAATTAACATATTATTGCTATCATTATCTATATTATGGCGGTTAAGTGAGCGAGAATACACATACGAGCCTACATACCATGTATAGATATGTATGTATATACATATATTCACTGCATGTTTATGTGCAGCCGTGTGTATTTGTTGTAGTCCTAAACACTAATGCAAATCAGCAAACCTGTAAACCCGTAAACCTGCAAAGTTTGCATTTCCTTAGTCATTGGTATGCTGAATATTGCATTTCCGGTTTCCGTTGTCGTCATGCTTCGTGCAGCATAACAATTCTCCCGAACACATACGCACACACGTTTTGCGATTGCACTGACAAGTGTCAAAATTAATTCTAAAGTGTATTTTGTCGATGTTGTATTTGAGTCACTTTAACGTTGACTAGCTTTCTAGAGTTCATGGGTTCGAATTCTGTCGTTTAACTTTTTTTTTTTATTTTTGAGCAAATTTTAAAGTTGAATTGCTTTAAAAGGAAATATGTGCGCCTATCAAATATCCTATATTACTTTTTAGTACTCTGCTTTGGTATAGGAGTAAGCTTGATATCGCAAGAAGTTCAAAAATTCGGCCAAAAAACAAATAACGTTGACCGCAAGCAACTTTTATTGCCTTTATCTGTGATGATATGGAATAAATTAGTGTTCACGTAAAAAATGTGTGTTGATAATGAATAATACTTGTATATTTTAGAGTTCAGTGTACTCCATTCACAGTTAAGATCTGAGATTTATAAAGGGTGGGCTATACAAAATTTTAAATTTAAAAAGTCAATAAAAAAACGGCTTAATAATTTTCAAAGGTCTAAAATTTATTTAATAGGTTGTTTTATTAAAAAGAAAACAATTTCGGACAAATGACCACCACAGCTGAGTTTACAGTAGCTTATCCGATCCACCCAATTTTGGAGTACTTTCTCGATGGTTTCAGGCCTTATGGCAGCAACAGCAGGTTGAATCTCGTACTTTAGATCTTGAATTGTTTCTGGATGGTTGGCGTAACATTTATCTTTAATAGCTCCCCACAGAAAATAGTCCAACGGAGTTAAATCGCAGCTTCTGGGAGGCCAATTCACATCACCTCTTTTACTGATTATTCGATTTTCGAAGATAGGGCGTAAAATATTGAGTGTAGCGTTTGTTGGATGGCACGTAGCGCCGTCCTGTGCCCAAATGCGACAATTCTGCTTGTTAACGTAACCATCGAGGTGGAAATGAGCCTCGTCCGAAAAGATGATTTTTCGGTAAAATTGACCATCCTCGGTTTTTTTTCGTAAATTTTAGACTTTTTACTGAATATTTGCCATTTTCCAAATGGTATTTGACGTTTCCAATGTCGAAATATAGATAATTCAAATTTAAAACGTTAGATGGCGAACCCGTTACAAAGGTGGAACAATGTTTTTATATTGATATGATTAGTCAGTTTGAAAGGTCGCAATATGCCATAATTATCTGATTCGAGCGATTTATTCGGAGTTTGCAGCGTTGCTCAATAATCTAGGCCAAATGTGTCAAATGAAAAAGTTTTCTAAAAGTATATTAGGATTGCAGTTTGATCAATCAGTTTGTAGGGCAACCATATGCTATAGTTTGCCGATATCGGCGATTCCAACAAATAAGCAGTTTTTTAAGGAGAAAAGGACGCATACAAAATTTCAGATCGATATCTCAACTAAGGGATTAATTCCCATATATACCATATAGTTGGGTAAACAGACGCATATGGCTAAGTAAACGAAGCTCGTCACGCTGATCATATGTACATAATTTGTGGAGACTTTGAGGTTTCTTTCTGGGAGTTCCTAACTTCGTGTCAAAGTTAAATTTTAAAGGCAACCATGAAATTAACCTAAAATTCGATCCCTGTTTTTCACTAAACTTCTTCTAAGAAAAAACTTTGTTAAAAACTACTACTCTTTGTCATCTTAACAACCAACAACGAGTCGAAATTATTAAAATTTACTACTGAAATTCGGAGTTAGTGGCTTCAACTTTTAGAGCGCCACGTCCAATTTATGGCTGTCATAATCGTTCTGTCAGATCAACAATTGGGCGTCTAGTGGAAAAATTTTAATCCACACTCAGAGTACAAAATGTTTCCGTGCCAGTGAGACAAAGAAGCGCCAGTAGTGTCCAGAGTATATCTGTCGCTAGCATCCATTGAGGAAGATCCAAATCAGTCTCTCACACGTCATTCTCAAGCGTTGGGCATTTCTGTGACGTTGTTGTGGCGAATTTTACAAAAATTAGGTTCAGCGTCTGAACTTGTGCAAGCGTGCCATATTGACATCGAATGTATTTTCACAGAAAAAAAAAATTCATTGAGAATCCCAAAATCCCCTTATATATAAGTTAATAAAAAATGTAATATATTTATATATATACATGCATATAATGTTAAAAAAAAATGTTATATAGTAATCTTATAAAACTTTATTGAAATTTTATTTGTTTTTCAGATACATTTACATTTTTATACAACTTTGATCAAACATCATTGAAGCATCACACGAAAAATAATGTAAGTACAAGTTTTATTATATTAATATATCTTATTATTATATTTTTCATCCTGAAAGAATATATATATCAAGCGACAATAAAAACTAAGTGTCATCTTCTACCCACAATTATTCGAAATCAGAACATAAATTTCAAGCCCAAAATCCATATACATATGTTTACTTCGGTATCTATATAGGTCCAATTGTACATACCTTGAAAATATCAGCCAATATTTGAGATATATCAATTAAATTCAGAGCATTTAATTGAGCGATAATGTAAAGGTTAGTCGAATAAGTCTTTTCGTATTTCTAATCAAACAATCAAACTTCTACTTATTTCTTTTTTTATATTTATAATGAGCTTTAATGAACCAAAAAATACGTCAAGTGAGAGCGTGGTCGGGCTAATTAAAAAAAAAAATTTAATGAAACTTTCACATTTATATATACTATACATTGTACACATTACAAACAATGATGCAATTTGGTCAAAAATATGTCCATTCACCACCGGCGTTGATAATTGCCTGGCATCTCCGAGGCATGCTTTCTAGTAATTTCACGGCGTATTCTAGTGGAAAGGATCTCCAAATCCGACGAATTTCGTAGGACAACTGTTCAAAGTGTAAGTGCGTCTTCCACGAAGCTTCTGTTTAATATATGCCCACACATTTTCAATAGCGTTTGCATCGCGCGACTGCGACGGCCAATCCAATGTAACGATGCCAGATTGAATTTTCCACTGAGTACAGAGCTTGCTACGGTGTTTAAGATCGTTGTCCTCCTGCAGAATCCAATCTTAATTTTTTCTGATGAACCATCGTTTGGCACATAGCATTAAAGCCTTTTTGTAGATTTTTATCATTTTCTCGTCATTTAGGTTGTTAGTAAAGAGGTACAATGTGCCGAATCCCTGCTTTGAGAAGCAGCCCCAAAGATGCACCTTTATTCCTGTTTTACGGTCCGCTGAACAAGCCTATTGGTGGAAGTTGACCAGGCTCGCGTGAGGACAGAACGTGCCCATATAGAAAATTCATCAGTAAAAATGACATTTTCAAAATCTCTATCAATTTTCTCATGCGCCCAGCGAGTCGCTATGTCACAAGTTTTTCAGTCAACAGAGGCTTCTTCATTGTGCTGCGTCATTTCAGATCATGAGTATGAAGAAGGGTTCGGATAGTTTCGTAGGATATGTCTAAACCTTTTGCAATTAATTTTGCTTGTCCTTGCCGCAGTGTTAATTCACTGTTATTTTTTCATCTTTTTTGTTTACTTTTCCTATCGAACCACGTTCTGGTCATCGACATTTTTAGCCACTACATATCGCGGTATCCACTTTCGTACAAATGTCTTCGACTTTTTTATATATTTAACAGTCGCTGACATTTTGGGACCTTTCAAGTGGATGCAAAGGAACACAGCTTCGTAGCGCGACGTGTACTTAGCATTCATGGCGTTTGACGTGATTCTCGTTCAAAAGATCAACGACAACTGAACCTTTGTTGACAATGCATCAAAGACAAAGCTTCTCTTTATCGGCTCGTGTAGAAATTAGAGCGAAATCTTTCATTAACTGTCGGTAAAGTCGACCACGCTTTTACTTGACAGACTGTATGATGTCGATTATAATTTCGTCGATTTTGTAAATATCCCTCCGTCTTTGATCTTTGGCAATTACGAGAGCATAAAAGTTCCGAAATGACCCCTTCCCTTCTGGCTTATTAATGGCTTAAGGTTTTTTAACCTCGACTCTAGCTTTTCGATGAGCCGTGTAACGATTATACATATTACCGGGTTGATCAGTGGCAGGTTCCGACGACAGGGAGTACGACCTCTGGTTACGAAAGATAACAAAAAAACGTTCGAACTAACTACAAACAAGCAAATCTACAAACATTCTTCAGATTCGTAACTAAGTTTATCGCCGTGATGCAACAAACCTATGTAAAATAATACAAATATAAATAGATTCTCGCATATTGTTTTAGAACGGAAATTTTCATTAACCTCAAAAATTTAATTTCGATTTGCCGGCAGATTTTGCTTTGTAATTGCCTGCAAATGTAAATGGGCTAACTGAAAGTAAATACATATCTATATTTCAATAAAACACAATAAATTTTCAAATTTTCTCAAGCTCTGAGAAACAACAAATCCATACATAGACGCACACAGCTTTGCCTCAGACACACAGGCATTTCGGTGCATTTGTATATCTTCCGAAAATAGATGGGTAGACCAGCAAATTTAAAATCATTATGACTTGAGTACATTTGTACGTGCTTCGTAGGCATAAAATGCAGACAAATTGCCACATTTTTCACCTGTAGAAGGGCCGCAAAAAGAGCGAGCTGCAAGACAAATAAAAAGGAAATGAGTAAATACATATAAATGAAGAGGAAAGTGAGGGTGGGTGTGCGGGTGTGTAAACCAAATAAACAACAGTAACAAGCAAATAAAGAATCAGAAATGATTGTCTGAATAAATACAAATGCACATATACACTTGCAACCACACACACGCATGCATGCACACACATTACGTGTGTATAGGCCGTATATTCTAAACATGTGGCAAGCACGAGACGCAATAAAACATAATATATATGTAAATATAGATTCTGAAATGCGACTTAAAGCACAGACAAAAGGTGTGTATGTGTGTGCGTGTGGCTAGGCTCATAAACAGACAAATCGTATTTGCTTTTATTTGCATAGCATATATTATACACATACACATACTCACGCTACATTTTTGAAAATGTGTCGATTTGTACGCAAAAGGCAGCTATATCTCCACTGAGGTTAACGCTTGTATGCGTGTGTGTATGTGTGCATTCCTTTTATTATTTTATTTATTTTATACAGATAGACGCTTGTTATCCTGCATGATTATGCTGATTACTGGCATACACCTTTTGCAGAGATTTTTTCTATTTGTACACAGAATTATGTGCAAACACATTTATTTGCATTCGAAAATAGGCAATTCTTTAAGAATTAAAATTCAAATATGAAATTTGCAATTTTATTGAAATTTTAAGAATTTACAAAGTTGGAAATGTCGAAAGGTATTGAAAATAAAATGAAAATATATAAATGTAACCACCACTTACAGTTATGAAATATATAATAATAAATGACCGAAATATTTAAAGTTCCTATAAAAATAAAATAAAATCAAAAATTAATTCAGAAAAAAGAACAAAAATTCATAAATTTGAAATTATGGTTATTCATAATTCAAGCGAAATCAAGAGACCGAAATAAATGGCAAATGCTAATATATAAAATAAAATAAATTCTCAGTGCAATGTAGCATCTGTTGGCAAGAGCTATTCTGCGTTTCATTTCGAGGCTGACGTTGTCGTTGGTCTTATTGGTAGTTTCAAGATAGATGAAATTATCTACGAGTTCGAAATTATGAATGTCAATAGTGACGGAAGAGTCTGATTTATTTTGTCTTGGACATGTTTACTACTAGATCCGTTTGCTTTGCTTCCTTATCCAACCCGGAGAAAGCAGAATTTACTGCGCGGTTGTTAAGGCCAATTATATCCAAATCAATGGCGTACGCCAACAGTGGTACACTCTTATAAAAGATTGTACCATCTCTATTCAGCTCTTCAATTCGAATTATTTTCTCCTTGTCTGAAACCTCGTTTGGTATCGAAAGGTTCAGAGAGGTTCTTTATGATCCTGACTGAGCTTTTGGTGTTCCTCAACGTCCGTTTACACTACACAGCCGCAATAGCTTTGCGGGAATACCAAATTCAGACGTAGCGACATAGCTCTTTTCGCGCTGTCAATAGCAACTTTAAAATCGATGAAGAGGTGGTGTGTGTTGAACCTTTTTGCACGAGTCTTTCCAAAATTTGGCGCATAATTAATATCTGGTCGGTTGCTGATTTTCTAGGTCTACATTTATAAAGTCCAAGTTGACGGTGAGCTTTAATCATTCAGTCAGTATGTATGCCACGGTAGTTGGGTTCACCATCTCCTGGTGTTATGCTTTCACTGTCATTCAGCAGGTTGGAGAAGTGTTTCCTCCTTAATATTAGTTTTCTCTGGATATTTGTATAGTACATTGTCACTAGATAACCCCAGAGGTCCAAATCTCCTGGAGTTTGCTTGGGGGGTTATTATGCATCTATCTTATAGGACCGACCAAGTGATTTTGCTGTTGAAAGATTCGCCTCAAGAAAAACTGTGAAAATCGAGGGTCCTAGTCTTTTGGCAATTGGTACTAGTGTATCTGGCATTCAATATTGCGCTCTTGAACCCTTATGCAATTCTATACGTTTAGTAAATCAAACTATTTTTCCTTAACTATTCTACCTTATTAGTTAAGAAATTATTTAACTATGTTTTAGATATACATTTTTAAATTTAATTTCACAAATTTATTTTTCATTTTTATTTTGCAATGAATGTGCTAAGTGCAAATGCGCTGCCTATTGCATATTTATACAAGCTATGACTTAAGTTTTGCTTTCTAGGCTAACGCATTTCCCCTTACAAAACGCCACGCTTCTTTGCTGCTTGCAATAAAATGCAAATATGCGCTTCTTTCGAAGATAAAATCATCTCAATGTATGCAAATTGTAGACTGCAGTGATCTTAGTTAAAGCGACAAAATAAGCACACAAAGAAGCTGAAGCTGCAACAAGCCTTGCAAGATGGCAAGGCAATCATGGATTAAAAGATGGAAGCATCGGCATTTACATTCGCCAGCGCATTAGCCCAAGCTTTAAGTTGATAAGGCGTTAATGAAGTGCTAATTCTCTTGGCCGTGGCAAAAAGCCGGCAAGCAAATTAAGATAATAAGCAGTAAATTTATATTCAAGGAACTGAAAATTGTAACCGTTTATCATTTTAAGCGTTCGAGCTTTTCAGGCAGGCTTTTAGCCTCTTAGGAGCCCATAGCATTGTGGTAAATAATTCTGTATAGCTTTTTGCTAATTTTTGTTGTTATTTATAAAAGGTTTGTGCAACCTTAGTTACTTCAAAAGGGTTGAATTTTTAAATATGTGGAAGTTCAAAATGCGAAATATTTCCTTTTCTCTAATTTTTTTTCGTTTTTGAAAATTATTCGTTCAATCTTATCCTTGCTGTTTACATTCAGGTTTACTCACTGCATCGTGATCGACTCACATAGTGTGTTCATCAACCATCTCAATAGTTGTGAGGTTTTAAGGGGATCTTCACTTGTGAATTTAAAATAAAAACGTTTTTTTAATTAAAAATTCTCCGAAAATAAGTTTTTAAGACGTAAACGTAATTTCAAGAGATTTTTCATTTTGTGTAATAGGCTTCCAAAAGCTTAAAGTCGCTGTTCGGAAAACGATGTTTTTAGAGTTGGTGAGTAATATTTATTGAAAAGGTTAAACGAATCAACTTTTAAACATTATCTTTTATATCTATACTATATATGGGCCATTCCATCAATTGGCGACATGGTTTTGTACCCGTGGTTCTCCGATTTTGACGAAACTTTAGAATATCATAATATAGACTAAAATAAGAATATCTGTAAACTTTTTAGTGGCCAAAGTTGCTCCATTGTTTTTTGGCGCGCACTTCAAATTGAGATCAAACAAAAAAATTACTTTTTCTTTTATTTTTTAACGACTTCAAAATTGAGTGAAAAAAATTTTGAAGTTATCCATTTTTATGTAAAAAAATCTCAGCTTTCTGATAAAAATATTTTCAAAATCCAAAAAAAATTTCAAAATCCAAAAAAACTATGTTTTTTTTCCAAAAATCCCGCTTTTTGTGCTCTTCCCCCACTTTTTTTTTCAAAATTGACATTTTTATTCAATTCCTCGTTAAATTTTACATAAGAATCAGTTTTCAAAAATATGGGACTCTGATCCCATGAACAGCAAAAAAAATTCAAAGTTGACGCTCAAAATCCAAAAAAAAACATTATTTTCCAAAAAATCCGGTTTTTTGTGCTTTTCCACCAACTTTTTTTCAAAATTGACTTTTCCATTCGATTCCTCGTTAAATTTTACATAAGAACCAATGTTCATAAATAAGGGACTCTGATCCCATGAACAGCAAAAAAACTTCAAAGTTGTCGCTATATGTTTCCTAAAACAAAATCGGTGGTCAAAGGTATCCATTTTGAGTCGATTACGCACATCTAGTCGGCCGTGATGATAGTACTCGCGGACATCCCAGTCGAAGCGTTCCAGAAATGTTACGAAGCATGGAAAACGCGCTGGAATCGCTGTATAGCTGCCCAAGAGGACTACTTTGAAGGGGTGGCAGAGTTGTAGAATAATTTTCAAATATACGGTCTTTATGGAATCAGTCTCATTACTTAATTGTCATACCTCGTACGTAGTGAGGGGTTGGCTTTAATTGTTTTATTTTTCAAGCTTCGAGAAAAAACACAGATTTTAAGCACCGAAAATCGCTTTATTGTTTTTCAAAGTATACTCCATTAATCTACACACTTTTACACGAGTTTAAACCAATTTTCGAAGCAATTGCTCCACTCTGATTAATGTATTTCCAAAACATGCTTCTGAACGCATCAACCGCCTCTTCAGGTATCGAAAACCGTTAGCATCTTTGTTTATTTTTTACGCACGGGCGTAAAAAAAAGTCATTCGGTGCCAAGATTGTCGGTGTTTTGAGTGCTCGAAAATGCAGTTATTTTAGTCGATATGTTCGAGTTAACATTGTCGTGGTGAAGAGTTTTCCGTCTTCGCCGGGTAGTTTTTCTGATTTCTTGAAAGATCAATGGCAAACAAATGAATCGGTACCGCTTAGAATTTTCTGTTTTGCGTTATTCCAGTGGTATTTTTGCAATATGTCCAATTTTTCCAAAAAAAAAAACAACAATTTGTTTGAAAGTGCTTCGTGCACGAACAACTTTTGTTGGATTCGGTTCAAAAATTCAAAAATTTTGTGAGATCCAATTCAATTTGTTTACAGTTTAATGTTCATGCAATATTAATTGTATGGTAGTCCCAATAATCCATAGTTGTCTCAATCTCACGATCTGACAAAATTAGTTGTTCACATCATCAATAGAGTCCAGAACCAGAACTGATTTTTCACGACATCCACGAAATTCGTCTTGAAGAAATCTACGACCTCGATTGAATTCGCCATATCATCGATAAACAGTGGTTCTTGGTGGAGCTTCATCGTCAAAAATTGAATTAAGTTCACCCAAGTGCTCTTGATTATTAACCCACGTCGTTTTGTAAAAAAAATATTCGCGATTCGTTTACAGTAATTTCAACTATTCCTTGAGTCGAGAAGAATATTTTAGGTTACTGTAAAGAATCAAATAGCGCTCGTATATCAA
>CM050327.1:9285133-9327705 GCA_027475135.1 Bactrocera correcta | reverse complement strand
TGCAGTTTTGCACCCAAGTAGGCAGGTTCACGATGCTTCTGTTGAGTTCGTCGTACAGATGATGCACTATTTCATTGCCCTCGATGTCTTTGTGGTATGGCTTTCTGCCTGCCGGTGCATTAGAGGCCAGCACCGCGGTTTTCGCAATAGTATAGATCTCAGCTCGAAATATACTGCAGTGGTCTGGCAACTTTCCGTACGCCTAACTCTGGACAGTATATTCCCGCGCTTGCTCCATCGTCCATTTTCTTTCCCAGTTGAAAAAAAGGTCATGTAGTTGGTTATACCCGAAGGTTTTATATGGAAATCCTTCACTAGGAGTCGCCTGCCTGCAATGTAATGACTCAGACAGGAGCCAGCTTGAGGTCGACTCCCCTTGCTCTTAAATGGTTTTATAATAAATTTAATTTAAAAGGTATACACTCGTCATCTACATAATTTTAAATAATTTAAACAAGCTGGCAACGTTATATAAAATTTCATTCACATATTGTTTAATTGCACTAGCACCCTCAAAATTTTATATGAATTTTCACGTGAGAAAAAAAATTTACAATTTTGTTAATGAGTGTAATTATTTAAATCGGCTTTTAACATTTATATAGAGTGTTATAATGTTAATATTTAATTTTAATTCGTTTTATAATAAATTTAATTTAAATGGCATTCACAAGTCTTTTATGACTTCAATCATAATTTTTAAGAATTTAAACAAGGTGGCAACGTTATAAAAAATTAATTTCGATTCCATTTATTTCATTTTATGTGACCTGGTCTACGAAAAGGGGGTGTAGGTGTCAAAAAATTTATTAATATATTTTTTTTTTTTTGACACCTAAGCCCTCTTTTCGTAGACCAGGTCACATATATATACTCATTTCATTTATTTAATGTTTTTATAAGTATTCATTTGGAAATTACATTAAGGTGGCAACATCGCTATAATGCATACGTTTTGTCAAACCGCTATAAAAGTTTTAAGTGCCATATGCACACCTAATTCAAATTTTGCAATAAATTATTTTACTTCTAGCAATTCTTTTCAACAACAGTTGGCAACGCCATTCAGTAATATTTCTTTTTAAAGCTTTTGTATTTGTATCAATAGGCTCTTGGCAAAGCTCTTCTATTTGTTCCTTTCTTTGATTTTCTTAAATACAAATATGTGGCTACCTTTTTCTTTCATCTTTTCGTGTTTCAAGATAGTTAGTTGTTTTTTTTAATACTATTTTTAATGTATTATAATAATTGAGTAAAAAAAATTGAATATCAAAAAATCCAATATTAATTTTAACAAAAAAATGCTCTTCAAAATGAAAAAAGCATAAATTTTTTCTTTCGAACAAACATCTCTCAAAAACATCTCTAAAAAAGCACTTCGCAGCTTCATAACAGTTTGTTGCTCTCCCTAAGGGCTGCCATTAGATCAAAGAACTTTCGGCGCTGCAAAAGCTAAAACACACATGTATGTATGTATGTATGTATGTATGCGCGTACGTTTGCATTGCCGAATATTGGCATTGTCGTTTAAACAGATTTTCCAATCGGATTTGTTTGATTTTAGTCAAAAGCTGCAAGTAGCAAGCGATATTGCTTTTTACAACGTCGCCGCCAGGCAAGCAAGCAATATTGAAAGTGTCATTTCCACCAGATTACTTACGAACCATAATTTTTTATCGCTCTCCCGCAATGCGAGCTCGATTAAGCGCGGCGCTCGCTTCCATGCTTTCATTCAAAATATGCAAAAAAAAATATGTTTTTTAACTTTTAACTCTTCTATTTGATGCGGATTTCGCACATATTTACATACGAGGGAGATGGGACTCTTGCTCGTTGAGAGACTTTCCGTTTGCGGCTTAGCTGATTTCTATTAAAACCGTTGACAGTTGATGCCTTGAAGCCACGCTTTTTGCTTTAGATCAATTTCATAGAGAGTTTGCTCAACAGCTGGGGTTGACATATTTTATTTATATAAAAGAGTGCGAGCAACCAATCCGTTTTAAAAGTACATAAATGGTTTAGATTAAAATACTTATGTATGTAGTATATTAAAGGGTTTTTGCTTAATGAGTCACTTATGTTTTGGTTTGGATCTGCATGAAGGCCAGACAAATTAGTTACTCTTCCTGAAACCATATAAGGCTATGCAGTCGGCCATATTAAAAAGATATTTGACTTCTATCGCTTGAAAAGTGTCTGGTTTATTGCAAAGGAGCTATTATTTCGAATAACCCCACAGGAATTTGGCTATTGCGTAAAATTATAGTCATCATTTCTTGAAATAATTGAATTTTAAAGCTTGTTATATAACTAGTTTTGTTGGAACCAGATGTTGTCAAAATCAACTTCTTCCAATTGCGATCATAAAAAGTTGGTTATCGTCGATCTATGTCGCTCGCCATTGACAGTCACTGTGTCATAAACTTCTCTTCAAAGGACGTAGGGACTGATCATTCTACCAAACGAAAAAGCACACCAAACTTTTAATTTCGATGAATGTAATGATTGTTTATGTATAATTGGTGAATTTTCTTCAAACCAAAATCAGCAGTTTAGTTTATTTTCAGCACCACTTAGATGAACGCGAGTTTCGGAGTCGGAGAAGATGATTTCCTTAAAAAAATCGTAAACAGTTTAAAGCTGTTCTAGGGCAAAATCCAATACCTTCAGTTCTTGAGTGGGAACAATTTTATACTGACGTATGCCCACATCCTCTCTCAAAATCTGCTAGGTTGTGGTTTGATACGATCCTACTTCTTGAGAACATCTTGGAATCGACAAGTCGCGGTTTCGAAAACGGCAGCAATATTTTCATTACTTCGAACGGTTCCTTTCATATTGACACTTGAACATTAGTAAAGAAAATTTATGCTGGAAGTTTCCAATAATTCGACGAATACAGAGCACAGGTGAATGATTATGACAAAAGAGCACGAAAAGTTGCGATAATATTGATAATAAAATTGAATAATTTGTAAACGTTCTTTTGCATATATCTTTCCATGATGAAATTTTAAATATTACTAAAATAATGAAAAAATTTTTACAGATCAGACGTTTTAAAAATGGCCAAAATTCGGCAGAAATCATATCATCTCTATTGGAAAGCCCGGTATATAAGTATGAATAAGTATGACATATTATCATTGCCTAGAAGTTAGAGTGAGCCAAAAGCACAATTCTTTTTCCCTTCGTACTCTGAAAAGTTGATTGCAAGGACCTTTAAGAAAGTCTCTCCACATTTCGTTTCATAGATTTTGTATGAAATGCTCTAGAGAATGCGAACTAATGAGTTTTCCAAAAACATAACCTTTCAAAAGATATTAACGGTTGAACTTTGATTATTTTAAGGCAACATTTTTTTATAAAATTTTTTAAAAAAGTTATTTTTTAAGATTATTTTTTATTATTATTTACGATTTTTATCAATTTTTGACGCGTTGACGCTTAACTTAATCTAAAAATTTTAGAAAACCATCTTGTAGAACAATAAATTTCCTAAGAAACTATGAGCTTTTTCAATTAAAAATGTTTTTCCCATTGAGTTTAAAATTTTCAGGAAACAAGAATTCCAAGAGTATAAAATTGTCGCCAGCATGCTCTCGCCTGTTATTTGCTTTATGGAAATAGTGTGTGTGAAAAAGTATAATGACGTTTCAGTTTAAAAATTCGGAGAAAACTGTTCGCACTGACTCAGTGTGTAAGTATGCCATGAAGTTGCATTGTTTTATTTTTAATTAATACAAATATATATCAATAATGTTGATAATTACAATCACTATGACAACGTAATATGAGCTTATATGATATCAAACGCCTCTCCGCTCCCGTGAGCTGTTAATTCATCACATAATTTCTGTGGCGAATTGAATGCTCAATTATCGCATCATCGAGATAAGAGTGAAATGTTATGAAAAAGTAGCAATCCCAGTCATGTATAGTATATTTCGCCCGAATTGCAAATACTCTTTTGCTTTTAATGTTGTCACCTCTTTATGCAGTTTCTATCTGGTTTTAGAATCACATAAATTCTGGTTTCTTGCGCGAAAGCGAGTTCGTTGATTAAGGGGGTATTCTCATGTAATCACTTCGAAAAATCTATTTGTTTTATATTTTGACAGTATAACCTATTGAAAACATGCTGTGAAAAATTCAGACCGAAATTCATAGCTTTTGATAAGTTACAGCTCATAGTCGCTGACGTGTCGTAAGCGACTGTCTACCAGGCGCCATGACAAGTCTGCAGCTGCTACTTTTCCCTAAACGCATTTTTCTCGAATCATCATTTTCTAAAACCCAGGGTAAAAAATGGTCTCTAAAAAAAAATTTCGTTTTTTCAACCGTTTTTGCCTTTTAAATTTAAAAAACCGAATATGTTCTTCTTACCACCTCTTTTTTTATAAGTTCTATCCTTTTAAATTTCCCTACCCCAGAAAACTTGTTTAAAAATTTTTCCGGAAAATTTTATTTTTTCCCAAAGTATTTTTTTAGAACGAAAATTTTTTAACGAAAAAAAGAAATCAATAGATTTTTTACGTTAAAATTTTTTTTTTTAGCAAATTTTCCAAAAACCATTTTTTTTATAAAGGGAAATTTAAAATTAATATTTGGGTTAGGGAAAAAAACGATAGCCGCAGAACTACTGAATAATAGTCCATTCGATTTTTTTATTTCCAGACAACATGAACAGCCGCTATCACCAAGACCAGTGAACTACTTTCTTTTGTTGGGGACTACTTTGATTTAAAAAAATATATATTAAAAATGTAAAAAAAAAAAAAAATTTTTTGTACATTTCAAAATACAAATAAAAACATATTAGAAAATTAGAATTATTTGCATTTTATTGTCGCATAAAAAAAAAATTCCTAAAATGTGGTAAAATGTATGCGTTCATATGAGAGTACCCCCTTAAAGCAAAATTATTCGCTTTATTTTGCGTCCTACGTTGGGTGGGTCCCCAAACGGTTTTCCTGATGTTTATTGTCACTATTTTTGTTTCTGTGAGTGTGACATATTTAAGTCCTTTGCCGTAAATTATATATAGAAAGACGAAAGTTTCCGAAATCCACATTCAAACTTCCTTTTCTGCCGTCTAGTTTAAGCTGAAAGCACTCACATGCATGAAAAGCCTCTAAGTAATGTGACCGGATTTTATTAAACCTGCCAGCAGCTAAACTAATTAAAATTTCAACACCAATTTCAGGCCTCAGCTCAGCTCAGCAGCTCAGCAGCTTTCACAATTTTAACAAACACATTTCGTAGAGCTTAAACCCCGAATGACGATGACAACGACTATTGTTTAAGGAGTTCAAGTAAGTGTGTGCCTGTATGTGTGTATGCAGTTGCTTTGCTGATGTATGAGTGTTGGCATAAGTGAAGTTCTTTATTTCCTTTTGTGGCTGCAAAGTGATGTATATGCTTTTATGTGTGTGTGTGTGCTAGTAATTTCAATGTTTGTTGAGTGCTGCCCCATTGTTCGACACTAACATTTTAAATTAAGTTGGAGTGCTCTCTGGAGTGGGCATTTTAGTGGCATTTTTAATTCATTCTTTTTCTACTTTGTTTCACCGAGCCGGAGTGGTGATAAAACCTCTCAATTCTACACACATCACACACACACACACACCGAAAATGCCAGCGAGTATGTGCATATGTGTTAGTTACATTCATTATAATTCTCCTGATGGCGCTAGTAAAGTTGCTAGTGTTAATATGGGACCCACAGGAAGTTGTGGCGGCACAAGCATTGTCTCGCCATCGCAGGCAGCGGGTGCTGAGGCTTCTGCGAGTTTTAGGCTTCCGTGCTGAATTTTTGAGCCATATTTACTTTCGGTGCTGTGGGCGAACGCTTTGTGTAACGGTACGTGCCTGCAGAAAATCAAAAAGAGTTGAAAATGAAAATGATTAGATTTGGCTGCCGTGGGGGTTTTTAAACAAAAATATGGGATTTCTAATCCAATACACGAACAACGAGGTTTCCCTTGGAGAGTCACTGCCAATTTTACTTTTTATTGCTTTATATTTAAGTAAAGGGACTATTTCAAAAAGTATGATTTGCTTTATAACAAATTATTTCTTAAGCATAAAATATAAACGGCAATGCCATCATTGCCTTTGAGTATAAAAATAATACTTTTTGTTATGACAGTATTATTATTACAAAATTTTTCTGTAACTTTTACAAAAGAGGATACTTGAAAAATACCAATATTTTATTGAAGATACAGATACCATGGACCTTTCAACCTTGCGTTACCATTTTTGCAGTTCGGTTTCTCTTGTGTTTCAAAATAGGCCCTGGTTTCGGCGATCGCCTCTTTATTCGACAATGCTTTCTTCCTAGCGAACATTCTTTTGAAATATGGGAACAAGAATAATCTGGAATATGGAGAATACGGTGGATGCGTACAAGGTACTCAATAACAATTAATTCTTGCGCATCCATAAATGCAGACGCCATAACTTTGCCAGTCGACAGTTTCGTTTTTCCGGGTTTTGAAGCGGGTTCATCGTTCGTAGTCCACTCGAATTTTGATCAATTGGACTATGGAGTGAAATGATGGAGCCATGTTGCATCCATTGTCACTTATCGATGAAAAACTTGGGGCTTTTCATGCTTGAACAGCTCCAAACAATGCTCTGAGTCATTACCTCGTCGTTGTTTTTGGATAAAAGCGAACTCACGTGGCACCTACTTTGCACAGATCTTTTTCATACCCAAATATTCGTGAATGACCTAATAAACACATTCAATTGATATCTTTGGAGTTCCTGCTATCTCAAACCACTTCCCTTTACGGTCATCCTAAATGATATTGTGGACTGTTTTGATGTTTCCGTTGTTAGATAGGCTGCTATATATATTTCTGGCCTAGGCAACACTAAGTGTTGCCAGGTGCAATCTTGCATTTCCATTGGAAAGTTTGACATTTTTTAGCATAACATCACTCAGAACGTTTTGTCCTTTAATCGTGAATTGTTTTATTTACAGGGAATTAAAAAATTCATCTCGGCCAAAAAATGGAATTAACTCGTGAACATTTTCGTGCGATCATTTTTCACAACTTTCGACGTGGATTATCACGACAAGAGTGTATCGATGAACTAAAATCTTTGTATGGCTATGAAGCACCATCCTATAGCACTGTGAAAAACTGGTACAACGCATTCAATCGTGGCCGACGCTCGCTCAAAGACGAATTCGTGAAGGTCGTCCAAAAACAGCCGTTGTGCCAGAAAACATCGATGTCGTACGTGAACTGATAATGCAAGACCGTCATATAACATACCTTCAGATAGAGGCATGCCTATGCATTTCTCCCACCAGCATTCGATATTGCATGAACACCTGGCCGTAAAAAAGGTTTGTTCTCGTTGGATCCCGCACAATTTGACAATCGCTCAAAAAAAAAGGCTCGTGTGGATTGGTGTAAAGAAATGCTGAAAAAATACGATCGCGGTGCTTCAAAAGACGTTTGTAAGATCATCACAGGTGACGAATCATGGATTTATGCGTATGAGCCCGAAACAAAACAGCAATCGACCGTGTGGGTCTTCCAAGACGAGCCAAATCCAACGAAAGTTGTTCATGGAAGAAGCACTTCGAAGCAAATGGTCGCCTATTTCTTCGGCAAAACTGGTCATGTGGCGACTGTTCCGCTTGAGCAACGTAGGACGGTCAATTCTGAGTGGTACACCACCATTTGTTTGCCTGAAGTCTTCGGAGAAATTCGAAGAACGAACAAGAGAAGACGAATCATTGTGCACCATGACAATGCGAGCTCTCACACCTCGGCTCAAACCAGTGCCTTTTTGATCGGCCAAAACGTCGAATTGATAGGTCATCCGCCGTACAGCCCTGACTTGGCACCCAATGACTTCTTTTTATTCCCACACATGAAGAAAATAATGCATGGTCAACGATTTTCGTCGCCAGAAGATGCTGTTGAAACATTCAAAAACCATGTTTTGGAGGTGTCTCAATCGGAGTGGAAAAAGTGCTTCGAAAATTGGTTTGAGCGCATGCAAAAGTGTATAAATCTTGATGGAGAATATTTTGAAAAACAATAAAACCGTTTTCGTTGATAAATATTCCTAGGCCAAAAATATATATAGCAGCCCGTACCAACTTCTTTTGGGCATCCACCGCGTCCATGGTTTTGGTGCTCATTTCCGCGCGTTTAAACTTAGCAACCCAATTTTCAACGGTATATTTCTCTGCAGCAGAGTCCCATTAATGTTCACCAATCCAAATCGTGGCTTAAATAGTATTTTTGTCCCAAAAAACAATGCTTTATTTACATGCGAAATTACTTTTTATCCATTTTCTTCACAATAATGAAAGTTGCTTCGCTCAAAACTGTAAAATACACAAACCAGGGAATCAGTTGAATATGTGACAGAAATTGGATTTGATAAAAAAAAAAAAAAATAAATAAAACAATTGCAGTTGAACTTCCCTAGCACGAATCAATATAATCCGCAAAAACAAACTTCGAGTTATTGACGGAATGGAAGTGAGTGAGGTGGAAATATCTAGGCACTTTCTCCACCATTGTCCACCGTCTCAACAAGTTTGTGATAAGCTCACAGCGATTATTGGATATCTTCATAAGACCCTTAAATGAGGAGTACACCACGATCTTAAGTCTATTGTATCGGCTTAGATAGAGAACATAGGACCCTTAGAGCCAGTACATGGGAGTTTTTAGGTACCACAACATACCAGCGTTCAAAGCGGTTCAAATGAGATTCCTGTTCGGATCGATCTCGTAAATTAACCTAACTTAAGTAAAATTGGAGATAAAAAAGGACGTTTCCAATTCATATTAGCATCTGTTGTCTGTTATCGGCTTTTGCCGAAAATTAGTAACTCAATAACCGAACTTCATTTTCGTTCCACGTTACCAGGACAGTTGAATTTACGTAATCGTAAGGAACCTTTATTTATATTTAGTTTGGTGATTGTCTACTTTCTGTCTTGAATCAGTTTATACTGGAGTCATTTAAATCAACTAAAAAATGCTTTGAAAATCTGCAATCCATTATCTTCTTTGTCGCTGATTTATCTAAACAGATTTATCCAAAAAAATTCGCTAGAAGTCCAATTAAGCTTTTGAGTTGTAACATATAAATAGAAATTGACGTTTTTATAATTTTCCTAACCCACTATGCAGCAGTCACGCAACCAGTTTGCTGAGGCCCGCGCTTTACCTAACATTAATTCCCACAAAACATCAATCTGAGTCATTCTACTCTCATGGAATTTTACTCGCAGCTATGATAAAGGTGTTTCTTGGGAAATCCACTGTTTGGAAAAGGGAAAAATAGAAAAACATATATAAATAGTATATTCACATAAATGTTTGTTAGAAGGGCGAATCTGCACTCAGTCGGCATAATTCCAGCGAAAATTGAGAGTAGACTTTGACCAAGATTTTTCGAAGGGCTGACGGCCACTCGCCTACTATATGTGGTATGGAAATTCGCAACAACCTACTGAGAATAACGCTACTCTCCGCTCAGTGCTGCTCTCATAGGGTGTTGCATCGGAATAATCATAACAAAAAGCTCAACAAGCGCTGCAGCATTAATGATAGGTTTGTGTACATTGCAGATCGAAGTGACCGGCGAATCATCTACGAGAGTACTGTGAGGTTTAGTGAGAGCTTCACCTCAAAGCGCTCTCCTATATGATTCGCCGGTCACTTCGATCAGCAAAAACGTGTAAAGTAGGCTTAAGTTAGCTTCTGTATGTGCAACTAGCTTTAGTTCTTGAAACAAAGCCAAGGGTGTAAGCAGCTTTTTGTTGTACTTTAATTAATTCTCAATATTAAGAGTAGTGCATTGAAAGTTCGAAATGTGAAAGTGTATCAAACTGTGGTGTTTTATCGGTGATCTCATAACTATACCGGGAAGGCAAGTTGACAAATATTATTGAGCTGTGTTTTGGTAACACGATCAAGTCCAACTCTTGTAAACAAACACGCGATTCTAACGGAGCGTAGTATTTGAGTGAGAGCACTCACCACACAGACTTGATTTTGAAACATTGCGCCATAAATGCCAATAGCACAGAGCTTGATGATATTTTAACAGTAGATGCTGCTCAGTTTTAAAGGAAACAAAATTAAGATATCCAAATGGCTTCCATACGCGACCTACCGGATGAGGTCTTGATACGGATATGCAAAATGTTGGACCGCGATGTGCAGCAATACCGCTGGGCTAATGTGTGTAAACTTTTTCAGTATATCTACTTTCGATATTTCCACAATTGGGCTGAAGTAAACGACAACTTGGCGCAAAATTTCGGTCATCTCATCGGCACCGGCGAGTTTCCGCTAAGAATCATAAAGACACTCAATTTGTCAAAGTCCAAATGTACGAAAGTCTTTTTAAACAAACTACGTGATTGCCATAAGGAGATTGAAGAGGCGAAGCTCTTTTCATTCACCGACGAGTTCTTAGCTGAACTTTTACCATTGCCAAATCTGAAGAAACTGATCTGCATCGGCACTTATAACTTGAGAGGTAAGCTCGATATTATGTAAAATAGGTAATATAGATTTTGAAGAAGAGATCGAACTATAGTTGTGAAGTTTATGCCTGTCGTTGGGTCTTATTGCTATATCTGTAATGAGAGGGGACTAATGGATTCTCATAAACGTCGACTATTAAACCCGCAAGTGAACAGGAGAAAAGTGAAGCATCAGACCATACAATAAGGTCAAATTTTTTTATCGCGTGCGGACTGACTGCTCTTCGATAACTTAGAATATTTCGTCCTAAATTAATTGTAACCAGATCCATTCGGTTCGCTTCCTCAAACAATCTGGAGAGCTGGACCTTAGAGGAGGTTTGGTTGTTTAGTCCAAAGATTTCGGTGTCAACTGCTGCCTTACTATTTTTTTTAAAAGATAGTGGTCTCTTGAAGGGGTATTTGTCACTCACTCCAGACTGAGTCCTTAGATATCATTAAGGTAGTGGTGTACTGTTGAGTTCTAAGCTATACATGATAAAATAAGTTTTCTAAGTGGGATGAGCCGGGTGCTAAGAAACATAAAAGCGGTGAGTAGCTAACAAGGTGAATGATTTTTGATTACGAAAGGTAGAAGTTGCTTGTAAGTTTAAGTTATTTGTATTTAATACAAGCGACAGTTCTAACATATGGAAACAAAATAGCAGCGCTTAACAGCTCGTCTAAGGGAGACAAATGTTGAAATTTTCTAGGCAACAGCCTGATAGAGCTCAACAGTCTTACGGAGCTGCACATACACACTAACAAATTCTTCGATCCGGAAAATCTGCTGCAAATAGCCTACCACAATTCACTGAAGACGCTCGTAATGCCCAACGACCCACGAACGCTTTCGAATAGGTATGCCTTTGAAATGGTCGAAAATCTGAAAAACGTCGAAGAGCTTGTGATTGAGTTTAATCCCTGTAAATCTTGGCAACTGATCGGCACGCTGCCGAAACTGAAGAAGCTCGAACTCTGGGATTTCGTCAGTCATGAGTGTGAGCTGTGTTTGGAGGACCCCAATTCATACGAAGCATGCGGCAGCCAACATGCAATGCTCTTCTTTGACGAATTGTGCAAGAGGAATCAGCTGGAAGAATTGGTGTTTTGCGACGGTTACGTGTCTGAGCTACATCTCTTGAGAATTTCGGAGCTGACAAATTTGCAGCGTTTGAAGTTCTGCAGAGCCTCTATGCCAGGCTTCCTATCATTAGATATTTTAAAAGATTTGGTTAATTTGGAAGAGCTACAACTCGATGGCTGCCGACAAGTGAATGTGGAGGGGTCACTTGAGCTAATAAGGAGTTGTCATAAACTGAAAATATTGAACTTTTGGTTTTCTGGCGGCATAACTGTGAACTTTGTTACGGAGGCAAATGATATCTTAAGCCAAAGACAACCGCCACCAGCGGAACCTTTGACTTTGTTATTCCACAGGCAGTATGTTGAGTACTTGCAGGTGAGTTAACTGTAATTTTACATTCGGAATAACACTTATTATTTTTTTTTTTTTTAGAAAATAACTTTTGAAAAACCGCTTCCGTTTCTAAAATTTATAACGGTAACAAGGAAGTTTGTAGAGGCCGAAGAAGATTACTTGAAAAGAGAGGAGGACATTGTGAGTCAAACGGATGTTCAGGGCGACTCGCTGAAAAGGAAATTTTCCGTGTGAGCATTCAATGTCTGCAAACATATTCGGACACCCTTTAATTAATTTAATACCTTCTCATTTTCATTTGGTGTGACGCAAATTAAATTTAGCATGAACATGGTCTCGGATCAAACGGAATTTGAAATCAAAGTTAAACGGGCGTCAAACTAAAGCTGCCATCAAGAAAATCTGCGAAGGCAAAATGTAACGGTTGACACTTGCGGTATAATTGAAATTGTGCCTGAAAAGTTGTGGTTAAAAAATTACAGAATATATTTTTATAAACACTTAGCGCCTGATTTTGGCCTTAATGAACTATTTTTGTTATTTCTTGTTGATTTGATTAACCCTTCAGTGGCTACCTGTGATCTGAGCGACCGACACGAACTTGGTACTCACAATCCTTGATGTTTTCCACAATATATAATAGTTTTATTCAAAAATACAACCCACAAACACATTCCACTCACTATAGATCGACATTTATTGTTGCCAAGTGTTCTTGTAACGCCAACACCCTGTCATGCAAATTGTCTACCAACAACAAAGTAGTTGTACTTGTATTATAAAGCGCTAACCAGCACATCGCCATCAGCAGGCGTACGCGCCACTTTAGGCCCACGATTCTATACGA
Organism: Bactrocera correcta; assembly: GCA_027475135.1. Classification (NCBI taxonomy): domain Eukaryota; kingdom Metazoa; phylum Arthropoda; class Insecta; order Diptera; family Tephritidae; genus Bactrocera; species Bactrocera correcta. The sequence continues at coordinate 9,314,895 of CM050327.1, read as the reverse complement.
GAGAGCGCCGCAGTGCAACTCTGGTCCACTCTAGTGTGTGTAGCGTGTAGTTCAGGTGGCCGCTTGGCCAAATTCGACAGGTATTTGAAGTGCAAACAAATTTGGTAAGCAATTTCCTGTTTATTTTCGTAATCAAACCGAGCTCGGCAAATAACGGAAGCTGTCGCTACGTGACAAGCGGTGCGGTGTGTTGTTGTCCCTGCGGTAGCTGTAATCGATTTGCGATGTAATACTCAGTGCAGAATGAATTCAGTTTTTCAAATCAGCATATGGTTAGTGTCAGCGATTTTGAAAGGGAAATTTGATATGACAAAATTCAGATTAAATGAGAAATTGAAACTTTTCTATAGAAGTTGTAGTGTTTTACCAGAAATAAAATCGGAAAAAACAATGGACATTTTATTTAATAAAGGTTGCTCACTAGGAGCTAAAACTTTAAATGACATCTGAAAGTAGAAATATTTTATTTTTGCATTTTAAAGAAAAATTCAGTTTTATTTTTGAGTACTGATGTTTATAATCCGAACAAGGGCAATGAAATTTGTAACACTCAGAAGAGAATGTCGGATACTCTTTTGACTCTGTAAATGATATGCGTGAGAAGCTGAGTCAATTTAACCATGTCCGTATATTCTCCTGTACGTCTGCTTGTCCTTCTGTCAGTCTGTGTGTATATATGGGCACTAGTCCCTCAGTTTTCGAGATATCGATCTAATAGTTGTCATATAAACTGATCGATCAAAATAAAGTCACTGTTTGGAGAATCTTTTCATTTGACGAGATATCTTCATGAAACTTCGCATAGAGAATTATCCAAGCCAAACTTCAGTTTTTGAACAAGTTATCCGAAATCCGATAGAAATTACCCAATCAACCTTCTTAAAAGATCTTCATAAAATATCCTTTTACCTTATTATTTAGATATTTATTTATTTTTTTTTTTGTCTGCGGGCGATTGAGTGAAAAATGCCTTTCGCATCATCAGTGCAACCATATTTGCATTGCTTCAGGGTGGCGTTCCACTTTTCTCATTGAGAGATTTACATATGTGCTCCTGGATCTAGGTCCCGCTTTTTCCTCAAATTTCTGGATAATCCCTCAGTTTGCTTCACACTTCAGTATAACGCTGATTAAATTGTCCGCGTTTATTGGGCCAACCAAGTCTTTTACGGCGATGCGTTCTTGATGCCATTGCGCAAATTCGAAGATTGTGTGTTAAGCGTCGTCTTCTGTCATGTTTTTGTAAAGGTTTTCCTAATCTGTGTACTTTTTGAAGTAACCGTTACCGGATAAGTTGTGTAACAGTCGACTGCTCCGAATTTACGGCTTGTTCATAAGTTTAGATTCTTTATTAGGCTGGCCGTACATCTGACGTGACTCTCGATTTCTATATGTGTTGTTTTCAACCATTTTCTTTAGCTCTCACAGCTTTTTCCCTTCGTATGCTAGAAATTCAATTGGAGCATTACCGATTGTAACTAATTTTGCCTCACCTGACACTATCCGGTAGGCTGATGAAACTCAGAGGGCTGTGGTGCGGTGCACTCTGAACACCACCTTTCGATGTCTTTTTTAAGCAGATCTGCCAGATCTCATTTCTGTATAATATGACGCTGATTGTCGTCGACATTAGGAGCTTTCTCTTTTCTTGACTGGGGCTCCCCACGTTATCCATTAGTCTGCTAAGTTGGGAAGGTTTTTTGCTGCCCTTTTCCTGCGGCGTGCTGGATTTTTACCCAAAAAGTTAGTCTGGTGTTCAGTCCGGCGCAGGTTAGTTTACTGCTTTTTTGTCATAAGAACAATCGTATTCGTTTGCATACTTTTTTCGAAAGGTATGTACTGGTCCTGATGTAATCGTTTATTATCGTGTTTTTAATATATGCGGCATATTTCTACTATAGTGTATGTTTGACAGCTCAAATCTCCACCTAAGCAAAAACTGAAAATAAATTGAAACAAAATTGAGTTTCATTTGAAAATTGGTAGAAAAAAGCCAGGAATGCTGTAAGGAAGCTCTTGAGGATCTCAAAGCTTTGAAATCTGTACAATTCCCGGAATTATTTTGTATGAAAGGCAACCCAAGTCTATCCTTTATTTTGATGTGCGGAAGATGAAAATAATTTTACCATTCTCTTACACACAAGAACCCCTCTAAGTCCTCAGAATACTTTCCTTACTCCGCTAATTGCCACCTAACATTCTTACCAACGTCTCCCTCCCAGCTCTGGGGCGAATTTGTTTTGCAACTGTTACGTAATGTGAACAAAGTGTCGCCGCAGGCAGCAATGTTGAAGCTAATGTCTACAGCGTGTAATCGCCAATACCGCTCGACGACGGGACGGCCCATAAACATAAGCTTTGTTAATAATTTTTCGAGTGTCTGTATTTTGTTGTGTGCTTTGTGGTTCGTCTCGTTTGCGCCGCGAGTAGGACATTTGTACCAATTTCCCTGCCGCTAAGTGTAGTGGGTGCTTAAGGCATTTAGCCATAATTGCGAAACAACAAAAGCAGGAACTAAGTCGGTGGAAGGTCGTTGGTTACACAAAAGCGATACTTTGTGCTACTTTGTGTTTGGTCGCGTGGTGGCTTCGCTTCGCGAATGATGGAAGTATGAATGGCGAAAAAGCAAAGTGAAGCGAAATGGCAGCAGCGCATTGAATGGCACAATATTGTTGTTGTTGGTGCAATGAGGTATAATAGAGGAAAGAAAAATCAACGCGGGGCTTTGAACAAGGAATGAAAGGCAAAAAGGAAGCGACGTTCGAATTTTTGTTGCTATCTTTGGGTGCCGAAATTTTTATGAGCTTAAGGAGTTAAGAGAGATGTTTAGTATCGGTTTATTTAGAGTCAAATATCACTCTGTTACAGTAGTCATCAATAAATGGACTAAAAGAGGCTGCGGTGTGTGCATTTGGTATTTAATTCTAATTTACAGAGTAGATCTTTTAATTGTGGCAGAATTCCGCTTTTATGCGAAACTAAAATTTGTTAATCTGACACCGAAAGTGGTGATGTATTTTGCTAACCAAAATTGGTATAATCTTAGTTTACTGCAATAATCGATATCTTAAATAAGGCTCGTCACTTAAAATTCCTGGTGCTGCACTGCGTATACGTAACTCTCTTCATGATTTTGCTGCTTGCCTTTAGACTTTTGCCTGAAAAATAGCTGACTCGCCATATACACACATACATAAGCACCAATACCTAACTTTTAGCGTTCTTTCAACTACCGCTTACAATAGCTATGATAACGGTAACTGCATACAAAGTAAAGTAAAATGTGCTGCAGTGTTGGTGCGGATTGCATTGCAACTTTCTTCTCTTTATCTTGGCTTCCGAGTTTTGTTAGTAACAACTTTATATTTTACGTGGCCCTTAAGCGCTCGCACATACACACACGCACACATACACAGAGTCGCATAAACTTGGAACTTTCTTCAGCGCACTTGTCTAGACAGCCCGTTATCTTGGCATATGCTGGGGTAGTATATATTTCACGAGTGCACTGCCACAAAAAGCGAGTGCGGATTTTGGCGATTGAATTATTACTTTCACTTTTGACATATAACGGTATAAACTACTGCAAAATGAGCGAATGTAAATTTAATTGTGTAGCCAGGAAGCAGGGGAACTTTTCACCGTAGATGTGAAGAAAAGGCGGAGGTGTATTTTTATATTTTAAGAACGTGACTTTTAAACCGCCGAAGCGAGTTAAAATATCTGAAAAATATATTTTTGGCGTATGTTTATTGAAAGTTCGAATTTACATATGTTGATTTTGTAATAAATTAACTGTTCCGAATTAGTGAGTAAAATCGATGGGGTGCAACGAAATTGTGTTGCGCTACAAAAGTCCGTCACGTGCGCTGTAATCAGAGTAACACGATGGTGAGGTTTAAATATATTTTTAGATTTCTGCTATAAAAAGAGTGGATTTTTGAAAATAAAAAGTTGGAGAGTTGCCACCTGTTTGAAATTTCTTAGAAAAAAATTACCAGAAGAAGAAACTTTGCAGTAAGAGATAATAAATTGAAGATGTGTTGGTAAGCACCACACTAAAAAAATTTTGGCGCGAGTTGCCACCTATTTAAAAATTGTGATTCTTTAGAGTTTATTATAAATACGTATTATTTTGATAAGATTATCGAACTGAAGAAGTTTAACAAAGAATAAAGCTGAAAGTATTTTGCAGTGGCGTAAAAGTACTCTTCTTCTTTACTGGCGACACTGCTTCCGCTATTATAGCCGAGTTTACAATAGCGCCAGAGGTTGTCCCTCTTCGCTGTTTGGCGCTTGTTGGAGCTTTCAAGTGTTGTCAGGTCCTTCTCCACCTGTCTTTCCAACGGAGTGGAGGTCTTCCTCTTCTTCTGCTTTCCTCGGCGGGTACTGTGTCAAATAATTTCAGGGCTGGAGTGTTTTCGTCCATTCGGAAAACATGACCTAGTACCGTAGCAGCTGTCTCTTAATTCACCGAACTTTGTCAACGTCGTTGTGTATTACGTACAGCTCGTCGTTCTGCCGACTGCGGTATTCACCGATGTCGATGCGTAAAGAACCATTGATCTTCCGCAGCACCTTTTTTTGAAAGTACGCGACTCATCAGATTTATCATCGTCCATGCCTCTGCACCGTATAGCAGGTGGGGGATGATGAGTGACTTGTAGAATTTTTTTAGAGAGAGGACTTTATTTCTCAATTGTCTACTCAGTCTGAAGTAGCACCAGTTGGCAAGAGTTATTCTGCGTTGGATTCCAGCCTGCCGTTTTTGTTGCTGTAAATACTAGTTCCAAGATAGACAAAATATTTATGACTTCGAAGTTATGACTGTCAACATGAAGTGAGAGCCAAGTCGGTAGCACAACGACTGTTTGTTTGATGAAAGGAGATATTTCGTTCCTTACCTATTCTGGAGAAAGAAGAACTAACGGTCGTTAAAATCAATGATATCAATATTATTGGCATACGCCAATTACACTCTTATAAAAGATTGTACCAGCTCGTTTAAGTTCTGCGGCTCGAAATAATTTCTCCGGGAGTGGATTGAAGAAGTCGTAATATTAGGAGTCGCCTTGCTTGAAGCCTCAGTTGGTATCGAACGGCTCGGAGAGGTCCTTTCCGATCGTGAGGAGCTTTTGGTATTGCTCAGTCTTAGTTTACAAACCCGTATTAGTTTTGTGGGCATATTAGAAGGAAGGTTCTCATCCGAGGCTGTTTTTGGCTTCCCAGATAATACTTGATCTAACACCGGAAGTCGTGAGCTGCTGGGGTAATATGTAAAATAATAATTTCTGGCCGCTCAAAAGTGAATGGTAATCAGAGAACTTGTCTCCCTTGTTGAGAAAGCCAAAAACTCTATAAAGAAAAAATTTGAATGAAAATAAGACTCCAAAAAAGATCAAAGATTTGCCATAAGTTCAGATCGAATACGGAACTCGCTGAATATTTTGATTCATAAAAAACTCAAATGCTTTAGAAATAAAGTAAAAAACAGAACCAGATACATTTTAAAATATTTTTCAGCTTTTTTTTTCACCACAAAAACAAAATAATAATAATAATTACCAGATTTTAGCCGGTTAAATCGAGTGTTTCGAGTGCTCAACTAAAATCCAATTTAACGGTTTATCTGTATAATTGAAAGCGCAAAAATAAATACGGGAATAACGAAGTGTGTGATTTCAAAAGCGTTCGCAATAAAAAAAAATAAAAATATTTCCTGAAATACTTCCATAAAAATGTAAAAACCTTACAGCAATAATTTGCCATTTCGACAGGCAGGATCGCGCTCGTAAAATGGAGTTTTAAGGCGACGTGGTGGAGCGAGAAAAATATTCGTGGTTGAGAGACGGAGAACTGTGGCATGAAATGGAATATTTTTACCTGCAAAACCCGCATTTTTCATTGCTTTCACAGGCACTTAGCCGTGGTGTAAGGGGGCTCATACGCTTGTCCATGCCAAAAGCGGCGGTTTTAATAAATTCATATCTCAAATGGAAATTCATTTTTACGCTGCAACGAAATTGGAATTGTGTGGTCACCCGTCAGTCGCTACCTTGCCGAGACCGATCACACATGCATGCATGTGTGTGAGTGTGTGTCTGTGAGCAACAATTGCATTTCCATTATTGCCTTTTGATTGCAAAGAAGGGCGAAGAATAAAGTGTTGCAAAGCCACCAACAGCGGCAGAAGGACAAAGGAAGCATTTTTTACGAAATTTATATTGAATGCGGCAATTTTTGGGCTCTATTCTTTCGCCGAAACACCTTGCTTTTGCTCTTTTCGCTTTTCGGTTTGGTCTTCTCGCAGCTGCGGACGTGTGTGTCGCAGCTTAATCCTCAAATGCAAAGCGTTAAGGCAACAGCGATTAAGTCTTATGAATACAATGGTTGAATGGAATGAAAATATTTTGTTGTTGTTGTAGCATAGTGTGAGTAAAAATATTGAAATACATGCATATGAGTTCATACTCAATTACAGTACGAGGACCATTTGAGTAAACCGCAGAAAGCTGTGTGCTTCCACCTGCTTGCAACATTCAAATGTGCACATTGCCTGTGGCGGCAAGCTCCCGCGCAGAGTTCAATAATCCATATGTTTTAAAAATGTATGGCCTTTTAATAGCAGCTGAACCGGCGGCGTTGCCTTTAGCTCTTTGGTCCTGCTGGCTGTATTGCTGCTGTTTTGTGCTGTTCGATGTGATGGGATGGCCTAAAAGCTTATTATATGTCCTACCGGCATGGAGGCAGGCTTCACAGGGCTTCACAGGCTCTGCTGCTGCCTCTTCCTGCTCTGTTTCTTCTTTGAAGTTACATTTCGAATATTTCATGTCATTAATTTTGCAATATTCTCTGTAAAGGCAATAAATTTTTTCAACTTTTCATTCTGCGAAATTCCAATTTTAATAACTTCATTTTACTGCTGATTTCTGAGCGACTTTAAAGTTGTCCTTACAGCGGATTTTTTTCTGTAGGTGCACACTGGTGGTTGTGCAGGCAATGGAGGGCTAGATTAAATCCCCTAGGAAGATTATATTCAAAGAGTATTAATGCATTTGTATTTTAATTGCAATCTGTGAATGTCAGATGTTACTCTTGAATGTACAAAATATTTGGACATGTGTGATGAGAAAGTAGTACAAGTACAAGATTGTTTTAGGGATGAAGAGATCTCACTTGTACTTCTTAGAACGCCGGTTTGTATCTAAAACTCATATGTAATGGATCATGAGACCCTTATAAATCGACAAACCGCTTTGAGCCTATTACAAATCGGTTGAGACGACTATAACAGTTTCTGATATGTCGATTGGTTCGCAAAGGCAAGACTAACGGGGGCCTTGAACCTTAGTTATGCAAAGTCTGCGCGATGAAAGATAAAAATCTGATTGTTTCCACTTTACCCTCCTCCATATAATTTGCGTACTTCGAAATTTTTAACCTTTCCGAATGAACATTGTCAAATGGTAAAGGTTCCATTACGGCAGGATGAACTTTGCTAAAAGCACTTGGTTCAGTAGATTTTCTGCGTTCTACTCTCGGCCAAAAGATCTTGCAGGCGAATAGAAGCCATTCATATATCCACGTATTCCTTGTCGGTATGTGAGCAGAGAAAAAGCCACTACAAGAGGTAATGGGTGGTGGTAGTCTCCACGACGCAGTGATCCAAGTATTGAGGAATGCAGTTGAAGGACCAAAGAATTTCGGTGTGTCCTTGTTCGGAGCCGTTCTTATACCCAGCTTCGCCGAGCTTTAGAACACGGTTCCCAGCTATTTAGATTAGATAAGATAAGTAAATGAGGATTGCACTGCGACCCAAGGTCTATTGTGTCCTCTCCTAAATGACAACGACTCACCCAGCCACACCAAATTGATAAAGTCCAATATACTGCTAATTTCTATTGAGGCGATTTGCTCCTTATTTGGAAACATGGATCTAAGGACCTTTATCCTATGCCTACAGGCTACTGTGCAGTCAAACAGCAGGTGTTTTGGAGTTTTAGACTCCAAGTCGCAGAACCGGCAATTCGCACAAAATGTTATATAAATGCTTCTTGACTGTCACTTAGTATAGCTATACGTTTATTGCGATAGTTGCGTTAGAGACAAATAAAGACCTCTGCCAGGAAAATTACTCATAGGTATGGAGAGTTTTGTGCGTGGTCTTACGACCCCTGCGCCAATTGTCTCCAACCTTTTCGAGACGTCGCTATACCACTTTATTGTAGTGTTCTTAAGCAGGGAGCTCGAGATCGGAATCATTCCATTCAGTCTTTATCTTGAGAGTGTCCTTAAACTTCCTAGTGAAGTTAACACTTTTGGTAAAACTGTTCCTTGGGAGAAGAGCCAGTGGCATTTAGAAACTTAGATTCATCATGCGTTGGCAAAAAATTATCTTATTTGACCGACTATTAGGATCTAGATCTTTTCTAGATATCTATGTATCTGCCCTCAAGGGTTAGGCTCGTGAGGCCAGACAGAGACCTGTGTTTCGTAAACGGGACGATGGTCGTCTTCAAGGCGTTAATGTTCAGTCCAACCCTTCTGCAACATCCCTTGGCTAGACCTAGTCCCTTTGTATGATATCGGAGAGGGTGTCCTCAAATTTTCCTCTGGCTATGATAACAATGTCGTCCGAACACGACAGGGAGAGTTCTTGTGATGTCGAGACGAATTCTGATATCCGCTACTGTGGTTTTAGCTATTCTGATGCACATTTTGGCCTCTATCTATCTGCGCACTGGTGCCGCCACATACCTTTTCACCAGTGCTCTTGCTATGCTCGTGTGAGACGTGTTATCAAAGCTACTTTCGATGTCTAGGAAAGCGCATAACGTGACCTCCCCTTTTTTCAGCGAACTCTGTGTATCCGAGGTTGGCTGGTAGAGAGAAATATTGGCTCTGTAATCATGATGGTTCACATGCAGCGGTACCGTTTTCAAAGCCTTATTTCGTATTCCACGATCTTTTCCATACTTCCTTCCTTCCGTATAAAGATGCCCTTCGTGATCCTTCATGTTTCAGGGATATATGCCAGCGTCAGGCTAACAGGCGAACAGTAGAACCCACTCTCTCTGTTGCAAAAGTGCTGGAAAGATGCCGTCCTCCCTTGGAGACTTGAATTTTGCGAACGAAGCCGTAGCCCACCTGACTGAGTCCGCAGAACGCGCCAAAGAACCAAACATTTTCTTGCGGATGAATTGATAGTTGTTTTTAAGTAAATAGAATTGTTGCAAATTAAGAAATTGCATTAACATGAAAATTGAAAATTATTAATTTTCAAGCAGCAGTGAGTATCAATGACTGCAATGTTTTTAGTGCTGGGAGGTGACATTTATTGCTTCTGTGAAAACACTGTACACATTTTTGCTTATTAAGCACATTCTTCCACTCAACGCCCGCTGTCGCTTAATGTCCTGCGAAAGGACTGGCTCATGGAAACATTTTCTTAAATCGTAATTATGCCACCGTCTGTTGCCTTAACATAAAATATACCGTTACACACACATTTACATAATGACATAGCCTAGAAAATATCCCTGAACATGCAACAGCTGTGGCTTTCCCACAATTTCTGGTTGCTCAAATTGAGAAAAATAGTGGAAGCGGTAAAATTTGTTAGCTGGGCTGTTAAGTTTATGGGGATAATTATGTGGGAAACGCCAAGAACTAAAAATTTTGCTGGCTTAAGCATTTTCACCAACAAGCAACCAAACATATTTACGCATTATGTGCGTCGGCGGTTTGAGTGGCTTCGGTAATTTTGAGTGCGTCAGTGTCATTTAAGCGCAGCTGCTTAAATATTTGATGTTTTCGTGTGTGGCAACAGCTGCGGTTTTGAGAGATTTTCCGTGCGCGTCTTTCGATGCGTGAGCGCGTTCTCATTTGGCGCTTCATTCAAACAATTTATGTTCAAGTTGAGGCTTACACTTTACCCCATTCTGAAGTTGACTTGTGGCTTGTGTCAAGTTGAAGTCAACTCCAGCCGCGCGCACACACTGTTTTCGGTGTTAAGTGTTGCAAATGATTCCAAATGCCAACCGAAGTACTCAGCGCTCAAATGCATAAAAACATTCAAGCAATTGCGTGCGTGTGTGTGTCTCAGAGAGTATGGAACCCCCATGTATGCCGCAACACTGTCAGTCAGACTGACTGCCCGATTCGATGACTCAATGACTGAATGATTTGCTCCGCTGCGGGCCTGAGCGTCGCGCGGGGAATGCTGCTGGCTGTCAACAAGTTTCGCTCGACGTTGATTGGCGCTCGGCTAAGTGTGCTTAACACTTTCTGCTGATGCGGCTGTTCGAGCCGGATTTTTCCGCCAACTCCTTGGTGTATAATTTTCTTGCGATCCATGTAAGCGGCACTTTAATTAATGGGCGAGTCAGCGCGCCCTGCGAGCTAATGCGGTTTCACTGCTATGTGTGTGTGTGTATATATGTGTAGGTGTTTATTCGTGTAGTTATTGATATGTGTTGGCGGTTTCACATAAATAACGCGCATAAGTTGCGGTTGTGAGTGTGTGTCGGTTAGGGATTAGTTTGCTTCATTTGTTGGTACCCTTGCTAACACTTTACATTTATAATCGATCCCTTGTATAGCTTGGGCTCCCCACTGTGTCTCGGTCGTTAGAGATGCGCTCAATATTTAACTCGTTGCGGTTGCTGAGTATGCATGTGTGTGTGTGTTGGTATCTTTGATTTCTCCACATGTCATAAATCTATCGTGCGGTTGTTCTTGTTGTTGTTGTGGTTCTTGTAACCATTAGCATTTTAATTATTGCGCTTGTTGAGGGAAATCGTTGTAAGGCTTCCAAATGAATGTGTGCGGTTGAACAAAGTTACTAATCGTCACGTTGTCACTTTTCCTAATTTTTTTTGTGGTTAAAGGCAAAAATATTGATTTTCCTATACAAATTAAAAATATTAATATGTTATATAAGCTGCTTCTTTGATTATATTCAGCGTTGATCAAAAATTATCTCAAATAAACAGTTGTGAACGATATTAAACTCTCACAGCATTCACCAAAGTTGGATTGGCTTCATTGTTTGCAATTATATACTGAAACCCGCTTACACACACACTCTCGCCCAATTTTAACTTCACATACACCAATTTGCAGCCATTTCCTCATGCAATTGCGCGCTTCATCAGTATTCATTGTGCTTCGCTGTCAATTATCCAGCTCATTCTCGTTCTCATTCAAGATGCAGCAGTAGCCGTGCACATCCTTCCGTCATTCAGCGCTCCGACGAAGGAGTTGAGCGTGTGACACTTGCACCATCAATTAATTTCACTCATTGTCCTGTCTCATTGCGCACGGACAAAGGATGTGTCATGCATAGTCGACAACTGGCAGTTATGTGATAGTGATAGTCGGTAATATCTGCAATAAGACTGCTAATAACGCTTCTGCGCGATAGCTTTCATGTGCTGGCGGGGCGTATGAGTAATATTAGGTTATTGAAGAGACTCAAAAATTGTAATGATTGTTAGTTGTTGGAATTATAAATTAGCATTACTTGCATGAGTTTTAAATAATTGGGTGAAATAAATGTTATTCGATGAAAATAATTCCTAATTCTTTTATTAGGTTTCGAATTTTTTCGGAATTAAATTTTGATTTATTTCAATAAAAGTGTCTATGACAGCCAAACGATTAAAAAAATATATATATTTGGTTTTGAATATGTATTTTGATTAACTCGGTAATAATAGACTGTTCTTCACTTTGATCATTTCATTTTTATTGGGTTGTCGAAAAAGTCTTTTCGTATTTCTAATCAAACTTCAACTTATTTTTTTTTATATTTATATCGAACTTTAATGAATCAAATATGTACCATTTTGGTCAGCCACTTTTTGCTATTTTTCCGCTAGAGTCATTATTTCATCAATGTATAACTATTTTGGTTTATTGGCAGTGCAACAAAAAATTTCCACAGGCTTCTCTTGAAGCCAACTTCACTCCATTAAGGGAGTTCTGCATTGACCGAAACAAATGGTAGTCTGATGGCGCAAGATCAGGGGTATATGTTGGAACTTCCCAACCAAGCTCTCCCAGTTTTTCAAAGGTGTGTATGGTGTAGCGTTGTCCTGATGGAAGACGAAGCCCTTTCTGTTGATCTGTTCTGGCCGTTTTTTTCCGATTGCTAGTTTCAATCTCATCAGCTGTTGACAGTAAAAGGTAGAGTCAATCGTTCGACCAGGCTGGAGCGGTTTTAAAGTGAATGATTCCCCAAACAAAAAAGGATTCTCATTAACTCTTTAAATACTAAACTTTGTTGCAGCATTTGAATCTGAAGTATACTTACTTCACAATATTCGTTTTTATTTCGGTTTACATTTGCTACTACAGACTTTCATCAAATCTTCTGCATTGAACGCACACGCCAATCTATCCCTTTGTTTCTTCTCAAAATCGCAAACAGTTGACTTAAGCATAATTTAAAAACAAACAAAAACAATGTGCTCAGCAAATTTTTGGCAGCCAACAGCGATAACACACTACCGTTATGCTCATGTGTACACAAATACAATGTTATTGTAAACAATGCTATCAGCTTTAAAGCATCGCCTTTTTGTGCAGTGAAACGCATTCCAACAAAGCCAACTAATGACTGAAAGTCCTGCAACGTTCTTGCTTAAACACAATGTTTTGCCAGACTTTGTAGCAACAATGAACTTCGGAACACTTTTCTTGCTTGCTTACTTCATTTATTTCTGCACACATAGCCCCGCTGCTGTTGCCACGAAATGTTGCAGCAATTATTCGCATGTGCGACTGATACACAGGCGTTATTTACATACCGTTAGGGGTGCCACTTGTGTGTGAGTGTGTGCCCTAATGACTGAAGACTAGTTGTTTATTTACCAACATTGCTGTTATTTAAAGTAGTTAGCCAAACAAAAGCTTTTCAACGCTCCCACTTTACATTTGATCACTGCTTCATTGTTGCAACTCTTATCTGAGACTTGCTTCGCTTGCGCTCCCCAGGCAGCAATGTAATTTATTAAATTGCCACTACCTGCATTATGCATATCTGCACAAATACTCATATTTGCATATGTTTGTGTGTGCTTATGAACACTGTAATTATGTGCGTGTGTGCGGTTGCTTAGCAACACATTCTGACATAATTATATGGTTAGCAAGTGGGTGGCATAAAAATAGTTTTGGTATTTGAGTTTTGAAGAGCAGGTTTTAAATATTTATTGGAATTAAAAGTGCAAAAAGCTTTAAAGAATATTTTCGACAATTATTCTGCTTTAGCTAAGGACAAATTTGAGTTCGGAAGTATTATTTCGTAACATGAAATAGCTTCAGCAAAATATTTACATACATAGATTAGAGTAAAAGTCTCAAACTCGACACCAGATTTTGGGCAAAATTATCTAGTCTTCCTTCAGAGTCATCGTGTCATAGAATAAGATCATATTATATTTAACCACCAAAGACGGAATTTGGCTACGTGTGGAGAGAAAGCTTGAGCTGTAGAGCAAAAATCTTCACCTGAGAATACTATCTATAACTTAAGATAATTAAAAGTGATATCTTTCTCTGATTAAGGGACCGTCGTCTCGTTTTCTTAATACTGAGAATCAGAAATATCGAATATACTGAAGTGAAAATTAAAATTCTGTTCTGAAATTTAGTACCTCATGTGACTAAGCCAAAACTGAAAAAGAAGCGTCGATTTATGTTTTTTTTACCATAGTTTAAGGCATCATTACATGCTAGATAAGGTTTAAATCCATTCCCGAACATACAAGTCTTTGAAAATCTCTAGCTGCCACGAATGGCTCCTGCTGACATTAGGTGAAGTTCGTTTGAGCGCAAGTCTATTATACTCTTAGGTTAGGTTAGGTTAGATGGTGGATCAAAGATCGCATGCGGACTATTATACTACTGTAATCAAATTGAATTTTTAATTTATACTTCCCGTGTTTTTCGCATCAATAAATTAGTTGGTAGTACTGTTAGTGACATCTATGCCAAATTTCACGTCAAAATATTTATTAGTATTTGAGATACGCGCCACATTTTCAACTATTATCGTGCCGCAAACACCACATTCACCTGATTCACCTTCGTGTAACTTCTGGCTGTTCAGTAAACTCACATGACCACTTCGAAGACTCCGTTTTGTCTCAATTGAGGATATAAAAGCTGAATCAGTGAAGGCTCTGATGGCCATTACAACGGAGAATTTTTCCAAGTGCTGTGATGATTGGAAAATTCGTTTTTTCGTGGATTACTATATGTTGTCCTTTGTGATGCCATAGAAAAGAAGAACTCCTATGTTCGAACTTATACATTAGCAAAACGCTAAGTAGCCAGTGAAAAATAAGCAGGCGTTTACGAGTAATTTCCATTCCCGCCAGCTCAGTTGGTTGTCTAAGGTCTGCGCTCCCAAGTGTTTAAGTCTTGACCTTACACACGCGGGATAGTCAAGAAGGAAGTGCTGAGTTGTTTTCACCTCTTCTTCTTCCATACAACTTCTGCAGATGGCGTCGGCTAGGATTCCCAGCCTTACTGCGTGGACGCCAATAATCAACTATATGGATTCGCGGTTAAGATGAAGAACTGAAAAATAAATGAGTTTGGAAATCGGGTTCTTAGTAATGGAGTGTATAATACTCTTAGGGATGAGAGACAATTTCCGAACATTTCAAATGGGGCGTGAACTAAATTCACCTAAGATTGTCGTAGGTTGTCTTTTTTAATTCGGGATGGGCAATCATACTGTCGTAATGTTGCAACTCACCACTTTATCGTAAGGCTTGGTACTTCTGATGTTATAAATACTTAGATTGTTTTGTTATATAAGCGCTTTTTTTTGCTTACAGTAAATTAAATTATTCATCTCGGCCAAAAAATAGAGTTAAATCTCTACTATTTTCTTAATATTTTTTACAGCTTTCAACCTGGATTAACTCATTCAGAGTGTATCGGTGAACTTAATTAAATTTTTGTCTAGAATGCCATCAAGGACCAGGGTTTACCGGAGGTACAGTGAATATAATCGAGGTCGTAGATCACGCCAAGACGAATTTCGTAAAGATCGTTCAAAATAATTTTTTTTTCGAAAAGTATTGATGCTGTGCACAAACTGATATTGCAAGAGCGTTATGAGACCTTTCGTTGTTATTCACATAAAAAGCAGCAAAATCATAAAAAGCATTTGGAATTTTTTTTTTGGGAAAAACTGAATACATTGCAGCCATGCGACTAGAATAACACAGAAGAGTAAGTTCTCAGTGATACACATCCAATTCTTCGCCAGTTGTCTTCCATGAAATCAGGAAAACTAACCGCCGAAGACGGATCACTCTTCAGCACTACAATGTGAGTTCTCCCACACCGACTCCATTGTTAAGCAAAAAAAAAACAACAGTTTTCTGAGTCATCCACTGTATAATCCTGACTTGGTACAGCGAGACCTCTTTTTATTCCCGTGCCTAAACTACAACCGACAACGTGTTTTGCCACCTGAAAAGGCGGCTGATGCATTTAGAACGAATGAGTTGACCTCATCTTGAGCGGCAAAAGTGCTTCGAAAGTTTGCTTAAACTCATACAAGAGGCCGTACTCGTTGATTTTAATGGGGTATTAATATTTGTCTTTGGTCTTAAATCCCAGAATATAAAGGGCAGCCAATCAAGTTGGTCGATTTATAATGATTTTGGTTTTTCATTGAGTTATAAAATGCAAAAGAAACCAAATATTTCCTTAATAGAACTTTAGGCGTCAATATCTTTTAAGCGGTTGGGTTTACGAAAAACTTGTAAGAGACTATTTTGCAGAGCATTTAGTTGCCAACAAAATCTTTAAAATGAGATATTTTTTCAAGTAGTTGGAAGCGAGATTTGATAATAAAAAAAATTATAAAATTAAGAGCTCTTACTTTTAGCGATTTCTTCGAGTCTGTGAACCAATTTTTAATATATAATTTGGGTGTAGAAATACTTGCAGTAAACTATAATATAAAACACTGTTCATTCAAATTCTTGTAAAACTTTGAAATTTTAAATGAGTTTCTAAAACCGGAGCCAAGGTGCGTGTGAAAGAAAGCTGTTACATACTTCAAAAATATGTTAAATAAAATAGTGACTTATTTTATTGCTTGTTTTCTCCCCGCTCTGTTGTATGAGTTTCACAAATATTGGCTTTATTGCGTGACACGCAGCCATAATCATGGAAATAATTCATAAGCCACACAGAATTTGCGAAAGTAGGCGTGAACGTGATGTGAACACATGTCAGCAGACAGTTCAACTGTTGCTCAATATTCATTCCTACAAATTACGCTCACTTGTTGTTGCACTGCAGTACTGCTTGCAATAGATGACAATTTGTTGTTTTCTGAAAGTCATGCCCCAAAATTGCATGAACTAAATCAACACGTAGCGGCAGCGGCAGAGCAAACTATAAATTTATTGCACCAACACATTCGCAACTAAATTTGGAAGTCCTTTGTGCGGCTAAATTGATGAACTTACTCCAACACAACAAAAGAAAGTGCGGCGCATACACAATTTTCATATGTTGCAGCGTGAAAGTCCCGGCATGCAAATGCCACAGCGGGGAGCACACGCAACTCAGTCAGTTCCACTAGGCGTATACGTAATTGCCGACAATGCACTTTTACATGCACCTTTACAGACATATACAAAGCTAGGTATGTGTATGTGTACGGCAATATTGATTATCGCACATTTCTTTTGTTGAGCTTCGTTTAACCGGCTTTTGTGTTATGAATGCCCCTTCGCCGTGTGTTATCACTGCCGCTCGGCCATATTGTTTGTCCAGCGCCCGCATATGTCAGCCGCACCGGATCAGTTATCATTGTGCTCGTTGGCTGATAAAGCAGCTTGGCTTTCATTGTTGCTCACACACACATACATAGATTCATATAAGGTATATTCATACATGTAAATATGTACGCAGCTTTTTGGCAATATCAACGTTTTTTCTGCTGAGTTCTTTGTTTGATTGCGATTTCTCTTATCTTTTGGGCTTCTCAGTTTTTTATCGTTTAAAAAAGCCGCGAAAGAAGAAAGAGTTTAATGTAGTGTTAAAAGTAGTGAGCTTTCAAAGCTGAATTCGCTTTTAAACTTAACAAAGCGCTTTGATCTCAGCTAGCCTTTCGGCAGTCAGGCACATTAAGAAGAAGTGTAGAGAGAAATATATAGAGTGGCTGTCACGGAAGCAAAGGAAGCTGTAAGTGAGAGAGAGAGGTGAAAAAAGGTAACTGCATTTCACAAAAGAATGTCCTTACGCATAAAACAAGAAAATTGAGGAAAAATGAAAGAAAACTTTAATAATTTAGAACTTGAAAATGGAGTGTGTAAAATGTTGGTACAATTGCATTTTATAAACTGAAGTGCTCTTTAACTCAAAACCAAAGCATAAAAAGTCTTCGATTAATCATGCTGATACGCCTAAGTTCTTCTCTTAGTCAACACCTTTGGTAGACTGATTTTTGGGCATTTGGCGACAACTTTGTTTGTGAGTAGCACACGCGATTTACTTTTGAAATGGAAATGAGATTTTCAGTGAATAAAATATGTCCAATTGTAAACTGTAATTCTTGATATCTCTTGAAGTTTGATTTTTAGTAAAATCTTAAAACTTCCCTCATAATATTTCGTTAAGGATCCTGAGAGTAGAAAGCTTGAGATGTGGGTACTCACGAAGAAGGCGAGCGGAATTCAATACATGACTGGGAAACTAAATTTTATTACCAACAAGCCAAAAAATCATGGAGATGATCGTAATCTGGACACTTGAAATATCGAAATATTCTAAGGCAAATATAGTAGACCCAAAAAATTGTTTTGGAGCCTTTATATTTATCGAACTACACGCGATCCCGTTGGAACTAAAAGAAGGTTTTCACTGCTGCAGTGATTTTGCTTTAGGTGTGTATGAAACCTAATTCCAACTAGAGGGTATTGACTGAATTGAATTTCATCCAAATTTGTGTCGTTTTTGCCCTCCCAAAATTTTGAGAAAATATTATATACATAAAATTTGTTAGTAATCAAGTCGTTTGTCTCCAATTCGAAAAATTCGTTTATACTATATAAGTATAAACAGATCAAGCTGATTGAACTGATCGATTACACTTTAGAAGGATATAACTCACAAACTATTTCAGATATCAATTTAAAATTTTAGTGTGGTATTTGTGAACATATATATTATATAATGTGAAAAAAATTAAAAACCGATATTTTCAAAATTTTGCACAAGTGTGTCTTTTAAAGAACATTTTACCTCTTATTCGAAAATTTAAGGGATTATATCCACTTGTAAGTACGAAAAAATATTTTTTATTGTTTATTTTTTCTGGAGTTGCTTTTTATTGAATATATGCATAAAACATATGAGTATTTAGCGAATTTAACGTATTCTAAGAATTCATATTTTATTAATAAAATATTGGGTTCCGTCATTTCTGTGGAATATCTCCTGAAAGTCCTCCACAAAAAGGTGTTTGACGGTGAGAAAGATATCTCTGATCCGAACTATCTGAAATAAAAAAACCAAAAGCATTACTTTTAGGATAGATAAATACAGGTAATGATCGAATAAATAGTCGATACTTTGATTTTAGTCAAAATGGCGGCTTTCCAACAAAAAAAATCTTTTTTTTTACAAATTTACACTTTAAAGTGACTTAAAAAATCGAAATTTTTATTAGAAACTTTATTGCTTTGATCAGACGTCTTTACAAATACACTCATTACTCCGAAACTATTTACCAGATTGCTTTGAAGTTTACAGATAATGTTCTCGAATATACGTATATACATATCGCTCATTTGCTGCAAGACCGGCATAAATCAAAAAAATCGATTTTCCAGAAAACGCGTTAAAAGTTTTCAACTGACTCCAACCTTACACGGAAAACAGGAAATATATTCTCTTCTCAAGCGGAGCATATAAGAGGTATGTATTCATATGAATTTTTCACTCAACATGAAGTATGATATAACGAACAATTCTGCAGCATTAACTCAAAAATCACGTTTTTTGATTTATGCCGGTCTTGCAGCAAATGAGCGATATGTACATTCATAATATGAAAAAAAAGTAGATTTTTTCAAAATTACAAGTGGCTCTAGCCCCTCAATGAAAAGTCTGCTTGGAAGGAAGTGAGGCATTAATACTAGCTATTCAAATTTTATTGTGAAAACTGAGCTGACCTGATTTCGGTCAAAGAGAAGTTTTCAAATTCAACTGTCTACTTCAAGCGAGTTTTTAATGGAAGATTTTTGTGATTTTCTTTACTTTCCTGCCTATATATGAATGTTGCTTCATTGTCATTATCAGATCAAGCCACGAAGGATTTATTACTTAAGTAGTACTGTAATATGGAGCAGAACTTACTAATTTGTTGTTGTAGCCTTAAAACTACGTTAACAACACTCATAACAAAACTATATTTCTCTGTGTTTTCAAAACTTTATTTGTTATTTGAACGAAGAAAAGTGGTTAAAATCTCAGAAATACATATAATTCAAACATTTTTATTGATGTTGCGGTGAATAAATATTGAAATGAAAAATGCCAAAAATATATAGGAAATTTTCAGATAGACCATTAATTTTATTTATTCAACATAAAAAAAACATAATAATTTTCATGAATATCAATAATCCAATGCGAACTCAATTCTCGCTAAGTGCAATTTTATTAAAAATCAATGAGCGCATTCACGCGGCTTGACGTGTCTAACTCTCATTGAGTGCCGTGTCGCCAAAATAAATTGATCAATATCTGCCGCATAGAAGTGCCTCAAACACCGCCGATTTTATTGCATGCCAAAGCGCATTCAACCCATCAATCCAACAAAAACACCAACAAGTGGATGCGCTTGAAAAATTTTAGTCAAACTGCGGCTTTACGGAAGATTAGTCAAAAGTCAAATTCATAGCCGCTGCGCTGCAAATGCAAATCAGACATGCGGTTTATTGTGTACAACAACAAGAACAACATCAACAATATTAGTTGCGCAAAGTACATGAAATTCTAACCGAGTGCCGCACATAACCACAACCGGGCATAAACAACTAAACTAATTTGCAGCTCATCCAAGCGGCTGGGCGCCGAGGTAGCGGCGGGGGAGCACCAACCGATGGCAACTTTATCATTTTCATGATTTTCTATTTTCGATTTTTTTCGGTGAAATTTCCAAACCTCCATGAAAGCAGCGTACAAGCAGAGCGCAGCTATAAATTAAATGAATTTGCATGAAAAACAATCGTGGCTGCACCGCAAACGAGGCGAGCGCTTTCAAACGAGTGGCGTCTGTGTGCTGTGAGTTCGCAATTGACATGCGGGTACGCCTGGAAGTAGGCTAGCAAACGAGCAAACACGCCTGGGATTACAAACATGAGCTCGGTCTGCTGCACACCTGCGCGGCGCAGTTGAACAGCTGCCAGGCATTTGTAGCGAAACTGTTGTTGCGCGGCCTGCTCGACATTCGGCTATAATCGGCAGTGGACGCTGTGCAAAGGCTCTGTGGAGGTTTGGTGGGGCAATCGCGCGCAAAAATTGCTACAGTACCGGTGCGTTTAGTTTGGTTAGTTACACGCTACGCGGAGTGCTTTTTGCAGCGCGCTGAGCCAAATCGAATAGTCGCATTTTGAATTTGTAATTGATTTCCTTTGACTCGAAACAGATGGGTTTTGTAGTGAGTGAGGCAACTCTTGTACGAAAATAGATTGTTTTGTTTTCGAAACCTTTCATATGTTAGAGCTGCTTCAAGTCCTTCACTTGTTTGTGTTAGTTTTTGTTATTACTGAGCTCTTAGTGCTTTGCTTTTCTTTGAAGAGCTTCAATGATATTTACATGCTTTTGGCTTCGCTTTGAAATAGAAAAAATACAAAAGTAAAATTTCACTCGTTTTGGTTTTCATGCTGTTACGGCTTCCTTGGTCAACAGCTGTTGCCTTTTCAATTTAAGTTACTCCATACTCCATAGCCAAGTCCCCCACCCTTGTGCTTGTTGTTTGCTGCACGTACAGTTTTATGTGCTCTCACGCATTAATTTGTGTGTTTAAATTCAAAGTTATAAACATGTGCTCTTAATATTTATGTGCTGCTAAATGAGGCCATTAAGATTTTATTGGTTTCTTTATGTGCGTTTGCAAATCTTGCAGGGTTGTATTTGCTTTTGGACTAAAATGTTTTCTGTAGTCGTTTGGGTTAAACAGCACACTGATATTAGTACTGGCATGAGAGAAGTGAGTTGTAAGGAAAGTATGAAAAAACGTTTTAATTACTTCAGTTGGTCGAATATCAGGCACACTTGCTTTAAATGATAGCAGCCCACTAAAACTAAAGAAAGAAACCCTTTTATGTAAGTATAATTCAATAATATATTGTAACGTAGTCCCTTGAAACAATACCATACTTCTCTATAAGTCCTTGACAATTCTCATCAAATTATGAAAGAAAATATTTCTTATTAGAATCTCGTTGTTACCAGATAGTTCTAGGCTATTCTTATAACTTATATAAAACGTTAAATTATGCTGCACTGGATCTCTAAAACCCTTCAGAGTTGCACTTCTTTTAGAGTATAAAAATCTCTTTCCTGAATTTGGTTGATCAGTTTGTATGGCAGCTATGCGGATCTTATAGTGATCTGATATTGAGTTGGGCAATGTTATTTATACTTTAAGAGACCAAATACCTATTGTTTGCATTTTATGAGGTCAATTACCTTTTTTTACATTTTACTCAAGTCAATGGCACCATAACTTTCAGCCAAGTCTAAAATCTCTGTTTACATTTAGAGTCAATGACCCTTTTCTTTACATTTTATTGTATC
This sequence comes from Bactrocera correcta, assembly GCA_027475135.1. Classification (NCBI taxonomy): domain Eukaryota; kingdom Metazoa; phylum Arthropoda; class Insecta; order Diptera; family Tephritidae; genus Bactrocera; species Bactrocera correcta. Next base: position 9,293,046 of record CM050327.1, on the reverse strand, counting down.
AATGAAACCTTCGTTTATATTATGAGATCAAAGTTATTCTTGTTAACATTTTTTAAGGTCAACTACATCTTTGTTTATATTATGCCGAGGTTAATGGCCTCTCTGTTTACATCTTATGGATTCAATGGTTTTATTGTGTACATTTAGCTAAGGCCACAGCCTTTGTTTTTATTTGGCCAAGTTACATACATTAAACTCCGCTCACTTGATTTCAATTAGCCAGGTCCACAACCTTTGATTACTTTTAACTAAGTCAGAACCCTTAATTTTCATGTAGGTCAGTTACCCTTTTGTTGAAATTTTATAGGGACCTGGTTCAGGGTTCAGGGTATAAAACTCAAACACCAGATCTTCCATGAATTGAACCTATAATTTTAGAAAAAATTAATCATTTCGTTATTTATGAACTAATTTAGTTACCTATTACGTTTCCTTTGCAAGCTGTCTTTTAACAAATCAGGAAAACCAGCCGCCAAAGACGGATCGAAAAAGTGCTTCGAAAATTTGTTTAGATGCATGCAAAAGAATACAGGTCTTAATGGAGACTATTTTAAAAAACTTTAAAGCGATTTTCGACAATGTTCTTTTGTTTTTGTTCTCTAATCCCGAAATATAAACGTACCATTTCAATACTATTTTCCCGATACGATTTATCTATTGCTTCGAAATAGGCCTCTGCTTTGACGGTTAACTTTCCATAACCTCTAAATTCCTTTTCAACTTTCTTTTGAGCATTAAGAATAGGAAAAGCTTTTGCACCGAAAAATACGTCGAATGCAGAAACAGTTCGGAAGATTGGATTTATGGATAGGGTCAATGTCTCTTCAAGATAAGGTCAAACCACAAAACATATGGATTGAACTTCTGGAGAAGTTTCACATAGTTACAAAAGACTAAAAAACTCAACATTGAGTAATTACTCAAACTCTAATTCAGTATAGATTATTTATATCTCGAACGCTGGGCGGGCATTGTAATTTAGCTGCTGTTTGCAGCACACGATGATTTTTAGTCGAATCAACTAACAAAGCACGTCCAGGGTTATGTATATTAGACTAATGTTTTTATGGAACTCTTTCAACGACAATCAAGCCTATGAAATACTGTACATTGTTAAATACTTTTCATAGAATTAGCATTTCATAAACTTCTTCACTACAAAAGAAGACTATTTTCCTTTAAATTTCGCTTGCATTTCCTCAAGGAGCTCCCACATCTTTGTATGCAACTATGCTCAGGGGAAATAAATTAAATTTGCACGTGCGAATAAGGCAGATAAATAAACGTCAACACACGCCAACCGCGCACTGTGACACCGCGAATCCCGCGCGGTTTTGCATGCGGGACGTCCTTCCCAGGGCAACTTATCGCCGCCGCTCCCCGGTGGCGCAGTCATTAGAGGTCTTTGCCAAGTCGTGACTGTTTGCCGAGCTACGCCTCAGCACGCAATCAAAATCGAAGCACGGCGCAAGAGGTGAGTAAATAATAGAGCAGAAGCGCTGAAGACGGGTCGCCGTTTTGCATAGCGCACGCGGTCAGGGGGCGCTAAAGATTTGGGGCGGTTGCGAGAAAATGTTTGCGGTGTCACTGTCGCGCTCTGCGTTTGGCAAATTGTGGTCTGACACGTCATTCATTATGCACCCGGCGAGCGCTGCGTCTTCCTCCGCGTCTTCTGCAGCTAAGTTAAATTGCTGCGGTTGCGAGCGTGACAAGAAGATGTACTGCCGTCTGTGACAAGCGCGCACGAAACCCACACACACACACATACACGCGCAGCGAGCGTGTGCGCAAGGGCGAAGGCAAAAAGTGCATTCGTGCTTTTGAAAAATCGCTGCCTTTGTGCAGGGTTGCATTGCAAAATTAAATAAATGTTTAATTTGTTATTCCTACGTGTGGATATCGAATCGCTCCCGCACACAAGCGAATTTTTCGGGTACGCGAGGTCAGTGGCCAACCAGCTTTTGGTTGTTAGAGCATGTCTTTCCAAAAACAAATAATACACACACAGTTATAAAGTTTCAAAAAAAATATATAAATAAATTTACGGTTATAAAAAATCCGGAAAAAATCTATTTTCCTTCTGTGGCAAGTAGTTTTATTATGTTGCAGCAGCAACACTGATTTCATGAGCAGTACACTCATTCATTTTCCCAGTTGTTGCATTGCGGCTCTTCCAGCTTCCTTCCAGCTGAAATATTGCTTACTCACACATAATACAAATTGACGTGGTGAGAAGTTGCAAGCTTCCGCAAATAAACTAGTAAAATAAATTGAACCTTGCTTACTACTCGGCAAAACACGAAAGCAGTAGAACAACAAAAACTAGCATAACAGTAAAATTTGTGAATTTTTATTTCGCCGAAGCCGAGGAAGTTTGCGAAACAAGTGGTAAATCGCAAATGTTGCAAAATGCCATTGTAAACAGGAAGCTGTGGCAAGGGCAACTAAAAATAACTAAAAATGCATTTCTAGCAGCTGACGGCAGAGTGGAGGGGAAGCAAGTCCCTGAAGCCCAGTTTCCGACAGCGAAAATATTGTATTGGCATTGCGGGAGGCAGAGCAATGTTTTTCGATGGCTTCTGATTTTTTGATAAACAGCGATGTGTGTGCTCTGAAAGTGGGTGTTCGCTGTAATAGATTAGGAATGAACATCGTGTATGAGTGTTTACCTTAATATATCATTAATTCGACAGATTAAACTTCAAACTTAAGTACCTCAGGCTAAATTTTTCTCTGGCGGGTACTTTATTGAGTGCAGGGGATTCATGAATAGCATGTATTTGGTTTGAGTTCAAAAAGATCTGTGTAAAATTTAGATTCCAGAAAAGATTATTCTAGAAGACGTAGTTTCCTTTCATATAAAATTAAAGGAGAATTCAAGCAAATTCAACTAAAAAGAGAAGGTACCAACTTCTGTAAAATATTGCTAGGCATTTTCAGTATCAATTGGCAGTGTGGAATGGATACACTAATCACCTTGGTAAGGTTCGAGGTCCATCTAAAACCTCTGCCGTGCTTTGGGTCCGGCACTCGGTTACAATGCAACTCCATGTTCAACTGAAAAAATCAGTTGTTTCCGCATTTCGATTTAAACCATAACCATCACGTTAATCCCCGAGCGGCAGTCCGCATGAGCAGGTTGAAGCGAACTCCAAGGGCTTATGTTCTTCGTGGTACCAGAATTAAGTCTCCGGTAACACCACCTAGCCGAAGCTACTACCAGTTGAGTTTCTATACAATTCTGGACTGGAGGCCAGCGGTTGAATCCCTTTCACACACCTAATGCAAAATCTAACCATAAATCCTAGCTAAACGCCTTCGCCACTTAAATAACTCAAGCGCAAACGACCCTAACTGTTCGATATTGCGACCAGTGGATATCACACCACTAACATCCATGCGTCTATCAGTCCAGCTTTTCCCCATATCACCCAGATCCTTAATGTCCGAGAACATCGGGCATTCTGCCAAAATGTGCACCCAATCCTCTACCCCAGTCCCAAAGATAGGTGCCTCTGATGCCAAAATGTATTCATAGGCCCATGTCCCGTGAGCAGAAAACACAGACTGAGACAAAATCTGAAGTCTGGGTTATCCTCAACAAACCCAGCGTCCCTAATGTACTCGTAGATCACTCGGCCGTTAGGTCTATTGCCCTAACGTTCTTGCCACCTACACCTAACCCTATCATTTAAAAGCCTCCTGCTCCCTATTTATCCCCCCCTCTCCACATCATCGTCGATAATCCAGTCACTCCGCAGCAATGACACACGTCACTGTTGATAGTCATAGCTTCGAAGTTGTAGATAATTTCGTCTATCCTGAAAGCAGTACTAACAGCAAAAACAATGTCAGCCTTGAAATCCAACGCAGAATAACTCTTGCCAACTGGTGCTATTTCAGACTGAGTAGTCAATTGCGAAGTAAAGTTCTCTCTCGACAAACAAAAACTAAACTCTATAAGTCGCTCATAATTCATGTCCTGCTACATCGCACAGAGGTATGAACAAGGACAACATCTGATTAGTCGACGTTAGGAGTTTTCGAGAAAAAGGTTCTACGAAAGGTTTATGGTTCTTTGCGTATCGTATTATGCTGGAACCAATTCCAATGAAATCAAATGCGTTCTTGTAAAGTTTACATACGCTAGATGGAGCTGTAAAAAATTCTTAACGTGTTTTGTTGTTTAATTATGGTGACAAATAAGCCTTCTTCCCTCATTCATATTATATTTCCTTGTGACCAATCATTATTAGGCTTGAATAGTTACCACTCAAAATGACACCCTTGTTTCAGTGTTCTTCTTATCACATACACTCACAGTTGAAACATCAAAAATTAAGTAGAACACATCGCCCCCATTAAATATTACAAGCTCTGAACACAGCCAATAATTCAATTTAATGAGCACACATTCACACACACACATACAAAGTAGATATTCTCACGGTGCACGCATAAACAGTAACTTTCTTTTGTAGTAAAGGAAATTCCTGCTGTGCAAATCAGAGACACACACAAAACGCTGCAACAACTACAACTTTCGCCGAAGTCAGTGCTCAGTCAACCGTTGTATAATGGTTTTTTCTTATTGCTTGTGGGAAGAAAAGTGCGTGTATATGGGTGGGCGCGTGTTTGCTTTCTTACTGCTTAATATTCCGCCTGCGTTCGGCCATTCAATAAACTAAACAAGTGTTTTGTGGCGATGAAATTAATTTTTATTGAAATGAGTATTGTTTTTGGCCACGTCCGTGCCGTCAGGCAACACGAAAATGAGTGCCATAAATACGAGTAAATAACAAGAGCAGGGAAAAAAGCAAATGAATGAACCGCAAAAGTATGCAATGCGCTCCGGGTGAAGTGACGCATGAATTCAGATGAGAATGGTCTAAATGTTTTGTAGCCAATTTTGCCTCTGGGTGCGTATCTTGTGAACTAGTAACTCATTTGGTACTCTATTGACATAAAAAAAAAACTTTTCTCGTTAAGATATGCAAGTAGAACTTAGACTGAAACAAATCAATGATATCAAGGTCATCTAGCTATGAGTATAAGACACCAAAACCAAATTCAATATGAGTGTATTTAATTACTTTCGCGAGGTTTTGTGTTATTAAGTAAATGTTTATTAGAGATTTTACGAACGGCGTGATTGTCAGGAAAATACTCTGTTGCCGTTAAGATAACTAAAATTTGAACACCTGCACTATAGCTGAGATCTTGATTTATAAGTAGACACTAACACTTACCGATCCAAAAGGGGTTAGATCGCCGAAAGGACTGCCCTTGGTCGGATAAAATCCGAGTCAATTCCGGTACGTAGAACCGGCAGTCGTGGGAAAGACACTCTTTGCTTTTGCCTTTAAATATCTTTCTCAATGCCTCCCAGTTGCTATAGGGTTATTTAGAAGCTGTTTGGTCGGTGTTCAGACGTTGTCAGATAGTTTTAATATTCTTTAGTTAATTTATCAAGATCTTAAAATGGAATTTACCGAGAAAGTAAAACTTGTATCAAACACCTTTGCAACTCCTGCCACTGTTGTGAAACATTTGTTGATTATCGATATTCTTGTCAAATGTAAGTCATTATTACCGTCAAATCTGACAGGTGAGCAGACATTTCATTTTTCCTGGACAAATAATTTAGGTCAGCGAATTTTAGTGTCTTTTTCAGTGGAAAAAGTAGTGCTGAGTTTAAATTTTTTGCGTTAGAGAGGTCAAGTTATTTTTGGGCGTTTTCGTTATGTCAAATTTAATGACAGTTAATGACATTTTAATGAAATTTTATTTCATATCATTTTATAGCACCCATACAAATGGAATTTTATTTTTTATTTGGCCAAGCAATCTCTACACTATGAAAATATTTTTTCAGTTGCAATGGAATTTCATGGAACATGCACAATTGTCAATTTACTGTCTTTAAATTTGACATAATGAAATTTGAAAATAATGCTTTGGTCGTGAAGCATATCTGTTTGACGTTACATATATTCCTTATGAAATGGGCATGTGGTAAAAGAAATTGGAATATTCTTCTTTGGTTCTACAACCCTAAGTTTTCGGTAGGCTTGGGCTGAAAACAAAACACTTCGCGAGTTGACTCTATCCATGGCGAGGTCCCTCCAGCCATATATCTCTCCGCTATGCACTTGGTCCTCACATTAGATGCCCTGGTGCCCTTGCTTTCGTTGTTCATCCATGGATGTCGAATATATGTAGCTTTTCGCTGGCTCATCGTCTTTCATGTGAACGAAATGCACTAACGTACTTATTTGTTGGATTTTTATGCGATCAACTTTATCCATGTTGCCATAAGGCGCATACATTTCGTGGTTCCATCTTCTTCGACAAACACAGCTGACACGGTCCGCTCTAATGATCTTGCGGAGAACAGTTCTCTGGAATACTCCAAGTGCTTTCTTATCTCGGTTCATAATCGTCCATGTTTCTGTGCCTTATAATAGGACGAGAATAATGAGAGGCTTATGGGACGTAATTTTTTTTTCGTCAAGAGAGTGATCTGTTCCTCAATTTCCTATCGTTTTTTATAGCTAACTAGCACCTGTTGTCAAAAGTTATTCTGCGTTTGATTTCCAGACTTAGATTATTGGTGGAATTTATGCTAGTTTCAAGATATACAAAGTCCTCAACTTTCTAAAATTTATAGCTGCCAACATTCATGCAGTTCTTTAGTTTTTAGGCATCTTTGTACTATATGTGACCTCCAGGTACTTTGTCTTGCCCTCGGGCACCACAAGACTAACTTATTTTGCTTTTTTTTCCTGTTTAAGAAAATTCTGCGTTGATACTTAGTTAAAAAATACGATGTCAGTATTGTCAGCCTAATATTAGAAGAGACAGGCTCACTGCGCTTCAGATTACCGGCACGTATCCCTTTTTTCAGCATTAGATTGAAGAAGACGCTCGAGAGGAAATTAGTCTGGTTAAAACTTCATCTAGTATGAAACGGCTCGGAGAAGTTTTCCACGATTTTACGGAGCTGATAATCGTACTAAACGTCATCCTGCATAACCGTATGAGTTTTTTAGGGACACCAAATTTAGACATGACGTCAAATAGGCAACTCCTTTGTGAGTGCCGTCGAAAGGTATAAAGAGTATTCTCCAGGATTTGACATATTTCTAAAACTTGATCATTGGTAGTTTTTTCAATACCGATGGTTCAATTAGTTTATTCAAAACGGGCTTAAGACTTCCACACAATGCTAAAATATCTTATATCCAATGTTAAGAAGGCTGATCACGAGATAATTAGCGCACACAACGGGATCTCCCTTCTTGTGAATACAGCAGGGTACATTCATATTCTTCATCCAACCAAATCGTGCTTGGAAACTAGAAGATGCATGTTTTCAAATTCTCGCCGTTGGATTTACATTTATTTGCCTTAATTTCTGATAAAATGTTCGGTCAGAATTTTTATAAGCCAACATTTCAAGCTCTTCGCCCCTTCGTTTTTTTGTTGAAAATACGTCTCTCTTCCTTCTCTGAATTGAATTGGGTACAGTTATTCGTTACCTACCCAATTTGATTTCGGAGTATTTCTCGCCTTGAGGCTTGTGTTCAAATTGGCCATAGAGTTGATATGTTTTGGATTCTGTTCGTTTAAAAACATAGCTTCGGTTCTATTTATAAAAAAGATATATTTGCGGTGTGCTCTAAACTGTCCCATGTTTCGTTCATAATTCTGTTAAAAGTATTAAAAAAAACATTACATTTTAAGTACTTAATAAAATGACAACATTTTGGTAATACATATATGTCATGTATGTATGCCATGGGTGTATATAAATATGGAAACACATCTATGAGCACTTCTCATGCCGCTACTTCGTAGCCCACAAGAGTTCTCCTTTGCCAAACGTATGTGTATGTATGAGTGTGCAAGTG